>CM019151.1:92527959-92612185 GCA_009733165.1 Naja naja
AGGCTGGGCAAAGGAGGCTTCCAAACTACCTTGTGAGCTTCCATAGCTAAGCCTGCCTTTGAATCTAGATGCCTCTGTTCCTAGCTAGGGTCTCAAACTTCCGGCACAATTTCACATTCAGAACTCAGTCCTAGAAGGTTTGTCCAATGGGATGTTCCATTCAGTTTGCAAATAACCTTACTGTGCCAAATCCTTCCCCCTCTCTCCACTTGGAGTGTCCTGCTAGCAAATGGTGCAATTTCCCACAAATGTCATGATCCATGTCCTAACTTTCCAGGGGAAGCATGGGAGTGTAATAAATAGCTCTCCCTCCTGAAGACAGATCTGGAAGAAGAAGCTAGCAAGACATATCCATAAAGCCACCAGAAACTGACTGCCTCCAAGGACATTTTGCATCTCCAATTGTTAAGTTAAAATTACTTGCCCAATATTTCTGCTCCAGCTTCATGGATGAGCCAGGATATGAACCTCAACCCAATAAGGACAATACCAACTATTCATAATGCACAGTTTGGGTGATTTAGCAGAGAAATTTCCTATCATAGGCAGCTCTTTGTAGCTTTAACATTTTACAGGGATTTAAAAAAAACCCTGCAAGGATAGATGCAAGCAACATGGCTACAGTTGTGTCACAAGAAGAAGAAAAGGATTTGCAAAGGGCCATGAAAAACCTGGCAGGTTGCTCACTCATTCTGGCTGCCCACTAACCTTATTGGGCAGGATTATTGAAAACATGCTATTCTTGACTCCAGAAAAATGGATAATTCATTACCTGTGTTGTTTCCTATCCATTTTGAGCCATTATCTTGAGCAACAAAGATGATTAGGGGACTGGAGGCTAAAACATACAAAGAACGGTTGCTGGAATTGGGTATGTCTAGTTTGATGAAAAGAAGGACTAGGGTGACATGACAGCAGTCTTCCAATATCTTAGGGCTGCCCCAAAGAAGAGGGAGTCAAGCTATTCTCCAAAGCACCTGAAGACAGTACAAGAAGCAATGGGTGGAAACTAAACAAGGAGAGAAGCAACTTAGAACAAAGGAGAAATTTCCTGACAGAACAATTTATCAGTGGAACAATTTGCCTCCAGAAGTTGTGAATGCTCCAACACTGGAAGTTTTTAAAAAGATGTTGGATAACTATGTGTCTGAAGTGGTGTAGGCTTTCCTGGCTAAGCAGGGGGTTGGACTAGAAGACCTCCAAGGTCCCTTTCAACTCTGTTATTATATTATATTCTAAGTTCTCAAAGTGCAAAATTGGGATACTTTCATAAGACTGAGATGGACTAAGATTGCAAGGGTTGGGTCTACAACTCATCCTTCCATTGTTCTTCCCCACCCTCTATAAAAGAACCCAGAGCCCAATGTCAAAACCTGAGACCAAAATGGCTGAATTACAGCAGTATGATTTCATGTTTGTTTTAAAAACATCTTCAGTTGCGTACTCAGTGGCTCAATGTAATTCAACATTGTTAAGCCCTGAAGACCACGAAGGAAGGAATGATAGACTGCAGTTGCTAATGGAGATCCTCAGTTTACTTTACAGATGCATTCCTGGAAACAACAAAGAAAACAACTCACAACACACAACTGAGACCCCTGGATCACATTTTCCCCTTGAGTTAAATTTCTTTTTTTCCCCTTTTAACCCAAAGGCTCTCTTAAAAAGGAGAACAAGCAATAAACATATATGCGAAGTCCACATTGTTCTGAGATCATGTTTTTTAAGAGGAACATATTCCAGCTGTGGTCGGACATTAGCCAAAGGTGCACATGAGTTCGTGGCCTGCCAATAATCAGAGTAGAAAACTCTGCCATCGGCTTTAGTAGAGCAAGGATTTAAACCTCAGCTTTGTAT
This sequence comes from Naja naja, assembly GCA_009733165.1. Classification (NCBI taxonomy): domain Eukaryota; kingdom Metazoa; phylum Chordata; class Lepidosauria; order Squamata; family Elapidae; genus Naja; species Naja naja. The sequence continues at coordinate 92,529,817 of CM019151.1, forward strand.
CAGAATCTCGCACAGATTTGTCTCTTTTTCCCCACATATGTATACCATGTTTCCCCCAAAATAAGACCCTGTCTTATATTTTTTTGCCACCAAAAAAAGGCACCAAGTCTTATTTTCGAGGGATGTCATCCACTCACTAACCTCACTTGCTTGTGTCTCCTCTGGCCTCCTTTTCGCTGTCAGAGGCCTTCAGGAACTTCTTCTTCTATGGTTGGCAAAGCTTTCCTGAAGGCCTCTGCAGCCAGTAACAGAGCTCCGGATTGATCCAGAGCTTTATTATCAGTTACAGAGGCCTTCAGGAAAGCCTTGCCAGCCTTGCTGGCTGCAGAAGAAATGGGCCAGCAAGGCAGGTGTCAGGGTGTGCGAGGCCTGGCTACAACTGTCCAAAGGTAAGTAGTAGGGCAGCTTCACCCTCCCCCCATCCCCACCCTAGCTTAAGTTCTACCTGTCCACTCAGGAGTGGGTGGGATCTTAATTAGGGCTTATTTTGGGGATAGGGCATATATTGGGCTCATGTGTAAAAATCAAGCTAGGACTTACTTTCAGGGTAGGTCGTATTTTCGGGGAAACTGGGTATTATACCCAAAGAACATGGCTGGGTTCTCTGTGCTCAATTTTCCCATTAGTGAAAAGCTTCCCCCACTGACCTCTTAGAAATGAAGACATCCACCTTCCCACTGGAGAAATGCACGTACATTTATGTATGAAGTAGAGATGGAAACATTTCTATCTGGCCTTTACTTTTTTAATGAGCAAAATTCCTCTAATGTAAGATTTCAATCACCTCATCTGCTGCAGGGGATTATACCATATTGCAAAACCGCACAATTAGCTTTGTACTAAAATGATGCAATCAGTAGTACATAGGAACTAGAGCAACGTGAGTAAAACAACAAGAAAATTAGTAAGGGCCTAGAATATTATCGACCCTGGCATCAAATGCTGATGTATATTTTTTAATAGAATTTAGGTGAACAAAATGAGAACAAACAATAGAATGAATCCAGAGCAGTTTTGGACATTAACATTTGGTTCCATGGATATAATTTTGTAATATTTTGTTTATTTGATTTGATTTGATTTACTATTTGTATTTCAAGACAAATCAGATTAGGATGGGATGCAATAGGAATAGGAGAATAGAATAGAATAGAATAATGAATAATGGAATGGAATGGAATGGAATAGGATAGGATAGGATAGGATAGGATAGGATGGAATGGAATGGAATGAAATGGAATGTGGAATGGAATAGTATATTGGAATGAAGAAACAGAATAGAATAGAGAATAGAATAGAATAGAATAGAATAGAATAGAATAGAATGGAATGGAATGGAATGGAATGGAATGGAATGGAATGGAATAGAATATTGGAATGAAGAAATAGAACAGAACAGAATAGAATAGAATAGAATAGAATGGAATGGAATGGAATGGAATGGAATGGAATGGAATAGAATAAATTGGAACGAAGAAATAGAATGGAATAGAATAGAATGGAATGGAATGGAAATGGAATAGAATGGAATGGAAGAAATGAACAGAATAGAACAGAATAGAATGGAATGGAATGGAATGCGGAATGGAATAGAATAGAATATTGGAATGAAGAAATAGAATGGAATAGAATAGAATAGAATGGAATGGAATGTGGAATGGAATGGAATATTGGAATGAAGAAATAGAACAGAATAGAATAGAATGGAATGGAATGGAATGTGGAATGCGGAATGCGGAATGGAATAGAATAGAATATTGGAATGAAGAAATAGAATGGAATAGAATAGAATGGAATGCGGAATGTGGAATGTGGAATGGAATAGAATATTGGAATGAAGAAATAGAACAGAATAGAACAGAATAGAATGGAATGGAATGTGGAATGCGGAATGGAATAGAATAGAATATTGGAATGAAGAAATAGAATGGAATAGAATAGAATAGAATAGAATAGAATGCGGAATGTGGAATGCAGAACGCAGAACAGAATAGAACATAATTCTTTCTGGCCAAGTGTGATTGGACACAGGAGATTTTTAGGAATTTGTCTTCTGTGCCTAAGCTCTCACTGTACATGTTGTGCGAATTCTTCACATCAGAATTCAACCTTCATACACTTGCTTTTTCTCCCTTTTCTTTTTTCTTTTTTAAAAATACCATGGTTACATGTATACATGCTCATCCGCACAAGCACAAGCACATCATAATCACACTGTTTAGCTGTATGGCTATTTTCTACAAAGAAAAGAAAAGAGCAGCCACATTATTCTAATGGGAGATGCCTTCCTAGGGATTTAGTTTCAATTTCCCTTTCTCGGGCAGAGGTCTCCCCACTTCTCGTTGGCCACACACCGCAGAGCTATTATGATACAAGTCTCTGGATCAGAAATCCCGGATTTTGTTTTTTAGAAGCAAACTGCCTTGAAGGTCAGTTAAACTTGTCTGGAGGCTTTTGTGGCTGTTGTTTTAAGACTTGGCCAAATACTATAAGGAGACATTAACTCTCTTTTCCTTGATCACAATTGTAAGAAAAATAACTCCCCCTCTTTTGAAGTCCTCTCCAAAGAATAAGTGCTGCACTTAAGGCTTAACTGGATTAGGGGAATAAAAATCTGCCAGATGCTTGTCTTTGGGGGCACCATTCCTGCTTTGGGTTTACAGAATGACAGAGTTGGAAGGGACCTTGGAGGTCTTCTAGTCCAACCCCCTGCTCGAGCAGATGACCTTGTACCATTCCAAGACTAGTAGTGGGTGTCCAATCTCTTCTGGAGACAAGCTATTCCAAGGCCAGGCTCTGACCAACTATTTTCACATTGAATTTATTCTCCTACATGACTGCCTCTTAAAACTTTTGGCCTCCTTTGTTTTGTTTTCTTGTAAAGTTTTTTTTTAAAAACATCAATATCAGTTCATGGACAGTGCAGGGTCTGAGTATCATTTGTTTTGGTACAAAAACAGTATTGATGCAGATAAAAATTACCACATTAATCAAGCTTACATAATCCAATGTTATGATACATATCAGTGTAAACACATAATCCTTCCTTTTTCAATTGTTCAATATTTGCTACATCCTTCTAATAGTACCGTGTTTCCCCGAAAATAAGACCTACCCCGAAAGTAAGACCTAGCACTATTTTCTAAACCTGCCCTAATATAAGACCTACCCCGAAAATAAGACCTAGTGTAAATCTCCAGTTCCAGGAAGACTTTTCAGGGAGCAACCGTGCACCCGCGAAACACCCCCCCCTACACACTCACACCCACTATTTGGCACCATAAATATATAAGACCTACCCCGAAAATAAGACCTAGTGTGTTTTTGGGAGCCCAAAAAAATATAAGACAGTGTCTTATTTTCGGGGAAACACGGTAATAGCATAATAATTGAGCAAAGATCCTCTTTCAAAATCTGATCTTAGCCTCTAACATTCACTTTAGACATGTTAAGTAAAAATATGTATAACAATATTCCCCTATTTCTAATAGTTTCATCTATTCTAATTTTTAATACAGCCAATTGTTTTTTGAATAGAAATCCTTCCTATCCATCATCTCTCACCTCTTCGAATATTTCAGGGGCTAGTCCAGATGCTCAACTCCCAGGATTGTATCTTTAACACAGAGCACTCTTCGTATGAGATCCAGAATCCTGCATATATTTTCTCCTTCCCTCAAAGAATCAGAATGAACCCTGCTAAAAAGCACTAAAGGTGAAGAGAACGTCTTTAAGGGTTAGAGGAACAGATATCTGCCCTCAATTGATATCGATCAAGGAAATTCCTTCCCTGTTATTTTAGCTGGCTCACAAGATGTGTCTCACTGACCCTTTGGGTTAGAAGCTTGTTATTTAAAGAAGGAAAGGAAGGGAAGAGATTTGAGTTTATGGTAAGATTATATGGTTTGGGGCCCTGGGGAGGGTTGTTCACCACTGGAGATGGTTGATGGATAAAAAGATCTCATCCCAATGCTATCCATCTGTTGGTTCTGGGGTTTCTTGTTTGTTTGCTTGCTTATTTGTTTTTTTGCATAGTTTTAAATTTTAGATTGCTTTTTATGATCTATAAATACTCAGAGTCACCTTATCAGGGAGATGGGCAGCATATATATTTAATAGAGATGATAGATAGATAGATAGATAGATAGATAGATAGATAGAGAGATAAATAGATGATAGATGGAGAGATAAAGATATAAAGATATAGTGAGAGAGTGTCTTATGTACATGCAGCAATACTGAATAAATACTATACATCATTGGTACATTTTTCATCAGTCTCTATCAAACAGGCTTCATAGGCCTTGTAGAGTTTTAAATTGAAATTTTTTAAAGAAAAGCTCTAAATCTAAAGAAGCATTAACAAAATTATTGCAATACATGTTGAAGATAACTTACCTAAAGATTTACCACAACAACAGCCCTGTTAGGTGGAGTTGGCTGAGAAAGAAGAGTTGGACCAAGGTCCATAGAGCAGGGGTCTCCAACCTTGGCAACTTTAAGACTTGTGGACTTCCAACTCCCAGAATTCCTCAGCCAGCATTTGCTGGCTGAGGAATTCTGGGAATTGAAGTCCACAAGCCTTAAAGTTGCCAAGGTTGGAGATCTCTGCCATAGAGGATGGTGGATGATAATGGAGACATATGGCCCTCCTTGGTTCTAGTTTCCATTGTTTCATCAGACTGCTTGCTTCTGGACAGACATTATGACCTTTATCAAAACCAGAAGCATTCCTAATAATAAACAGCTTTCAAAATTAATCTTTTCAGTTTATGGAAAGAGTGTTGGGGTGGGAGGAAGAAAGTTCAATTCATTTCCTGGAGAAACCAACCAGAAGCAGAAATGGGTTATAAACAGAGCTAGAACATTTCACAACCCTGTTGAATGTTCGGGGGAGGGAGGGGACAGACCACTTTCAATATTGCAATGGAGAGAAACAGTAGAGGGCACAGAAGAGGTTAAAGACAAAAAAACAACCAATGAGTGACTCTCTTTCTCCAGCAGCTGCATTTCATTGTGAAAGGGTCATGTGGTGCCAAGCAAAACAGAAAGGAGGAAGGCAGACAGATTTGTTAGTTTGAAGTAATGGACCACATGGTGTCCAATGGTTTGTGCTCTCATGTTTTCTGGAGTAGAATCCCAGGGGGCATGAGATACTGCTTCCAATTCCTAGCACTCTATTGTTTCTACTGATGGCTTCCAGATGGCAGAGACAACCATGGTGAAATCTCTGGCTGTGGGCCAAAAATATGGGGGAAGACAAAGTGAAAATGGAGCACTTCTCTCCCCTATGCCTCACCCTTGCGATTTTTGAGTTGACAGATTTCATTTTGAAATTAAGAAACACACACCTCCATCCTGTCATTGATACAGCTTATCTCAGAGGGATAGATGATAGATAGGTAGGTAGGTAGGTAGATATGACAGATGATAGATAGATAGATAGATATAATAGATATAGTTAGATGACTAGATAGATAGATGTGACAGATGTTAGATAGATAGATAGATACAGTACAATAGAGATAGATAGATAGATAGATATAATAGATATAGTTAGGTGACTAGATAGATAGATGTGACAGATGTTAAATAGATACAGTATAATAGAGATAGATAGATATAATAGATATAGTTAGATGACTAGAATGATATGACAGATGTTAGATAGGTACAGTATAATAGAGATAGATAGATAGATAGATAGATGATAGATAGATAGATAGATAGATGGATGGATGGATGGATGGATGGATGGATGGATGGATGGATGGATATGTTTTTCCCAAATGCTATCACTCTGCTAAACAAATAATTCTCTCAACACTGTGAAACTAATCTGCATTACTATTACTATTAATCTCATCATTCCTATCACCCATCTCCTCCCACTTATGACTGTATGACTGTAACTTTGTTGCTTGTATCCTTACAATTTATATTGATTATTTCCTAGTATGATTTGATTGCTTAATGGTACTCTGTGACTATTATTAAGTATTGTACCTTATGATTCTTGACTCTTGACAAATGTATCTTTTTTTATGTACACTGAGAGCATTTGCACCAAGACAAATTCCTTGTGTGTCCAATCACACTTGGCCAATAAAGAATTCTATTCTATTCTATTCTATTCTATTCTATTCTAATTCTATTCTATTCTATTTGCAGTGGTTAGAACACAGTATTACATCCACCCCTGCCCACAGCCTGTAGTTCGATCTTGACCGGCTGAAGGTTAACTCTGCCTTCCATTCTTCTGAGGTCAGTAAAAATGAGGACCCAGATTGTTTGGGGGCAATAAGCTGACACTTTAAACTTCTTAGGGCTGTAAACTTCATCCTTACAGAGCACGCTCTGCATCATGGATTTGTACACAATGCAACCAATATTGAGTCCTTTAATTCAGATTTAGTTCAGTGCATGACAGTGCCTTATGACTGATCCCCATTGAACAGGAAAGTTAGAGGTTGTTCACAATCAACATTTCTCCAAAAGCTATAGATGTGTGTTTAAATGGTTGAGTAAATGGATTGGCTTAATGAATATAAATGTACATTTATATTTATGAATATATGCAATTTATATAAAGGAATTTATATGGATTTATATCCATTCTGCAATTTCAACACTGTAGTACATGAATAACATGAACTGGATCTGCTGGTGTTCTGCCACCTTAAAATGAATCATCTCATATGAGTCAAAGGGCAATTTTAAGAAAAACCTGGCAACTTTTCAATTCCTTCTGCTTTCAACAGCTGCCAAAATACGCAAGTTTCAAAATTCAGAAACTCTGGTTTTTCCTTACTATGAGCTATCTCTGCAGCTTGGCGAATAGTTTTTAAGTTCAATATTTCTTTCCTTTCTTGCTATTTTAGAAAAAAAAATGAATAATTCCCTTCCTGTTGCAGCCCAGGATAAACATTAGGGCATTTGAAAGTGTTCCTTATTTCCTCTCTACCTCTGGCTTACTACAGAAATAAATTACTGCGATGGTAAATTTCTGAAATTGTTCTCTGAAAAATGAACATGGAAAACTGGGGGCGGTGGAATTGATGAAGTGTTAAATAGTTTATAACTGACATAATACTAGGCATTATTCCAGATCTTCTGAAAGGATGTTAGGCCCAGGTCCACCCCTCTAAGTTCCTAGAAAATCCACTCTGCTTTTTCATTTTAAATGTGCGAACTAGAATTTCTTTTTTTTCCCCTCTTTTAAACATTGACTAAAACTTTCAGAGATTAATTTGGGAACCTTTGCAGCTTCCCTCACAATCCCTTATCTATCACTGTGTAGCCAGAAGTGACTTACCAAAGTATTTATCATTTGTTTATGTAAAAAATATGTATAACTCATCCCAACCCTGGTGGACTTTGGGTGGGGCACAATAAGGCCAAATGGAATTATGAAAATCAAAAATCAACAGTGAAAATCAATCTCCCAGAACTAAAGAGTTTTGGTGCCCATAAAACTAACCTAATATGCCAAAGGCATGGTACATCCTGGACTACCATGGCTTCAGTGAAATGACTAAATTTTGGGACCTTATTGGGAAGGGTGTTCCATAAATGAAGGTGCCACTCAGAAGCTTGTTACTTGGCCCACCCAAAGTAGAGACACCTGCAATACAATTCAGTGACAACAACCAACCAATGGAACAGAAGTTGCCTTCAAAAGTTGTGGGAGCTTCATCACTGGAAGCTTTCAAGAAGAGACTGGACTGCCCTTTGTCAGAAATGGTGTAGGGTCTCCTGTTTGGGCAGGGAGTTGGACTAGATGACCTATAAGGTCCCTTCCAACTCTGTTAATCTGTTAATCTTCTTGAGATGGTCTCTGGTCTTGATAAATGGAGAATCAGAGGGTTTGAGTTTGCCGTTTCTGAATTTACTTCGGCATCCAACAGGGTTCGTTTTCTCTGAGATCTCAGCAGCTTGAGAAAACCCATTTCCATGTTTCACAAGTCTTATCAAGAAAGACCACACTCACGTTAAAGGCAAAGAAGCATTTCTCCATTTTTGTAAGCTCATGGCTGAAACTTAACTGGCTAACCAAGGTCAGAACTCATTAATACTCATGGGAGAACATCAGGAAGTCTCAGGGCATAGCTAAATTGAGAAGTACAAAACAACCTACAAGTAGGCAATAGCAAACTAGTTCAATATTTGTTGTGAATATGTCATCAATATACTTGATAGAAGAGAATATTTGTACTTAAGGGTTGAACTGTGGGGTCCTTGGTGTTCTCCGAGCTTGGTTGCTTTCTTGCAGACGTTTTATTACCAAAATAGGTAACATCATCACTAGAGAAACGAACCATCCAGTTTGATGCAATAGTTATGAAAGCCAACATACTGTACTGAAAACCAAGTGACTGTGAGTTCTACTTCTCCTTAGACATGGCAGTCAGCTGGGTGATTCTTGGCTGGCCACCTTCTCTTAAACCAAGGGTTTTCAAACTCAACAGCTTTAAGACTTGTGGACTTCAACTCCCATAATTTCTGAGCTAACATGACTGGAGGAGGAATTCTGAGAGTTGAAGTCCACAAGCCTTAAAGCTGTTGAGTTCGAAGACCCCTGTCTTAAACCAATGCAACTCACAGTGTTCTTCTTGTGAGGTTCACAGAAGGGCAGAGTGTTATGATCACTGTCTCAAGTTGTACCAAATAAAAGGTAGGATATAAATCTTTTTTAGCTTTGCGGTTGGGAAAAAACAATAAATTTATTAAGTTAAACAGAATCCATGTGTTCTTAATGTTAGCGTTCTTTGCTAAAATTTTAAAGAATTTTCCTTCCGAGTGTTATGTTACATTTGACAAACAAAAAAGATCTATATCAATACAAGACTTATCAGGATTTTTAAAGCAGTACATTCATTCCAAACACGTGCAAAGGGGTTTTCAAATCAGTGTTGGGAATGTGAAAAACATGAGGGGCCAATTTATCGGGCATGGTGGACTTTTGTAAGAATGCTAAAAAAAAAAATTGGATGCAAATTCATAGAACGATGCAAAGAATCTTAACAATTAATGTTGCTTTCATTAGCACAGCCCTCTTGAAGGAAAAACCTGCACAACTATTATTATAACCTGTAATAATTGAGCCATAGAGGTAATACTGCTTGGATTGAAAATGCAGTTTGCTTTCCTCATTTTTCAGTTATCTAAGCCTTGGAAAGAGGCACTAAACCTTTTCTGATTGGGGCTACTAAGACTTTGGCAACAAAGGACTACTAATGAAGTTATCTAGTTTGGGTAATGAAATGACTGCAAGAAAACAACAAAGCTGACAGAGCACCAAGGACCCCACAGTCCTCCTCCTCCTCTCCTTCTCCCTTCTAGCACTGATAATATTCCTTAGTTGGGTTATGAAACATGTGCCAGAAAGCCACCCAGCTCAGAGAGCACCAAGGACCCCACAGTTCAACCCTGAGCTACAAATAGTCTCTTCTATCAGTACCAGATGACTACAAGATGCCAGCAAAGAGTCCATCCAGAATTTTGTAGCCCCAGTTAGCAGTAGGATCAGTGGGTGTATGCATTGCTCGTGTCCAAGGGGCCTCTTCAGGACTGGTAAAAAAAATTCAAGAGAGCATCTGTGATGCGATCAAAGTTCTACTCCTTTTCATGTTATTTTTACAGAATTAATCTCTAAACTTCCGGGAGTCCTTGTGCAGTTCAGAAATAAACAGTTGCCTACATAAATATGGAACGAAATAGCACCAGGTACTTATTTCACCTACCTAAGTGCCACAGTGACAAATAGAATTCCCCAAATAATTAAGCTTGGAAAATCAAAAAAGTTGTGTGTGTGTAGTGTGTGTGTGTGTATTATTGCACATGGTATTGCTGCAATAAATAAATGGCAAGGTTTAAAGAAAGGAGACACAGTTTTACTGGAATCCCTTCCACAGGGAAATGGGTGAAGCAGACAAGACATGAAATACAATAAGAGCATTCATTTTTACCAGGCTATTAATGCCGTGGTCTTTGTAAGCTCAACAACAATACTCTGAGCAGTTGTTGGACAGGGGAAGAGAGCCCTTCAGGTTTGCACTGTGTTTACTTGGAGGATATTCCCTCCCACTGTTCACTTGCAATCCTTCCTTCCTTCCTTCCTTCCTTCCTTCCTTCCTTCCTTCCTTCCTTCCTTCCTTCCTTCCTTCCTTCCTTCCTTCCTTCCTTTTACATTCACAGTTTGGAGATCTGTGAATTCCCTCCTTGCATTGCTCCAGTGCTGACATAAACCCCCCAATAAATCATTCTGCAGCCAAATACATTTCAACAGTCGTGTTTAGTAGCCCCACAGCTGAATTGCTCAACCCACTGGGTTTGATCTTCATCTGGGAGTACCAAAATAAATAAGTAAATATTTTTTTTAAAAAAGGGGGTGGCAGGAAGAATATTGACAAAGACCTGGTAGTTCGTCAAGTTATACTTAAGGAGGGGACCCTGCTTGGGAATCGGACAACTTGCCCCCAGCCAGCTTACTGTGGCCAACTCACCATGGCCAACTCATTGTAGCCAATTCATTATGGCCAACACACTACAGGACAATTTGGCATGGCCAACTCACTACAGGACAGCTTGCTGCAGGACAACATAACAATTCTATTTCATTATTTAAACTAAATTTAAAAAATATTTAAAGTTTTACCATTCACATTAATTTCTGGCCCTCCTTTGGCATCCTTTCTTTAATGATCCTATTCTACCATTTCTTTGATATTAGGGTCACTCTTGCAGTGAGTTGTCCTGTGGCAATATGGCCACGTGTGGCAAGTTGGCTGTGGTGAGTTGGCCATGGCGAATTGTCATAGACCCACTCTGCTTTGCCTCAGGATCACAATTGTAGAACAATTGAACAGGGGTGTCAAACTCAAGGCCCGGGGCCGGATCTGGCCCACAGGGTACTTATATCTGGCCCATAGGGCACCCTGGAAACAGCAGACTGGCTCGCGGTGCCTCTGCCAGTGAAAATGGAGGTCAGGAGGGCCACATGTTGAGTCTGGTCTCTGGGTGTAATGTGAATTTTGTTGTATGTATACTGTGTATATACATACAATGCAGAGGTGGTATTCAGCAGGTTCTGACCAGTTCTGGAAAATTTGAGTAGTTCGGAGAACCGGCAAATCTCACCTCTGACTGACCCCGCCCCCATCTATTCTCTGCCTCCCAAGTCCCAGCTGATGGGCTGGGTCTCCTTTTGTTGCCCTGCACAGGAGAACAGAGCTGGAAAGCAGGTTAGTGGGGTGGGGAGGGAATGGGGATTTTACAGTAACCTTCCCCTGCCACACCACCAAGCCTTGCCACACCCACCAAGCTACGCCCATAGGACCTGTAGTAAAAATTTTTGAATCCCACCACTGGTACAATGACAGTAAAGAATTCAATTCAATTCACACACAGCCCTCCCAAGCTCCGTTTTCACTGGCAGAGCGTCCCTATCATTGTGTGATCAATATTTGGGCAACTGGTACCTATTTATGGCAGTTCAGCTATCCCGGGGTCACATGATCACTATTTGTAACCTTCCCCAGCCAGTTTCCTAACAAGCAAAGTCAGTGGGGAAAGCCAGGTTTGCTTAACGACTCCATGATTTGCTTAATGACTGCAGTGATCTCCTTAATAACCATAGCACCTTTTTTTCAAATTTGGGAGTAAATCACTTAATAACTGCCTTGCTTTGCAACCAAAATTCTAATCCCAGTCAAGGACTGCCTGTAGAAACTCTACACTAATAACTGTCTAAACTATTCATACATAGCAAGTTCTCTGAGTATTATATGGATCCAGGATTTGGCACCTCTTCATTGCAAAATAAGAGAGTATTCCAGTCGTTGTAGATGTGAATTTTGAACGGACAATGTGTAGGACAAAGTATTTGGGGCTGTAGAAAACCCCCTCCCCCACCTGATTAAAATATTCTTTATTCTTAATATTAAAAAGAGGCAGGATAGAATATTTTTCCCCAAGCAGAAAAAACTTAACAAAGTCAGACAGCAGCCCCAGTCTTCCTGCCATAGGAAAACAGCCTCAAGCCAAAGCTTGGCTGGTCTTTAGGAATGGAGATTTTGTAGAAAGAATGGGCCAATCTACTCATAAGCAAAGAGACTCCAAAGAAGCAACACAATTAGGCAAACCAATGCTGACAAGATTAGCTCAGACAAACACCAAGGACTGGCATTTCCCCCTTTGCCTGTAGAGCCAGTCATGACCCCTACATGACCTCATAGGAATCTGGCAATAGCCATTAAAATATTCAAGGACCCATTCTTACACAGGAACAGGTATCTCAATCACAAAGCCTCAAAGAATGTATAAAAGCCCACCTATCTCAACCCCTTTTTTTCATGCTGCTGTCACTGAAGTTTCTGGAAAACCAAATAAACAGAGGCCTTCTTTCCTGTAGTCATTTCATTTCCAGCGTCTTTCTCCCGATTTGGAACCGGACTGGATTTTTCTTCCAGCAAGGCTAAAGGAGAGCCTCAAATAAACAGAAGACTAGTAGAAGCACAACAAATGTCTGCAACAATTGTGTAACCAATTCTGCAAAATTGAAAATCTTACGTATCATTCCTCTACCTTTGAGTTAGACTCTCTCTTATATTTCTAACTAGAGTCCTTTTTAGAGACTGGCTGCTATATTTACAAACTGCTGTGTGCTTCAGAGAAGGTGGCTACCAAACCTGAAAAACTTCAGTTGACCAACAAATGACAGCAAAGGAATTTATGGCCCTCTGGTCCTTGTCCAGAATTTTATAAACATGGTAGCTGTATTCCTGAAACCACAAGAAGAACATAAGGACACTTATCACATCTTTGTGGTTGTATATGACTCATAGATTGCATTCAACATACTGTAGGAGAAGAACAGGCAAACCTGAAGGTGGAGTCAAGAGAGAAATCAGCCTGGAATCATTACTTTGCCACAAACTTTCTACATCTAATCTCTCTTGAATTCCCTATACTCTATTTATTGCCTTATTAGCTAGATTCTTGTATATAAGCAAGAGCAACAAATTAGCTTAATTGGAATCTAATGTGTGGTCCTGGATTCTTCGGGCCATACTGAGTCCCTATAATGGTATGTGGAAATGACCTTGGAAGACAGGAAGGAAAGCCGCACCCTGATAAGAGGCTGATAATGAGATTTTGAGTTCAAAGGAGGAAGAGGAGGCAGAGAAAGCATTGCAGAAGGAACCCTTTTCATGGGATGAAAAGTCAGGGATGAGAGAGATACTTTCATATTTGCAAGTTTCTGTTAATGCAATGGACTATCTCAAAGGACTGAGTAGCATGCTTAGTAGAATTAATTACAAAAATAAGGATTATTTCTATGGACTATTTCCCTAGTAATAGGTTGCTTTGTCTTCTGCTTTGGTCCATGTCCAACTTTCTGGAGATCTTCATATCTGCAGCAGCTGCCTCATTTTCAGTCCAGAAAACTAAGCGGGTGCGGGGGGGGGGCAAGCTTTATACAATGAAATGTGGTTATACAGTGTCGTTCCAAAAACTCTCAAGGAAGATGCTTCCATCAGACACATCCTGTCCCTTAGTATTACACAAATAAACAAACAAACTTGAACCCGAGCAAACAGGACAACAAGCAAAGATAATAATCACATCCTGGGTTTCCTTCACTGCAATCTGATGCTTTGTTTGACTCAGCTGGCTTTAGAAAACGAGAAGTTGTCTCTCTCCATTTAGGTCTGGGAAGTGTTTCCTGTCTGGCAGTTACAACCGGTGGGGCCAGCCCTCTGAAGGATGTGTCAAGTTGAGCTGTGATCACAAACGCAGCTAGCTGGGTTGGTCCTTTTTCACACAAGGGTTTGGAGCTGGCTTGTCAGGTCATAGTAAGCTTCTACTATGGCTGACATACACTTTGTGGCCCAGTGTCCATACAGCCTAGTAATAGATGTGCGTTCTGGCCTGCCAGATTTCATTAAAAAATCATTGTCTCCTCCTGTTCCAGCTAATAGGCAGTAAAAGGTAAAGGTTCCGCCAGCACAGCTGTGCTAATCGTTCTCAATTCTAGGGGGGCAAAGCTCATCTCCGTTACAAAGCCAAAGAGCCAGCGCTATCTGAAGATGTCTCCGTGGTCATGTGGCCGGCATGACTAAACGCCGAAGGCGTACGAAATGCTGTTCCCTTCCCACCAAAGGGGTCCCTATTTTTCTACTTGTATTTTTACATGCTTTCGAAATGCTAGGTTGGCAGAAGCTAGGACAAGTGACGGGAGCTCACTCCGTTACGCGGCGCTAGGGATTCGAACTGCCCAACTGCCAACTTTTCTGATCAACAAGCTCAGCGTCTTAGCCACTGAGCCACTGTGTCCCTCATGGTACACAAACAGCTAAATGAGACTGGTAAATTCATTTAGTTATGCAGAACTCTTCAATATCTTTATAAATGATATAGATGAGGGAATTGAAGGAGAACTCATCAAATTTGCAGATGACACCAACTGGCAGAAACAACCAACACCCCAGAAGATAGGCTCAAGATCCAGATGGATCTCGATAGACTTGAACATTGGGCCCTATTTTACAAAATGCAATTCAATCTAGGGAACAGTAAGGTTTTACACTTTGGCAAGAAAAGATAGGTACAGGTACAGATTAGATGAAAGCTAGCTCAATAGCAGTAACTGCGAAAGGGATCTTGGGAGTCCTAGTAGACAACCACTTAAACATGAGCCAGCAGTGTGCGGCAACAGTCAAAAAAGCCAATGCAATCCTAGGTTGCATTAACAGAGGGAGAGGATCAAGTTCACATGAGGAGTACTGCTTTACAAAGCCTTAGGAGGACCAGCTTGGAATACTGCACCCAGTTTTGGTCACCACGATATAAAAAAGATGTTGAGAACGAGTCCAGAGAAGAGCAACAAAGATGGAGGCTAAATATAAAGAACGGTTGCAGGAATTGAGTATGGCTAGTCTAGTGAAAAGAAGGACTAGAGGTGACATGATAGCAGCCTTCCAAAATCTCAGGGGTTGCCACAAAGAAGAGGGGGATAACCTCTTTTCCAAAGCACCAGAAGGCAGGACAGGAAACAATAGATGGAAACTAACCAAGGAGAGAAACAACCAAGAACTAAGGAGAAATTTCCTGACAGTGAGAACAATAAATTAGTGGAATGGCTTGCCTTCAGAAGTTGTGTATACACACACACACACACACACACACAAAACAAAAGAGAGAAGTATTCTTATCTGAACTCTTAAAAACCAAACCAAAACTATAAAGAAATAAAATCCTTTCAATCTATCTCGAGTGGGCTGGAAGTGAGGGCATCATTCCTCTCGTTTTCTTCAAAAACTTTTCCCTGAAACCCTTGTTCTGTTTTTTTTTTTTTGATCCAACAAGGGTTAGAAAGAAGCCTGGGCTGAATAGGCCTCTGTTTCCACTCCTCAAGATGGTTTCTCAGTCTTGCTGTTTTGAAAATGTGTGGAAGCATTAAAGAAAAGACAGCTGCACCCGAGGAACGCCAGTAACCCTTCGAAGCTTCCTGCCCGCTTTCTATCTCGCCCAAGCCCATGTGGGGCGGTGGGAGTCCTTCAAATAAATGCGCGTCTATGTTTCCGTTCAGTTCAGAAGACAATCCAGCTGCCAAGTTTTCAAGAATAAACAATCCTGGGAACTTCACAGCAGATGATTGTGTTTGCCTCTTCCATGGTCAGGTTTAAAGGGACAAATGGATGTTAGTTGCAGAGGAGGGGTGGGGAAAAAAAAAAGAATTCCAGGGTATAAGGTTTCGAATTCGGAGAGAAAAGCCTACAAAATAAAGCCAATCGCAGCTGGTGTGGCTACTGGAATTCAATTATTATTATTATTTTTAATTACATTTATATCCCGCCCTTCTCCGGAGACTCAGGGCGGCTTACAATTTTTGGGTACAACCCAATGCGCTCAGCAATAGCCTTCATTCCATTGTATATGCCTGCTTATTACTAAGCGGCATTGTTACAAAGTCAGCTTATTGCCCCCAACAATCTTGGGTTCTCAATTTACCTACCCCGAGAAGATGGAAGGCTGAGTCCACCTTGAGCCTGGTGGGATTCGAGCCTGCAGTAATTGCAGGCAGCTGCAGGCAGCTGGAACTTAAGTGCTAGGCATTTAGCAGCCTGCACCACCAATTATTTGTCCCATCCGGATTAATAGCAAGTTAAAGAAGCTGTTTAAAAGTCTTAGTTGGGTATCTATTGGTGACCATGATAGGAGTGGGGGAGGGAGGGAGGGAGGGAGGGAGGGAGAGGGAGGGAAAAGAGGGAGAGAGGGAAAGAGACAGAAAGAGAGAGAGAGCAATACCGAATTGATTTATTGGCATGTAAGCTTTCTTGTGAGAGGGATGCGGTGACTCAGTGGTTAAGACGCTGAGCTTGTGTATCAGAAAGGTTGGCAGTTCGGTGGTTCGAATCCCCAGTGTCGCATAACGGAGTGAGCTCCCGTTACTTGTCCCAGATTCTGTCAACCTAGCAGTTCGAAAGCACGTAAAAAATGCAAGTAGGAAAACAGGGACCCCTTTGGTGGGAAGGGAACAGCATTCCGTGCACCTTCGAAGGCGTTTAGTCCTGCCGGCCACATGACCATGGAGACGTCTTCGGACAGCGCTGGCTCTTCGACTTTGTAACGGAGATGACCAGTGCCCCCTAGAGCCGGGAATGACTAGTACGTATGTGCGAGGGGAACCTTTACCTTTACCTAAGCTTGCTTGTAGACCCACATTCTGTTCCCTTAATTAAAGCCAAGGATACATTATGGAAATGTTGGGTGTCAGAGATGAACCGAAGATCCAAAAGAAGGAAGAGGGACATGAAAGACAGCCAAACTCATCTGCACACTAAATGTGCTTCATTTGCACACTAAATGTACTTCATTTGCACACAAATGTGCAAATGTGCTTCTATATGTGGAGCAGATCATCAATCTTTTTTATAAACCTTCTAATCCCTTAATTCGGGACAGAGTCGGGGAGACTGGATGGAGCTGAGCATTTACTGGCCGGATGCCTTTCCCAATGCCACATGGAGTTCACAACAGATTTCCCCTCCCCCCCCAGGAAAGAGAAACGTCTGCCACTGCTAGCTAGGATTGAACTCTCAACCTTCCAAGTGGGAAGCAAGCATCTTCGCCACCAGACAGGTAGCATAAGAAAATAAAATGTCCACTACTGTAATTCAGAAATTATTAGCATATAATCTATGAAAAAATATGACTCTATAGAAGAGACTAGTTTGAACCTTCATTCAAATGATGACTTTTTGCATTGTCTGTAATAGGTGAAGGGTGACTTTTATTTCTTTGAGCGGGGACAGAGAGAGAGAGAGAAAGGAGAGAGGGAGAGAAAGAGAGAGAAGGAAGGAAGGGAAGGAAGGCAGGAAGAAGGAAGAAGAAGAAGAAAGAACAAATGAAAGATAGATAGATAGACAGACAAACAGATTTCAACTGGAGGAAAAAGGTTAGAATATTTTGTTCCATTATTTGAAACATGTCTACACCATTCTTAGCATAATTCAGAATTTTGGGATGCAATCCTTCCCCTAATCATAGAATAAAGGCAAGAAATAAGGAGCTTCTTCCTTCAAATGTCTATGATGATACTCAGTCATCCAGGTCATGGTTGTCCCAAAGGTGCTTTTTTTCCCAAAAGGCAACTGGATTTTCTTTGCTTTTCCTTGAAGACATTTCACTTCTCACCCAAGAAGCTTCTTCAGTTCTGGCTGAATGATGGAGGGTGGATGGATTTATATTCCTTGCAGTCATCTGCTCGTTAGCACTCTCTCTGAGAGTTGTTGAGGCCACTTGGTGGTTTATCCATATAATATAAATCCTCCCATCCTCCACCATTCAGTCAGAACTGAAGGCGTTCCTTGGATGAGAAGCAAAACGTCTTCAAGAAAAAACAAAGTGCAGTTGCCTTTTGAAAAAGGACCTTTGGGTCCTTCTTTTAAACTTGAACAAAACATCTTAGCTAAAGACTGAAAAAATTCCAATATAGACACCAAGCAAATTTTGGGATGACACACGTGAAAGATTTCCGTTCCCACCAGAGGTGGTCTTCAGCAGGTTCTGACCAGTTCTGGAGAACCGGTAGTGGAAATTTTTGAGCAGTTCAGAGAACTGGCCAATCCCACCGCTGACTGGCCCCGCCCCCACCTATTCTCTGCCTCCCATTGAGTCCCAGCTGATTGGCTGGGTCTTCCTTGGTTGCCCTGCACAGGAGAACGGAGCTGGAAAGCAGGTTAGTGGGGTGGGGAGGGAATGGAGATTTTGCAGTATCCTTCCCCTGCCACGCCCACCAAGCCACACCACGCCCACCAAGGCACACCCATAGAACCGGTAGTAAAAAAATTTGAATCCCACTACTGGTTCCCACACATATTACCTCCTGTAAAAAAAACACCTGAAGGAAGAGCTCCATGGAAATACTTCAGCTTGGGCATTAATATGAGAAAGGATGCTTCTTTCATGACCAATGCTAGTCAGATACTGTGTCTTAGGTTGGATCTATAGTTTGAGGGACCTGTCAGTTATACAAATATATGATGTCAACTTTACTGAATTACCTATCAATGCTTTGGAGAGCTGGAACAGGAGAAGAGATGAGATGGATGGACTTAAAATATGTCCTCACTATAATATTTAAGATTCCATATAGATGTTAATCCATTCATATTTTTCAAAACTTGATGTTACAGAGTGCAAGATATATCTTACACACTGTTAACATCTACCGGCCCAGAGTTTCAACATTGGCTGTGTTTCAGTTTCTCTGGTAATTTTAAGCCAACCGTCTTACAGGCTTTGCCAAAAAGGAAAGAATCAATCTTTGCGACAGGAAAGGGAGTGAAGATTTGAAGTCCAACCTTCGGTCCAGCATCGGCCACAAAGCAAAGTATCTGAAAGCCTGCAGAGTTGTAGTTTCAGAAGAAGGGTTATTTTTTTTAAAAAGGAGTCTTCATTTTCCTTTAATTCTGGGAAGAAGAGAAATTGGGATGGAGAACATAAAAATACTTAAGAACCGCTCATGTGACCTTGAGTAAGCTCCCATCTGGGCATGTTTGAAGACCTAAACCAAGCAATGCATGGATTCCTTAGTCTAGCAGTGCCTCAAAATCTGTGGATGTAATTTTCAGAAGGAAGGGTGTTTTTTTTTTAAGTTTTCTTCATTTTTCTTTAATTCTGGGAGGATACAAATGTGATGGAGAAACTAAATTAAATACCCAATTGTGTCCAAGATTTGCGAGACAGTTGTTAAGTGAGGTCCATTTTACGACCTTCCTTGCCATGGTTGTTAAATAAATCTGGCTTCCTCGTTGACTTTGTTTGTCAGAAGGTTGCAAAAGGGGACCACGTGACCTCTGGACACTACAACCCTCATAAATATGAGCCAGCTACTAAACATCCGAATTTTGGTCACGTGACCATGGGAATGCTGCAACAGTTGTAAGGGTGAAAAACAGCCAGAACTTTTTTCAATGCCATTGTGTAACTTCAAATGGTTGCTAAGTTGAGGACTACCTATAAGCAAGAACAGATTATGTGAAGTTGAGTAAGCTCTCCTCCAACCAGAGAAATTCAGGGATGGAGACCAGATAGCTTCAACATGACGTTAACACTCAAGTTTCTTGACCTTCTTCAGCCTCCGTGCCATGAAGAACCTCTTAACACCCAAGCATGACCACTGACGATGCTTGGAACAAAACTTAGACAGGGACAGGTGGCTCAGCAAAAATCCAATTGGTGTTTCTGCTAGCTGTGCAGGACAGATTTCCGATCTTTCCAGTGAGAAGTTCCACCAAACGTTTCATGGCAGTGTGGATTTTGAGAGTCCAAGCTCTTGGACTTGATTTTGTCTGATTGGGAAAGACAAAAAAATCTTGTCCATTCACAGCAGCTCCATACCATTCTGATTTTTGCACCACTTCCTGCAGAGCTTATGATTGGCAGATGCTGAGGGTCAAATGAACACAAGCTAAACATGGTTGGATTAGATTCTAGATTGCTAGACTAGAAGTTCAACCACAATAGAGCTGGAAGGGACCTTGGAGGTCTTCTAGTCCAACCCCCTGCTTAAGCAGGAGATCTTCAAACTTGGCAAGTTTAAGACTTGTGGACTTCAACTTCCAGAATTCCTCCTCCAGTCATGTTAGCTCAGGAATTCTGGGAGTTGAAATCCACAAGTCTTAAACTTGCCAAGTATATCATTTCAAACAGGTGGCTGTCCAGTCTTTTCTTAAAAACCTCCAGTGATGAAGCCCCTGCAACTTCTGAAGGCAACTTCTGTTCCACTGGTTAACTGTCCTTAGGAAGTTTCTCCTTAATTCCAGGTTGCCTTCTCTCCTTGATTAGTTTCCATCCATTGTTCCTTGTCTTGCTTTCTGTGCTTTGGAAAATAAGTTGACCCCCTCTTCTTTGTGGCAGCCCCTCAAATACTGGAATACTACTTCTTCTTCTTCTTCTTCTTCTTCTTCTTCTTCTTCTTCTTCTTCTTCTTCCTCTTCCTCTTCTTCTTCCTCTTCTTCTTCTTCTTTTCTTTTTTAGAAGAGTTCTGGGTAATCTTTTTAGGTACATGTGAAAGTGGAAGAACGATGAGAAAGAGGAAAAAGGAGAAGATTTGAACGCAAGGGCCAAAATGTGAGAATCTTCTCAGACTCCAAATGTTTGCCTAGTAACTTGAAGGAACAGTTTAAGTTTCCACCACATCTTGATTAGACTGAGGTTGGAAGTGCTAGATACTTCCTAAAGTTCTTCATTGGAAATCTTTGGGCTTATTGCCCTTTGTACAATCCAGTGTTTTGTGCACATCCTTCTATTTTTATCAATCTCCAGGAACTTGTGCAGTTAGTTACTGGAAATTTAGCTTGGACGGCATGGCTTGTGCAATACCATGCATTTTGAGAAGAGCATCTCATGGGACAAGTATTACCAAACAATGTGATGTGTAGGGATAAGGAGACAAGCCCAAACAAAGACAGGAGTTTTCAAAATCTCTGGATAAATATTTATATCAAGAGTCCATTTAAAAAACAAAAACAGAACATTTGTCCCAAAAAATGTTGGGGGGTAATCTTGGAAAATTGACCAAACCTCACTTGTTGCTGTGGGAATTGATAATTTGAACAAACAGATGTGAGTCTTTCTGCCTGCATGGACAAAAAGTCCCAGCCTAGAACTGAATCCTGTCCATTAAAAAGGAATGGCAACCAATTTTTTTTCAGTGTCACAAGCCAAGTTTTTTTTTTTTTTAATTCATATTTATATCCCACCCTTCTCCGGAGACTCAGGGCGGCTTACAATTTTTGGGTACAACCCAATGCGCTCAGCAATAGCCTTCATTCCATTGTATGCCTGCTTATTACTAAGCGGCATTTTTTACAAAGTCAGCTTATTGCCCCCAACAATCTTGGGTCCTCAATTTACCTACCCCGAGAGGATGGAAGGCTGAGTCAACCTTGAGCCTGGTGGGATTCGAGCCTGCAGTAATTACAGGCAGATGGAACTAAGTGCTAGGCTATTAACAGCCTGCACCACCAAGGCCCATTACTTCTTAAATTATGCTGTATGTTCCCAAATGCTTCAGCAACAGGCCACCCCAAGCAATATGTCAAAGACGAAACCTGTCCTGGGAAGAAAAAGCAATTTGGCTGCATATTCACCTAGGAGTTGCTAAGGAAAGGATAGTTTTATTCCTTCATCAAATGCCAACCAGTGTAGAGGTGAATCAGAATTCCTTTTGACTTGATTAAATTATCTTCAATGAAGTGGATGGAAAGAGCAATCTAGAACAAAGGAGAAATTTCCTCACAGTGAGGACATTCAACCAGTGGAGCTGCTGGCCTCCAGAAGTTGTGGCTGCTCCATCACTGGGGGTTTTTAAGAAGACACTGGACAGCCATTTGACCAGAACAGTATAGGGTCTCCTGCACAACTTGCCTTGTGGTGTAACCAGAACAATCTGGAACTGAACACACTCAAAACTGTAGAAATGGTGGTAGACGTTAGAAGAAACCCTCCCATACTAGCACCTCTTACAATACTAGACAACATAGTATCAACAGTAGAGACCTTCAAATTTCTAGGCTCTACTATATCATATGACCTAAAATGGAGACCTAACATCAAAAACGTCATCAAAAAAGCACAACAAAGAATGTTCTTCCTGCGCCAACTCAGAAAGCTCAAACTGCCCAAGGAGCTGCTGACCCAGTTCTACAGAGGAATTATTGAGTCTGTCATCTGCACCTCTATCACTGTCTGGTTTGGCTCTGCAACCCAACAGGACAGACACAGACTCCAGAGAAGAATTAGGACTGCAAAAAAAAAAACAATGGCTACCAACCTGCCTTCAATCAAGGACCTGTGTACTGCATGAGTCAAAAAGAGGGCTGTGAAAATATCTACAGACCCCTCATATCCTGGACATAAACTGTTTCAACTCCTTCCCTCAAAACAATGCTATAGAGCCCTGCACACCAGAACAACTAGACACAAGGACAGTTTTTTCCCAAACGCCATCACTCTGCTAAACAAGTAATTCCCTTGACACTGTCAAATTATTTACTAAGACTGCATTACTATTACTCTTCTCATCCTTCCTAGTACTTATCTCTTCTCACTTATGACTAACCATGTTGCTTGTATCTTTACCATTTATATTGTTTTATTTGTTTCCTAGTATGATTTGATTGCTTATTAGTAACCTATGACTATCGCTAAGTGTTGTATCTTATGATTCTTGATGAATGTATTTTATTTTTCTTTTATGTACACTGAGCATATGCACCAAAGACAAATTCCTTGTGTGTCCAATCACTCTTGGCCATTAAAGAATTCTCTTCTCTTCTCATCTCTTCTATTCCTTCATTCCATTATTCTTGTCTCTTCTATTTTCTCTTCTCTTCTATTTTTTATTCTCTTCTATTTTATCTTCTCTTCTCTTCAGATTTGGCTGTTTTTTTCAAATCTGGAGAAGTAGTTGAAATCACATTTGTTGTACCCAAAGAAGACAATATCTGTAGCTCAGGGTTGAACTGTGATGTTACCTAGTTGGATAACGAAACATCTGCAAGGAAACAACCCAAGTTCAGAGAGCATCAAGGAGTCCCACATTTGTTGGTTGCTTAGTTCAACATCCACATTTGGTTTTCTTTTCTTTTGTTTATTGTAGTGTTTAAATTTTTGTTATCTGAGGCTCGGTGATGTTCCACAAAGTTGATCTAGAGCAATGAATAAATATCCATATAACAATATCATGGAGTCCTATAGCTTGACTGACAACCGGTGTCCTCTGATAGATGTACGAAAAACTCCTCTTATAAAGACAATAATGTTCAGATGATGTTTTCTGAATGGAACATTATTTCTGTCTCTCCTTTAAGAATTGAGCTTGCCAATGGACTTTTTATTTTTACATTTTCATATTTTCAATGTTTGAGCCTACATAAATTTATTAAAGCAATGGTTGTTTGATCTTTTTCTTTTTAATTGAAACAATATTTTTTTAATTTCCTGACTTTTTTCCCTCCCCACCCTGTTTAAGAAAAGTATTTGTTTTTGAAAATGGAAAGCCTTTTGCCATTTCTCTTTATATTTTAGCCTTTGGGTGTTCTACTTGGCCACACAAGTTCTTAGGGAAAAAGACGGGATTTAATGGACTAACTATGAATGTGACATGATAGCAGTGTTCCAGTATTTGGAGGAAGGGGCTTGTCACAAAGAAGAGGAGGATCAATCTATTCTCCGAAGCACCTTAAGGACAAGAAGCAATGGATGGAAACTAATCAAGGAGAGAAGCAACCATTCCTGACAGTGAGAACAATTAATCAATAGAACAACTTGCCTTCAGAAGTTACGAATGCTCCAACACTGGAAGTTTTTAAGAAGAGATTGGATATCCATTTGTCTGAAATGGTCTAGAGTCTTCTGCTTGAGCAGGGGGTTGGACTAGAACAGCGGTCGCCAACCGGTGGGCCGTGGCTCACTGGTGGGCCGTGAGAAAATTTTGGTGGGCCGAAGAGAAATCTCACCCCAGAGCACCCCTCCAAAGCAATTAATCCAGGCTGCGCAGAAACACAAGGCTGCGCTGCCCACATGGCCCACAGGAACCCTCCCCACCCACTCATTCCTTACCTGGCAAACTTGCCTGCTAAATTGCTATTTTTCCTTTTTCTGACCATCAGGTGTTCTGCTGTGCAGGGAGATTTAGATTAGCTAGGAAGCAGGAAATGGTTGGATTTCTTGCTTTCTAGCTAGTCTTTAGATCTTCGGCTCTGCTTTTAAGCACAGCTGAACCTCCCTTAGGACTGAGGGTTCTATTATTCAGTGCAAACTCATGGCAAGCAAATTTTATGTGACAGACTCAGGTAGCCAATGGCAGATAGATAGATCACTGAATGATTCGGTGAGCAACTCAATCTGCCTGCCTGCTTTGCCTGATTTTTGGTAAAAGCTGTTCATTTTTTTTAATAAAAAAATTCAATATTTACATACATGGGGTGTTGTGAGTTAATTTTGTGAGTTTGCTTGCAAGCAAATTTTATGTGACAGACTGAGCTAGCCAATGGCAGATAGATAGATCTCTGAATGAATCTGGGATTCTGTGAGCAACTCAGTCTGTCTGCCTGCTTTGTCTGATTTTGGGTAAAAGTTACTCTTTTTTTAATAAAAAATTAAATATTTACATACATGGTGTGTTGTGAGTTAATTTTGTGAGTTTGCTTGCTAGCAAATTTTATGAGTTTGCTTGCAAGCAAATTTTATGTGACAGACTGAGCTAGCCGATGGCAGATAGATAGATCTCTGAATGAATCTGTGATTCTGTGAGCAACTCAGTCTGCCTGCCTGCTTTGCCTGATTTTGGGTAAAAGTTGCTCTTTAAAAAAAAATTCAATATTTATATAAATATTTATAATATTTACATACAAGTTATGCCCAGCCAGTCACATGATCACCAAGCCACACCCACAAATTAGGCCATGCCCACAGAACCAGTTAGTGGTCCTTGGGATTTAAAATTATGAGTTTGGTGGTCCCTGAGGTCCAAAAGGTTGGTGACCCCTGGACTAGATGACCTAGAAGGTCCTTTCCAACTCTGTTATTCTATTCTATTCTATTCTATTCTATTCTATTCTATTCTATTCTATTCTATTCTTCATTCCATTATTCTATTCTATTCTATTCTGTTATGTAATACAGGAAAATCAGAATCTCAGCTTTTAAAACTGGGAGAATATATTGGCCATCCTATTAGCCTAATGAGAGAGAGAAATTGATTGGGCAGAGAGAAAGGTAGAAAGAAGGAAGTATTCATAGATCACAACCTCTTTTGTTTCATGTGGAAAACCTGCATGCATTTAAAGTCTCTGAAAAACACAAGCGTCCCTTTGGTGCCTTGGCTAACTCTCTTTTAAACTCTGGCAAACTTGTGGTTGTTATCTTTATTCAGGGAAGAAAGATGGAATCAATTGTCTATGAATGTGCATATCTGCAAAATATTAGAAAACAGATGCTTTGGGAGTTGCCTGGTTTTGGAGCACACATTTTTTTTACTTTATTCCTTTTTTTTTAAAGCATCTTACAGCCCAATATGAATTCGCAGTTAGCTTTTCTTAAGCTGATAGAAGTCTGAGGGCTTACACACCCTTAGCTCTGTATCTCTGGCTATAAAAATTTGAGCTTCACTTGTTCACTTGCAAACATAAAATCACAAAGGGAAAAAAAGCATTTCTTTTCTCTATACTTAGAGAATATCTAAGTACAGCTGAAACATCTGTTTCCTCGTTAAATCAGAATTAAAACACATGCATGTATGATGTGCATGTAATTATGACACACGGGATGTAGATTGATGAATCCAGCATCTCAGAATATGTTCACTATAAAGCAATTTCTTTATAGATTTGGGCCAAAATCATCCCTTGCCATCACTGATCCAAGGAGGGTTACTGCAACAGGAGACAAATGTATTTTATTTCATAGATGTGATCATCAATCTTCCTGCGTCAACTCAGGAAGCTCAAACTGCCCAAGGAGCTGCTGATCCAGTTCTACAGAGGAATGATTGAGTCTGTCATCTGCACCTCTATAACAGTCTGGTTTGGCTCTGCAACCCAACAGGACAGACACAGACTTCAGAGGATAATTAGGACTGCAGAAAAAACAATTACTACCAACTTCAATCAAGGACCTGTATCCTGCACGAGTCAAAAAGAGGGCTGTGAAAATATCTACAGATCCCTCACATCCTGGACATAAACTGTTTCAACTCCTTCCCTCAAGACGATGCTATAGAGCCCTGCACACCAGAACAACTAGACACAAGGACAGTTTTTTTTTCACTGAATGCCATCACTCTGCTAAACAAATCATTCTCTCAACACTGTCCAACTATTTACAAAGTCTGCAGTACTATTACTATGAATCTTCTCATCACTCCTTATCACCCATCCCCTCCCACTTGTGACTGTATGACTGTAACTTTGCTGCTTGTATCCTTATGATTTATATTGACCATTTCCTAGTATGATTTGATTGCTTATTGTACCCTATGACTATCATTAAGTGTTGTACCTGATGATTGGGTACTGAGTCATGTTGATGACTGTTGCTATGTCCCCCAGGGGGGATCATGCAATTCCCCTTTTGCGACCTCTTGGCAAACGAAGGCAAATGGGGAGGGGGAAGTGATTCGCTTAACAACCGGGAGGAGTAACCGATAAACTTGCAGCAATTCATGGAATCATCGTGGCCAGAAAGGGGCCAGAAAGGGGCAAAACTCACTTGACAAATGCCTCGGTTAACAGCAGATGTTTGAGTTGAGGACTAGCTGTGCAAACCAGTCACCAACTGCCTGAAGTTTGATCATGTGACTGTGGGGGTGCTTGCACCAGTCCTAAGTCTAAATTAAATTAAATTAAGCCCTAAATTAACTACTAAGACTGTATTACTATCCTTATTCTCGTCCTTACTAGTACGTATCTCTTCCCACTTATCACTATAACCATGTTGTTTGTATCTTTACAACTTATATTGTTTTATTTGCTTCCTAGTATGATTTGACTGCTTATTAGCAACCTATGACTATCACTAAATTTTGTATCTTATGATCCTTGACAAATATATTTTATTTTTTCTTATGTACACTGAGAGCATATGCACCAAAGAGAAATTTCTTGTGTGTCCAATCACACTTGGCAAATAAAAGAATTCTATTCTATTCTAAGTGTGACAAATGGCCATAAGTCACTTTTTTCAAGACTGGTGTAACTTCAAATGGTCCCTAAACGGATAGCTGTAAGTCGAGGACTGACCATTACCATTGGGAATCAACAGAGGTCCTATCCAAAGTGCCGTTGACCCAATCCTCGTTCCTACCATAAGGAGAAGAGCTGTCTTTTCTTTGCACTGCCCCTAAAGAGTTTACCTTAGCTCAGGGGTCGGCAACCTTAAAAACTCAAAGAGCCACTTGGACAGAGGAGGTATTCAGCTGGTTCTAATCGGTTCTGGAGAAGCGGTAGTGGAATTTTTGAGTAGTTAGGAGAACCAGCAAGTACCACCTCCAACTGGCCCCACCTCCATCTATTCTCCGCCTTCTGAGTCCCAGCTGATCAGCTGGGTCTCCTTTGGTTGCCCTACACAGGAGAACAGAGCTGGAAAGCAGGTTAGTGGGCTGGGGAGGGAATGGGGATTTTGCAGTAACTTTCTCCTGCCACGCCCACAAAGCCACACCCACAGAACCGGTAGTAAAAAAATTTGAATCCCATCACTGCATTTGGACCTGTTTCCCACAGAAAACAAAACACCAGGAGCCACAAAAACCCTTCCCGTGCCTGGCTATTTCCTGAGCGGCCACAAAACTAGCCTTTGTAGTTGAATTAAGCATTCTGTTTTCTTCTGAAACTTTTCTTTTTTTGGATTTAATCCATGGTTGGTCAAAAAGCTCATGTGTCGCACACTGACACATATTTTGAGCAACAGGGAGCTGCAGCAGGGGGATGAAAGAGCCACATGCAGCTCCAGAGCCTCTGGCTGCTGACCCCTGCCCTAGCTCAAATCACAGAGTCTAACATAGGGGAGAAAGACTTGTCATGAATGAATCTAACTTTATTCTAATAGGATGGTGGATCATGAGCACATCAGACCCCGGAGATGGAGATATAGTCAGGTCTGCGTTCTTCCAAATTTGGGCATTATTTATTAAGCAATCCCCAGCAGGCTCTCTCTCACTCTCTCTCCACACCCTCTACTTGAGTGATCTCAGCCTCTCCAATGTAGGCGGACTCATCCCGTTAATGCCAACAAGCTGATAATATTTATTGGATGCCCTTCATAGATCAAAGGCCAGTACTTAAGGCAGAGTCGCAAGTCTGGAAGGAAATGCCCCAAATGGCTATAGGGAAAAAAACCCCCAACCATTTAATGTTTCTATCGTCATTCAGAAGAGCTACAAAGACACATGCAAGAGCTGCACAAAGTTGGAGAACCATTTGGCTTAAAAATAAACCTGAAAAAGAACTAGGTTTGTGTTTAATAAATTCACCGAAGAAAGTTTTTTTTTTACATCTGGAGAAGAACTAAATTTAGTAGACCCCTACATATAAGCTACATATCGGCCAACGGATCTCTATGGAAGGTGATACAATAAAGAATATTGAATGCTGTGTTAAATGTGGTTGGCTAACTTACCAAAATTTGTGGGTGATATTAAGCTGGCAGGAATAGCCAACCTCCTAGACCAGATAGAACTTGACAGACCTGAACCCTGGGCCGCATCTAACAAAATGAAATTCAATGTAGAGAAAAGTAAAGTCCTACACTTAGGCAAGAAAAAACAAAAGTACCCATATAGACTGGGTGAAGCCAGGCTCAATAGCAGTAACTGTGAGAGGGATCTTGGAGTCTTAGTGGACAACCAGCTAAATAGGAGCCAGCAGTGTGCAGCAGCAGCCAAAAAAGCTAATGCAATCCTAAGTTGCATTAACAGAGGGATACAATCAAGATCAAGTGAAGCACTAATACCGCTCTATAAAGCTTTAGTAAGACCACACCTAGAGTACTGCATCCAATTTTGGTCACCCCACTATAAAAAAGATGTCGAAACTCTAGAAAGAGTACAGAGAAGAGCAACCAGGATGATTAGGGGACTGGATTAATCAAGAAAACTCACTCAAAGGCACATACACACACACACACACACACACACACATGCAGAGAGAGAGAGAGAGAATGAATTAGGAAGGAAGGTGGAGGAGGAAAAATTGAAGAACCACTGATTTATAAGAGCTATTGTGGCCATTGCCAAAAACATTTGCTTATTCCCAGGATGTAACATTATGTGTGAGGTCTCCCTTTCCTTAGCCAAGAGTCACAGCGAATGCAGCTGTCTTGGTAAAAGATGACCAATTTAGAAAGATTTAGAAGTCCGTATTTTTGAGGATCTACCAGAGAGATTCTCTCTGCTCTGTTAAACCCAGGAAATCATTTCTGTGACTTTAATCCATTGGGAGTCTCTTGGGTGCAGCTGACATTTCAAGGCATTATGCAATAGCACATCTGTATTTGCTCATTCCTGAACTGGAGCAGGACCAGTGAAACTGCTGCCAATCACATCTAGTATTTCTCACCATTGAAACACTGAATCTTTGAGCTCAAAATGGGAAATTCACTCAGATTTCCAACTTCCAACACTGGAAGTTTTTAAGAAGAGATTGGATAGCTATTTGTCTGAAATGGTATAAGGTTTCCTGCCTGAGCAGGGGGTTGGACTAGAAGACCTCCAAGGTCCCTTCCTACTCTGTTATTCTATTCTATTCTATTCTATTCTATTCTATTCTATTCTATTCTATTCTATTCTATTCTACATTATCTTCTCTTATTTTATTCCTAATTCTCTATTCTATTCTACTCTACTCTATTCATCATGTAATTGATGTTGAAACTGAATTTGGAAAAAGAAGATGAATGAAAATGAGTAAATTTGATACCATATGATTTCAAGGTAGGAAGAAATTTATGTTTGTTAATATAATGTTTGAACAATGGGAAATTTATATTCACAGTTTGTGCTGTCAGCTGCTGGAAAATCTAGGGCGGGGGGGTGCCTTAAAAATGCAGCAGACCTATAGATCTAATTTCAGTAGATATGAATTGCAGGAGCAGGTGACAGATTTCAGAATAAAATGGGTAAGAGAAACTCTATACTGTTCTTTCAATAATAATAATTTAAAAAAGACAGGCATCTCTAGGCAAAAATATGTAGAACACCAGTGGAAAGGATTATTTTGGTGCCCTTGTTTCTGTGCACTGCAAAATAACCAAGTTTTTTCATAGGATGGCAAATGTGTAAGACCAAAATAAAAAAAAAAGAAGGGATGCAAAATGTTTAATACTTGGAAACTAACTTTTCAAGCTCACCGGCTGTTGTTTTGAGTTGGAAATGGGTTGGCTTGCTTTTTGACCTTCCTGGAAATGTTCAGAGCTTGGAACAAAAGTATGTCAGAACATGTCAACGTGACCTTGATCCAGCGTGAAACATTTCTAATTCAAAATATCTTTTATTTTTCCACAGTTGGTGAAAACCCACCCAAATCGAGCCATTCAGGAGTGATTGATTTTTTTTTTATTTTGATGCTGCATGGAACTGTATGAGCTTTTTTTTCTAAGGGCTTCAGTTTGTTAAATGTGTCCCTTTTAACAGCAAATTGCTAAAGTTTAGCAGATGCCTCCCTCTTTGAAAGAGAGAGAGAGAAAGAAAGAAAGAAAGGTAGATAATAAACAGATAGACAGACAGACAGACAGACAGACAGACAGACAGAGTAACTTTATTGTCACTTTGTATGTACACTAATCGGCATACATTAAAATAAAATTTTGCTGCATACAGCTCTCAAAGGGTCTCTACCTCCAATATACACTACATAGACATGACAAAATAAATAAATAAATAAATACAAAATTATGCATATACCCACATATATGACACAGAGAAACAACACAGTCCAGTAGAAACAACACACTATGACAGAAAGTGATTCATTTGCTATCTTTCTGCTTTAATAATATTATGACTTTAATAATGAATCATTGAAATCCATATGAGTGAGATGGGCAACCTATAAGTTCCAGAGAGAGTCAGAGAGAGAGACAGAGACAAAACAATGATGGATAGATGATAGATAGATAGATAGATAGATAGATAGATGGATGGATGGATGGATGGATGGATGGATGGATGGATGGATGGATGGTTGGAGGGAGGGAGGGGTGGGTGGGTGGGTGGGTGGGTGGATGGATGGATGGATGGGTAAATGATGGATGGATAGATAGATAGATAGATAGATAGATAGGTAGATAGAATGTACAAGTGGCTCTAGAAACAACACATTAGTATTTACTGGTTTCATTTTAATATTCATCATCAACTTTCTAGCCCTCATGGTTACATTTCTATAGACAGAAAGTAAAGATGAAGAGACAAGTATATTTCTCAATATACTGTTCATTTTGTCTTTCTCAATCCCGTATCTTGTAATAGTCCATTCAGAGCTTTGGCATTCTACTAGAAGAGCTCACTTAAATATAATTGGGACTCAGCCATCCAAATGGAGATCATCTTATGGAAATTTCACTTGAATGTGTTCAAATTTAAAATAACTATTTAAAGCTAACTATTTAATATTTGGCAGTCAATCCCGCTGAACTTGGTAAGACCTATTTTTGCACAGATGCCCTTCATACCTGACATAAATTGAGGCTAGGCCTTCTGAAGAATCCATAGGCTTGCTCTCAACTGGCATCACAGCTCTGTTTTGAAGAAAGACTGACCCAAAAAATCTTCATTCAAGGTTTTTGAAGGAAACAGGGCCCTCACAGGAAATCAACAAGTGTTCCTCAAAGGTTGTGAATTCTGAAGGCCAGAACATGGAAGATGCAACAGATAAATGGAAAGATCTCTCCGGGGTTCTCTCTCCAAGCTCTCATTTTAGATTTCCAAGAATTTCAACCTACAATTCGTGGCCTGCACAAGGAAGACCCATTCTGTGTGATGAGGCTTATTTCCATACCAAACGGCACAGGATGGAAACTTTAATAGGCTCTCCAAGAACATTTTCTCCAGTAATATTGTAATAACTACTAACTAGAGCATACAAAACCTTTGCTAGACCAATTCTTGAGTACAGCTCAACCGTCTGGAACCTGCATTGCATATCGGACATCAACACAATCAAGAGAGTCCAGAGATATTTCACGAGAAGAGTCCTCCACTCCTTTACTCGTAACAGAATACCTTATGCCACCAGACTTGAAATTTTAGGCTTAGATAACTTAGAATTACGATGATGCCGGTCCGACCTAAGCATTGTATCTAAAATTATCCATTGCAATGTCCTACCCGTCAATGACTACTTCAGCTTCAACCACAACAATACACGAGCACATAATAGATACAAACTCAAGGTAAACCGCACCAAACTCGATTACAGGAAATAGGACTTCAGCAACAGAGTGGTCAATGCCTGGAATGTACTACCTGACTCTGTGGTCTCTTCCCCAAATCCCAAAAACTTTAACCTCAGACTGTCTACTGTTGACCTCACCCCTTTTCTTTAAGGTCTTTAAGGGGGGCACATAAGTGCACCAACGTGCCTACCGTCCCTGTCCTAATGTTCCCCTTTTATTTGAATCCATTTCATGTATTCATAATCATGTTTATACTTATATCTGTTATCTAATACATGCTCGACAAATAAATAAATAAAATAAAATTAAATAAATAAATAAATAAATAAATAAATAAATATTAAAAAGCTACTGTTGAAGAGAGGTTGCTTGGCTTTTTGACTTCACTTATCCTTGCACAGTTTTGTCAGCAGATGAGACAGAAAAGGAAGTTCCTATGCTGTTCTGTACCACTTGAGCTCAGAACGTAGGCTTCATAACCTACTCTGAACCAATCATTCAGTTTAGATATTCACTTTTTCCAAGTAGAAGTGATGCCAAGAGAGAGATTGGGGCTGGGACATCAGCTCACACGTTTGATTATTTTGGCAGAAGGACTGTCACCCAAGAGGAGTTTCTCTGTTCATTAAAATATTCACGATATATTTTCTGTGGTTTTGACTGAGCTACAAACAAAACAGGCTTTGCAGTCTGTTATCACATCAGACATTTTAAGAAAAGAAAAAAAAGCCTGGATTTTACTCTATTTTATACCTCCCTCTTATTCCATTACCTCAGCAGGTGGCAGTAAATGCCTGACCAAATTTTCTGGGGTAGGAAGCTAAGCAGGTTAGTATTTTGGATGGGAAAATCCGTGAAAATCTAAAGACTGTACAGTAGACTAATAATAACTTTGTGTTGTTCCCAATAAACCTATCAGGATGTGAATATGAAATCACCATGAGTCAAGCTGAACCTAGAATTTAGCATAACAGGGGTAGAAGGGACCTTGAGGTCTTCTAGTCCAACCCCCTGTTCAAGCAGAAGACCCTAGACCATTCCAGATAAATGGCTATTATCTCTTCTTAAAAACGTCGAGTGATGAAGCACCCATCCCTCTTGGGATTCAAGCTGTTCCATTGATCAATTGTTCTCACTGACAGGAAAGTTCTCCTGAGTTCTAGGTTGGATCTCTCTTTAATGATTTTTCCATCCATTACTTCTTGTCTTGCCCTCTTTGGAGAATAGGTTGACCCCTTCTTTTCTGTGGCAGCCCCACGGATACTAGAAGATTGCCCTTACATTACCCCTAATCCTCCTCTCCATCATACTAGACATTCCTGATTCCCTCATTTGTTCTTTGTATATTTTAGCCTCCAGTCCCCTAATCATCTTTGTTGCTCTTCTCTGCACTCTTTGAAGACTTCATGAACCATTTATTGTAGCCAGTAGTATACCTCCTTTTAGGGTATCATCACATGAAGAAAATATTGAATTTCTAGATGAAAAATCCTCTGTCATTGGTTACACAGAGGAGGAAATATCTGAGGGGTCTCTGAGTTTGCTTGTTTTCTTGCAGACATTTCATGACCCAACTAGGTAACATCATCAGTGCTAGTAAGGAGTAGGGTTTGCTATCAGTTTATATTCTGGTGTCTTTCCATGTTGGTGGGTTTGGTCTTACAGATTCTTTGAATGGACTGTTTACTGTTGGCTTCTTTGGCACTTTCTTGACTGGGGTGTTGTTTACTTGATTGTTGGTCTGATGTTAACCTTGGAGTTCATCTATGCTAATCTGGGTGCTGATGGCTGGTGCTGGAGGAGTTCTGGAGACTTTTTTTGTTCCTTTTTGGGTTGGGCGGTAGTCTCTTTTGCATCTCTATGGAGATTCTCAGTCATCCAGGTCACAGTTGTCCCAAAGGTGCTTTTGCAAGAGGCAACTGGACTTTTCTTTGAAGACTTTTCGCTTCTCATCCAAGAAGCTCCTTCAGCTCATGAAACATCTTCACGAAATGTCTTCAAAGAAAAACCAGAAAGCCTGGCTGCCTCTTGAAAAAAATCTCTTTTGCCTAGTCTAGAGATGTTGTTAATGTCTATGTGTCTGGGTGACTTGTCAGAGTGCCAGGCTCCTAGAAATTCCCTAGCATTTTTGGACTTGGCTTGGTCTACTATAGGAAATATCCACCAATTAGCCTATTCCATTTTTCATTGTGTTACCACTTTCCGGACACTAATCCCAAATGAATCATGTCCCAATCTGTAAGATTGACCAGAAAAAATTCTGGACTCTCAAAGAAGTGGGTAAGTGAGGAGACAACTTTTGACCTCAGCATCAGAAACAACCAACAGAATCCAGCATAGGTTGACACACTTGCCCGAAACTATTTTTGAACACAGCCGAAGCATTGTGTAAAGAAAGAAAGAGCTGCACAAAGGAAGCATTTTCTAAACACTGGTTAACCTGCATGTGGAGATTCCAGTTGGACAAGAAAGAGAAAGAGCTAAAAGTGGATCTTTTCTTACAAGATACAAACATGGCCCACGCATGTCCCGGAAATAGTTTATCTTTCAAACAATGCAATTGACAATGCGAGGAGATTACTTGTAGACTTGTGACAGTTTGATAGCTAACGTCCTTCCTTAAAAGGCACCGATAAATATCCGCTGGCATCTAGAAACTAAAAGGGCCTGTCCCATACTTCTGTCAAAATGACAGCTAAAAACCACTCTATGAGGAGGCCATTTGCACAAAATTGGAAAACTGACGAGATCCCTATGGGTGAGCATGCGATTAGAAAATATTACAATGTGCAGAAATGAATAGATTAATGCTTGCTATAAAGGAGAAAGAACAAACTGAATATTATATGACATGGGAGCTATTTTATGGATGGTTGGAGAATAAAAACAGAAGTGAGAAATAAATGGAGATTAGTGGAATAAAGAAGAGATGTAAACAATATGATGATTACTATTAACACAATTGTTAAGATTATTATATCTATTATAATATATTTCCATTGGAAGATGTTAAGAGGGAGAAATGAATAGAGTCTTAATGCCAATTATATTATTATTATTATTATTATTATTATTATTATTATTATTATTATTATATCTTTAGAGAGATTCACAGCCTTTGGGGCTGTTGGTAGCTCAACAATTCAAGTCCTAACCAAGGACCTAGGAACTGTTCAGGTAGCATCAGAGGATATAAGCTGTTCCAAGTAGGGTGGTTTTTTGTAGAATCAGGGTATTCAAGCCTGATAAATTCAGGATTTCCAAACAGCGAGGCAGCCCTTTAAGTATTGTTCCAAGGGCTCCAATTACAATTGGGATAACGCATAATTTCTTTTTCCAAAGTCACTCAACTTCAGTTTGTAAGACTCGGTACTTTGTGATTTTTTCTTGCTGCGTGTCTTCAATTTGTGCATCACCAGGTATTGCAATGTCAATGAACCAAACCTTTTTCTTTTCCTCTTTATTATTATTGTTATGATTATATTAGAGAATTATTATCAATGTGACGAATACTGTGAATTTTGATTGTAATAGCACAGAGACATTTGTACCGAGATGACACACTATTTAATGGAAGATTCAAATTAAAAAACTTTTTAAAAACTTTAAAAAAAGATTAGCAGTTGTCTTGCTGAGGAGAGCAGGAAAATGTGGAAAAGAACAAACTTCAGAAGGCTTCAAAAGCTACAAAGCTGCTGCCTGGTGAAGAAGAACCCTATCTTGACATCAATAAAGTCCACCTTGGATGTCTCCCTGCCAACTTACTCAAATATGTCTTTTCAACAACTGTGGTTAGAAATTTAGAAAGTGTTGCAACCAGAAAGGAAACAACGCCTGTTAAAGTCATACAAAGTCACACACAGGCCATGAAGGACATCATTATTAAATCTAGCTGAAAAGGGACAATGTGTTTCATCGGCCCTCTCACTCTGCTATAGGTACTTGTTCTGACCTAGGCTTCCCAAGATCACGAAGCAGACTCCTCATCCCAATTTTAGGTTAAAGGGAATTCTTCTCCAGCAAAGTCCCAGCAAACAGTCTTTCATGAGATTTCACAACTACAGACCTTTCATCATGCTTGGAGAGTTGCCAGGCTGATATCTTCCAAATACCACACTGTAGCAGACAATACTTGGCAAAAAGTCAGGAACAAATCTTCACACTAATTAAACGAACTAATTGTCTCCTGCAAACACCACTCCCCTTTCGCTCCTCTTCATTCCCTATGGGAGGGGCCATTCACCGTCCACCTGTGCCCTTACTCCTGAGTTGACCCCTGTTCCACTGTTGCTAAATGAACCACTGCATGCATTACATTAGTAACACGGTTGCAAAGTGAACCTGGTTTCCCCATTGACTTTACTTGTCAGAAGGTCACAAAATCACGCGACTCTAGGACACATCAACCGTCATAAATATGAATCAGTTGCCAAGCATTTGGATTTTGATCACATGACCATGGGGATACTGCCACGGTTGTAAGTGTGAAAAACGGTCATAAGTCACTTTCTTCAGGGCCGTTGTAACTTTGAACAATCACTAAATGAACTGTTGGAAGCCGAGAACTATCTGTACTACAGACGGGATTCACACACATCACTACAAATCTATTTTTATATCACTAACAGCTTCACCAACACTGTTCTTATTCTTCCAATTTTTTTTAATTATTTCTTTTGCTTTTGCTCAGCATAGATTTATTGTTCTCTCTGTTTCAAACACTGCTCTACAGTTGACTTTCGGGATGCCAGGATTACATTTTTTTTCGCACTGAACTATCCAGGGAATGCAATTAAAATATACATCCTGCAGTAACTTACAAATTAAAAAAAAACCCACCCTAATCTCTGAATTCGGTCTGCTTTTGAATTTGGGGGAGTTATGACAGTCTCACAGAGGTATGAAGGAATGAAGAAGCAATAGGAAAAAAGTGTATTTTTGTTATTGCTTTGGTTAACTTAAATTAGCCTGACAAATAACTCCATAACAATTGCTAGTGTTGCCCTAAGCAATTATTGAATCCTAAGCTATTCATGAGATATAGCTTTCCTCCAGACTTTGATACAAGATTTTGCCTACTCTTTTACTTATATCTTGGCTTGCTGAAGCCTCTTTCCCACCAAAGATTCCTGCAGATCCATTCGTAACATATTCTGAAAGAAACACTTTTGGCTGATAAGCTTGAAGGGTATAATCTCTAATTTTAGTTTGTAAATGTAGCTGTCGGATGAGTCGTGCTTCCAGGTCCAGAAAAAACAGAAAATAGATTTTCATATTTAAACTCCCCAGAACATGATTGGAAACAGTCTAAATAATAGCACAGTCCAAAAACGTACTATTTGCCATTATTCAATCTAGCACA
Source organism: Naja naja (assembly GCA_009733165.1). Lineage (NCBI taxonomy): Eukaryota > Metazoa > Chordata > Lepidosauria > Squamata > Elapidae > Naja > Naja naja. Next base: position 92,567,642 of record CM019151.1, read on the forward strand.
TTTCCAGTCATAGAAGACTACTATAACTATTATAAAGTTAACAACTGCAGTGATTAACTTAACAACTGTGACACAAAAGGCTGTAACATGAGGCACAATTCACTTAACAAATGTTTTTCACTTAGCAACAAAAATGTGGGGCTCAACTGTGATTGAACATCACATGTCATGCCAGAACTTTCTTCTTAACCCAAGAAGGACCAGATAGCACTACTGCTCAGCACCAAGGAAATGCCTTTATTCCACCTACCCAGAATTTTCAAAACTCTTCTGCATACATATAAAAAGTCTTCTGCAACTGGTCTGTGACCGTAATCAAAAGTATTATTATTAAACTCTTCTGCAAGCCCCTTCCCCACCTTCTATGTTCCTCTGTTTTGTGAAACAGCAGGTGCCAAAGCAAATTTAGCAGCAACCTATTTTTACCAGTGGAGAAACAGCTGCATGGAGGGAAATAAACAAGTGCCACACCGAATGAAAATTCCAGCGCCATAAGATGTCTGGCACTCACTGGGACCAGAAAACCCTGTAATTTAAGTACATATATATGTGTTCTAGGTTCATTACAGAGGTGGTATTCAGCAAGTTCTGACCAGTTCTGGAGAACCGGTAGCAGAAATTTTGAGTAGTTTGGAGAACCAGCAAATTCCACCTCTGACTGGCTCCGCCCCATCTATTCTCCACCTTCCGAGTCCCAGCTGATTGGCTGGGTCTTCTTTGGTTGCCCTGCACAGGAGAACGGAGCTGGAAAACAGGATAGTGGGGTGGGGAGGGAACTGGGATTTTGCAGTAACCTTCCCATGCCACGCCCACTAAGCCACACCCATAGAACTGGTAGTGAAAAAATTTGAATCCCACCACTGGTTCATTAGGTTAGATATAAAAGGAGACCCTGTTGGTTTTATTCTGCTAGTTGTTGATGACTTGAGGGGCATTGTTTATCTCCGTTTCAACGCCATTGAGCCAGTGCTCAAGATATTTCCGTGGTCACATGGGCAGCATAACATCACGGAAGCGCTTTTACCTTCCCACTGAAGTGGTACCTATTTATCTACTTGCATTTGCATGCTTTCAAACTGCTAGATTGGCAGGCACTGAGGTGACAACGGGAGCTCACCCCATCGACACTTGGGTCTTGAACCTGAGCTGCCAGATTTTCAGATGACAAGCCCAGCGTGCCTTAACTGAGCCACCACACTGCCTCAGGTTAGATATGTGGGATCAGAATCATAGCTGAGTGAAATTAATCTGGTTCAAGAGCAAGCAGCTCCCTTGGTGACTCTGTGGGAGAGATAATTGATGGCTAACAGAATTAGGACAGTGAGGTGCCTGTCACAATTTTCTAGCAAAGTAGGTTCAACAAGCATGTGGCAAACTAAACATGATGCCCAGCAGAAATGAGATTAAAGGAACTGAAGAACAACAATGACGAAGGCAGAACTGCCTATGTTCACAACTATTAAGCTGTGGAACAGTTTACCTCCTAGAGTTGTGGGTACTCCGTTGCTGGAAATTTAAGGAAAAAATCGACAATCATTTGTCCAAGATGGTATGAAGACTCCTGCCTGGGCAGTAGTTTGGAATAGAAGATACCCAAGGTCCTTCCAACCCTATGGATCTATGATTGTGTTGCGGTTCACCGGCAGCAGGTGCGGACAGCTGAGGTCTCGGAGAGCGAGGACTCAGATGAGGGGCCTGCATGTGATGCAGGGATGGGGCCAGGACCATCAGGGAATAGAATGCTACCTTCGGAGATTGTGGAAGCTGGCAGCAGTGAGGAAGAAGTCCCTGAGGAGCCTGTGCCCAGTGTACATGCACACAGGGCTGCTCGAAGGAAAGAGCAGTTACAGCAGCATGGGCGACCCAGGAGTAAGGCTGCAAGGTAATGGCCCCTCCCTTAAGAGATAAAAGCCAGCTGAGAAACCGGAGTTCTTTGCAGGAAGCAAAGAAGTTTTTGCACTCAAGCCTTGTGAATGTTCGGAATATCTTGGTTGGTGTTTGGAGACTCTTTGTGTTTGAAATATTTCTTAGTAACTTTATCTAGCATTCTTGGCAGCCTTGCACAACCTTGGCAAGGCTCGTTCTTATCAGAGACAATTAGTTTGAAACAGCCTTTTAACCGTGAAGGAATGGAATTCGTAAAGAATCATTAAAAGTTTGTGCTGTTACCTCTGTTTCGTGTTTGTTTCCTTGGAACAAGGTTTGGGTCAGAACAGATTGCTCCCATTGTTTCCTCTAATGGATCATTCCACAACTGGTGACCATCAGATGTGAGGACTTCAACTCTAGAATTCTGAATATGTGTGGTCATTATTGAGCTTTGGGGAGGCTGAAGTCCACAAATCTATTCATTGAGGATAAGTCTGGTCTATTGCTTTTCTTCATTCTAACAATATAATATTGAGGCGCAGTACATAACAGAATCTCTGACTTAACTGGGATGATCAGATCAGGGTTGCAAAACCACACACAGCCACTAGATGTCAGCAAAGATATACGGGGGGGGGGAAGATAAATTCCACCACCTACTGGGTCAACTGAATTTTTGCAGCGCAGATTTGGGAATCTGCTCAATTACAATTATGGGTTTTCTAGGAATAAATCCCAAAATGATTTCAGTCTCCAAGAAAAAGTGTTTGAGATCTGCAACAGTTGCCCAAATGTTCGTGGCAAACGGCCTGCAAGGAAATTGTATTCTGCCCACACAGCTGACTCTCGTTAAGATTTACAATTTTCTTTAAGGATCCAGCAAGCTTTCCACATACCTAAATGAGAGCAGATGATTTGTTCAAAACCTAAGCATGTAAACAATGGACCAAAACAGCCATGTGAATTCCACTGTCTGCAACTGAAGATCAAAAGTTTTGGTCAAAGTGGCTTTTTTCCACATATAATTCTGTTCCTCCAGGTTAAAGACCGAGCCAGGATAAAGGAAATATTTCAACATATCATGGGAAAGGCTGAGTTTCTCCCCTCCTCTTTTGTTTCAGCCTGGCCTGGAGCAACAACAACCCTGGCCCCTCTTTGCTTTCCAACCGAGTTTGGCAGGCCACCCTAAAGAGGTCAGGGAAGGTTCAAGAGAGAAAGTGAAGCGTTCATCCTGCCTTTAAATATATAGCAATTCAGTTTTGAGAACAGCTCCTTAACTATCATGTCTGAAGCTCATTCAAAGGAAAAAAATATCCTTTTGCAAAAATCATCTAAAGAACATTCTATGTAATCAATGTTTTGAAGTCCAGGCAACTGCACAACTACCATGTTTCCCTGAAAATATGACCTACCCCGAAAGTAAGTCCTAACTTTATTTTTACACATGCAAGCTCTACAATATAAGCCCGACCTCCAAATTAAGCCCTAATTAAGACCCACTGACTCCAGGCTGCATGGGTAAAAATTAAGCTAGGGCAGAGAAGAGGGGTGGAGCTGCCCTACTACTTTATTTCAGGCAGTTGCAACTAGGCCTCATACACCCTGACACATGCCTTGCCAGCCCATTTCTTCTGCAGCTGTCAAGGCTTTCCTGAAGGCCTCTGCAGCCAATAACAGAGCTCTGGATCAATCCAGAGCTCTGTTATCAGATGCAGCGGTCTTCAGGAAAGCCTTGCTGGTCTTGCTGGCCACAGAAGAAGTTCCTGAAGGCCTCTGACAGTGAAAAGGAGGCCAGGGATGATGCGCACAAGTGAGGTGAGTCAGTGGATGACATCCACCCCCCAAAAAATAAGACCTGGTGCCTTTTTTGGTGGTAAAAATATATATAAGACAGGGTCTTATTTTTGGGGAAACATGGTATCTTCATCTTGATGTTCTTGCTACACCAACTTCTTGTTGAACTGAAGATCTGCAACTAAAAGGTTGGCTTTTTCCTTCAAACCACAACATGAACTTTCATGTTAAAGGCCTTCTTTAAATCTGTAGCTTTTCATGCTTTCTATCCTGTGATATTTTCTCCACAAAGAAGAGGGGAGTTGACCTATCCCCCAAAGCACCTGAAGGCAGAACAAGAAGCAATGGATGGAAATTAACCAAAGAGAGAAATCCAATCTAGAACTAAGGAGAAATTTCCTGATGGAACAATTAATCAGTGGAATGGTTTGCCTTCAGACATTGTAGGTGCTCCATCACTGGAGGTTTTTAAGAAGAGACTGGACAGCCACTTATCCAGAATGGTATGGGGTGTGCTGCTTCTGCAAAGGATTGGACTAGAAGACCTCCAAGGTCCCTTCCAACTCTGTTATTCTGTTACATTCCTTCCGTTCCCTGCTTTGAGGAGGTCAACCCACTCTCTTTATTTAGCCTTCTTCTCTTACTTTCCTATTTCCTTTGCCACCCTTTCCTTAAAGATCTGTCTTGTCTTCTCTCTCTTCAGGACCTCTTTGGCAACCAGAGGAATTAGCAATAATCTGGTTCATAGCAGAAAGTTGCTATGAGGTTGGTTTCCAGCCAATGGTGAAGTTTAGGGCTGCCTCTGTAATCATAATTCTATACAGACACCAAACAAGGAAGAGTGAAATATTGCATGCAGCATTAATTTCCTGAAATTCCACATGTTAAGTTTCTAGCCCCTGACATTCATTAAGTTACATGTGAACGGGCATGAATAATGTTACAGTAAAAAGGGACATGGTGGCTCTGTGGCTAAGATGCTGAGCTTGTCAATTGGAAAGGTCGGCAGTTCGAATCCCTAGCGCCATGTAATGAAGTGAGCTCCCGTTCCTTGTCCCAGCTTCTGCCAATCTAGCAGTCCTAAAGCACATAGAAAATGCAAGTAGAAAAATAGGAACCCCTTTGGTGGGAAGGGAACAGCATTCCATGAGCCTTCAGCATTTAGTCCTGCCAGCCACATGATCATGGAGACATCTTTGGACAGCACTGGCTCTTCGGCTTTGTAATGGAGATGAGCAGTGCCCCCTAGAGCCGGAAATGAGTAACACGCATGTGCCAGGGGAACCTTTACCTTTTAAAAACTTCTTAAGCCACAGAGATCTAAGGCTTCTGTGGTCTATCTAGTTCCCTATTCCTCCCCTAGCTGAGTCCCTTATGAATCTTAAACAAAGTAGAATAAATTATGCAAAACAATATTAAATGCAGGGAACACGGAGCACAACCTTCTTCCATCAAAGCATGGAGAGCAGCAGAAGACATCACAATGGTAAGGAATGAGTAGAGCTCTTTCCTAGACTGGCTGGGGAGAATATATTGTGTTGGCCGGTATTCCCAGCCACAGCAAGTAATACAGCAAGGAAGCTTCATAAAATATTGAATTGTAGAGTTGGAAGGAACAGTTATGTTACAGATTCCAAGACTCTGCAGGAATTCAAAGAAAGCAATCTCAAACAGATGTCTGTTCTTCCTTCTCTTGAACATGCTCAATGGAAGGCAGCACACCAACCTCCCCGTCATGGGCTCTCTTGTCAAACTTCTGAGTCAGAAAGACACCCTCTCACCCAAAAAATGCAACTGGAATCTGCACTTCTATAACTTAAAAGTCATTGTTCCATATTCTGCACAAAAATGAGTATTGAGCTTCACTTGAGATACAGAACAGAATATGGAATAACAGAATTGGAGAGATCTTGGAAGTCTTCTATATCCAACCCCCTTCTCAAGCAGGAGACCCTAGACCATTTCAGACAAATGAATAGAATAGAACAACAGAGTTGGAAGGGACCTTGGAGGTCTTCTAGTCCAACCCCCTGCCTAGGCAGAAAATCTGACACCACTTTAGACATATGGTTATCCAACATCTTTTTAAAAAACTTCCAATGTTGGAGCATTCACAACTTCTGGAGGTAAGTCATTCCACTGATTAATTGTTCTAAGTATCAGGAAATTTCTCCTTAGTTCTAAGTTGTTTCTCTCCTTGATGAGTTTCCATCCATTGCTTCTTGTCCTGCCTTCAGGTGCTTTGGAGAATAGCTTGACCCCCTCTTCTTTGGGGCAGCCCCTGAGATATTGGAACACTGCTATGATGTTCCCCCTAGTCCTTCTTCTTCATTAAACCAGACATACCCAGTTCCCACAACCATTCTTTGTATGTTTTAGCCTCCAGTCCCCTAATCCTCTTTGTTGTTCTGCTCTGCACTCTTTCTAGAGTCTCAACATCTTGTTTACATCATGGCAACCAAAACTGAATGCAGTATCCCAAGTATGGCCTTACCAAGGCATTATAAAGTGGTATTAACACTTCACGTGATCTTGATTATACCCCTCTGTTTACGTAGCCTAGGACTGTGTTGGCTGTCAAAACTCTTCTTATAAACCTCTCACAACTTCTAAAGGCAAGCTGTTCCACTGGTGAATTGTTCTCACTTGTTGGGAAATTTCTCCTTAATTCCAGGTAGCTTCTCTCCTTGATTGGTTTCCATCTGCTGCTTCTTGTCCTGCCTTCTGGGGCTTTGGAAAATAAATTGAACCCCTCCGCTTTGTGGCAACTGTTCGAAGCCTCCCCTAGCCCTTCTCTTCATTAGACTTGTACTTTATATTTCAAGAAACAATGCAGGAAGAGAACGGAGTTCACTGTTTTCATGGTGGGTATGTGCTGCATGGAGACCAGAACCCATTCTGTCCTCCTCGGGGAAAAGTCTATGAGAGTTAAAAAGGACAATGGCAGAAGTTGCCCATTCCTGCTCCATCAAAAAGGAGACCGAGTAATAAATTACCACCATGCTTCTTTTCCACCCAAGTTGGCTAAAAGGTTGCTAAGCACATCCAAACAACAACCGCACAGATTTTATCTGCAGGTCCTCGGGAGCAGGTACGAAGCTCAATCTCAGCTGCTTCAGCAGAGCAAAGGGAAGCGGTGGGACTGCTGGACCAGCAAACAATCCTGGAAAAAAAAAAGACGACGTCCCCTTTTTGAAAACTCACATCTGGCAGGAAGCTTTCCCTTTTGGTTGTGAGGTTTTTAGTTTCCTTCTTCTTCTTCTCCTTTTTTTTTAAGTGGAGGCCTGGCCTACATCCCTTCCCTATGCCCTCAGTGTCCCACCTCCTTTCTCAAAACTTCTTTTGGGGGAGCCAACTATTTTCTCAATTTAGATTAGAACCACTTAGTCTTTTGGAAGAAACGTAAACAGACGAAGGCTTCACAATGTGCCAGTTAACCCTGAGCTCCTGATAATAGTATCACTTTGTTTAATATAAGGAGAATAAGCAGAAGCTACAGCAGCCGTATCAGCCGTATGGCCTCCACAGTTCAAAACAGGCCACAACACAGAATAGCTCAGGGTTCACGCTCGGTGCTAATGAGCAAGAAATGCATTTTTCGCCGAAGACCAATCTCTTACCTCTTCATTAAATTTTTTTAAAAATGTTTTATTTCCTACTTCCAGGTTCTGATACTCTGGAGTAGGGATTCCTCCTGCTAAGAAGGAGATACTTCCACTATCTAGTGGCTCATGAGTGTCTTTGTTGGTAGATGTGTTGTATCAATGGTTTTATATTGAAGTGGGAGAGTTATTCAGGTAGTCCTTGACTTGCGACAATTGAACCCAAACTGCCTGACAGATGGCAGTCCAGTCTCTTCGTGAAAACCTCCAGTGATGAAGCTCCTCTACTCCATCCTCTATGAGCTTCGGTGGCGCAGTGGTTAGAGTGCAGTACTGCAGGCTACTTCTCCTGACTGCCAGCTGACTGCAATTTGGCAGTTCAAATCCCACCAGGCTCAAGGTTGACTCAGCCTTCCATCCTTTCGAGGTGGGTAAAATGATGACCCAGATTGTTGGGGGCAAGAGGCTGACTCTGTAAACTGCTGAGAGAGGGCTGTGAAGTAGTATGTAAGTCTAAGTGCTATTGCTATCTTCCTTCCTTCCTTCCTTCCTTCCTTCCTTCCTTCCTTCCTTCCTTCCTCCCTCCCTCCCTCCCTCCCTTCCTTCCTTCCTTCCTCCTAAAGTTTGACTCAACCTTCCATCCTTCCAAGGTGGGTAAAATGAGGACCCAGATTGTTGGGGGCAAGAGCCTGACCCTGTAAACCACTTAGAGAGGGCTGTGAAGCAGTATGTAAGTCTAAGTGCTATTGCTATCTTCCTTCCTTCCTTCCTTCCTTCCTTCCTTCCTTCCTTCCTTCCTTCCTTCCTTCCTTCCTTCCTTCCTTCCTTCCTTCCTTCCTTCCTTCCTTCCTTCCTTCCTTCCTCCTAAAGGTTGACTTATCCTTCCATCCTTCCAAGGTGGGTAAAATGAGGACCCAGATTGTTGGGGGGAAGAGGCTGACTCTGTGAACCACTTAAAGAGGGCTGTAAAGCACTGTGAAGTGGTATATAAGTCTAAGCACTATTGCTACTTTACCAAAGACTGGTTACAGCAATGATAAGCCAAGATTATCAAGATTGACCAGTGGAACAAAAATCGACAGGAATTCCCCCCACCATTTCAAACAGGAGTTGGACAAGTCCCGTGTTGTGATAACCTTTGGGGAATGGAAACATTCAGCTCCTCACTGGCTGACCAGCTTTGGTTGTCCTATCTCGTATTACACCAGATGTCAGGCAACTGCCTTCCTCTCGCTGAGTCCCACACACCTCTCAGAAAAAAAAAGAAAACCGCTTCAGACTCTTATTCAGCACAAGTCAGAGACATCAGGATGCACATGAAAGAAAGAAACAAAACGTACTCGCAAACACATGTGTTCAGACATGCACATGCCCTAGCCTTTGCATTCATCACTCCAGTTCTTATTAGAAAGCATACTACCTTCCATATGGGCATTGATTATATAACCATCAAAAAATTTACTTATCGGTTTGGAATATTTTATAATATGGGAAGAGATGGTATTCAGCCGGTTCTGACCAGTTCTGGAGAACCAGTAGCAGAAATTTTGAGTAGTTCAGTAATATAATAATTTGAATCCCACCACTGATGGGAACTTTTCTACAAATGGGCTAGTTGATGGATACAGAGGTGGATTGATGTGAAATATGGACTACATGAGAAAGAAAAAAACTGATTAGTAATTTTTGTGATTTTAACAGACGCATAAAATTACACATGTTCTCCTATCTCTAGACATCTTAACAACAACAACAAAAGGAATTAGCTTTGTGGACTGGAACCTAAACAAGAATTGCACACTTCCTTACTTCCTTCCTCTCTTGGGGAAATTGCATGGCCAAAAAAAACCTTGATTTGCTTTACGCATTTCCATCCTGATCCCCCTGCTTTGCTTCGAAACATTTCCAATGTTTGTTACTAGTTGGAGTCTAACGTTTCAGCTGTTCTAGGAATCTTCTCCTCCAAGAAACCTGATGCACCAAAAGGAAGGGCGTTTTTTTTTTAATTTGGAGGGAGGGCACAAACCCCACATCTGGTTCCCATTAGCAGCTTCATGCCTGCAGAAGTAGGAATGGAGCAGTTGAGCGTTTGGAAATGTATTTCAGAACCAAGGGGGTGGGAAGAGAAATAAATAAAACCAACCTTCTCAGTGGGCCGAACAAGGAATGCTAACTGGCCTGCAACACTTAGTTTGTTGTTTCCGTGCACATGCAGGTAATCCTGGATTTATAAACATTCATTTAGTGGCCGTTCGAAGTTATGACGCCACTGAAAAGTTGGCTTAGCACTGGGTTGTTTTTTTTTTGTACTTCCAACCATTGCAGCTTCCCTATGGACAAGGGATGAAAATTCAGGCAATCAGTGACTAGCACATATTTAGGATGGTTGCTGCATCCCTGGGGGGGCGGGTTACTGGACCCTGCTTTTACGACCTTCTGGTAAGATTCACTTAACAATCGTGTGACCAGATTTAACAATTGTGGTGATTCGCTTAACAACGGTGGCCAGAGAGGGGGCAAAAGGGGGCAGAATTCACCGAATTGAAAGGGAAGATCATCTGAATGCCCTACGATAATTTAGCACAAAAAAAAAGCGATCTTTTTATTTCATGGTTGTAAACCAGGCCTGGTCTCAGCAACTGCTTTCTCACAGTTTTGCGGTCACATTAATCTATGTCTTTAAATGGGGAAGCTGTCAATTTCCCACGAGATGCCAGGTGTTTGGAGTGCTGTGAGAACCAAATGTTTGGGCCCCAGACCCTTTCCCCCACCCCCAGTTCTGCCAAATAAATCTGAGAGGGCCCACCTCCTTAATATTTGTTAAATATCCTTTGGAGCAGGGGTCTCCAACCTTGGTAACTTTAAGCCTGGCAGACTACAACTCCCAGAATTCCCCAGATAGCTGGCGGGGGAATTCTGGGAGTTGAAGTCTGCTAGGCTGGAGAATTCTGGGAGTTGAAGCCCAACCAGGCTGGGGGATTCTGGGAGTTGAAGCCCGCCAGACTGGGGGATTCTGGGAATTGAAGCCAGCCAGGCTGGAGGATTCTGGAAGTTAAAGTCGGCCACGCTGGGGAATTCTGGGAGTTGAAGTCCACCAGGCTTAAAGTTGGCAAAGTTGGAGAGACTTGCTTTGTAGAATGGCAAGTGGTAAAAAACCCAAATGAGAAGGAACCATGAAAACAAATAAAAGTGAGGAAAACTTTGCTTGATGCTGGACTGAACCAGTCTTTTCAATCCATATGTTTTACATGTCTCTGTTACAAAGAGACAGTGGAGTTTGAATTTGCTTTGGCCCTGAAGATCAATTCAGTTTGAAATTTACTAAACAATCTGCTGCTGCTGTTGTTGTTTTGTTTGAACGCCCTTTTCTTCTTCTCCGTTTTTCTGGAAAGTGGGTCCATTCTTAAATCATTTTGAACTGTGGTGTTAACATGCCCTCAATCCCTGGTAGGTATCCTGCTGCTTTGCAGGATCCATAGCCTCTGATCTCTGATTTCGCCAGGTTGGGGCCTATAAGCCCAATAAATAATGATAACATATAGAGGTGTGATTCAACCAGTGTAACAACCGGTTCGGTAAGCGCATGCACAAAGGGCAGGGGCAAGTGGGCAGGGCCAAATGCACCCGGTTCACCCAAACCAGTCCAAACCAGTAGAATCCCACCCCTGGGCCTATAGGAACTGTAATCCAAAATCACCTGGAAAACATCAGGTTGCTTTCCTGCCTGCTTGAAATTAGATGATCTTTCCTACAAAGTCTGTGAAATGTTATTACCCTCCAATACTGATTTTCCAAACATTAAATATATGGTGTTGAAAGCCAAGTCCGCAGATAATGAGAACATTTTCTTGTAACTCTTATCATCTTCCAGATAGAAGGCTGAATACTAAAAGAAACAACCTCTTTGTCAGGGAGACAGTTCCAAGCAGTTTGGCACACCCAGTGGGAAAAAACGGCAACATTTTTTTACTCCCAAAACCACATGTTGATATTTGAATAACAAAGCTTGCTTTCTTTCTTTCTTTCTTTCTTTCTTTCTTTCTTTCTTTCTTTCTTTCTTTCTTTCCTTCACTTCCTCCCTCCCTCTCTCTTTTTCTCGCTCTTTCTTTCTTTTTCTTTCTTTCCTTCCTTCTTTCACTTCCTCCCTCCCTCTCTCTTTTCTTTCTCTATTTCTTTTTCCTTTCTTTCTTTCTTCTTCTTCTGTCTCTCTCTCCCTCTCCCTCCCTCCCCTTCCTTCCCCCTGTTCTTTTCTCTCTCTCAAAATGATAAAGCAGGGTCAGAAAGCTAGAAGGCAGAAAGTGAGGAAGCAGCCTTTGGCAGAAGCTCAAGACAAAAGTCCTGGCAAGGAAATTTGCTCTTCAGCTGGTTGATCCATGTCAACAACATGCTAACTTGAATCTATCTAGGTTGAGAAGAAAGAGAGCATCAGGAGGCTCTAAAAAAAGCCAGTGTGGCAAAGAACTTAGCATTTGTGGTACATTTTTTGTTTTCCAAAGACTTTATCCAAATTTGAGGTGAAAAAAGATGAGAGGAAATCAAAACTGAGGCTGTGTGATCCTTTCTCTCTCACACACATAGTAAATATTAAATAGGTCCCATAGCAAAGAAATAACTTCAGTCTAAATGTCTCATTAATGGAAGGTGAACTTGTAAGGGCTTTTTGGAGGCTGTGAAATGGTTCACATCCATGCATGTTTCTTATTCCAGAGGAAACAATCTAACACACATCAAAACACTGAGAAGAAAGACTTCCTCTCACATTTCCTGAAAATCCACAACTTTTAGTGGAATTAAGTGTGGTATTGCCGGTAAAAACCCTGTAGTAAATACACAGGGATACCCATTACTCAATGTCCATTTTGCCCACCACTCTTTGCATCCAGTCCTTGCTAACTGACTTTTCAGTAGGAGAAAAAAGTTGATCAGGCAAATCCCTAATTCAACTGAACCTCAAATTAGTGCAATGTTATCTAACAACAGAAAGTTCAGATTATTTTATACCGGCTGCTTCTGCTATTCTTGCTTCTCCTGGTTACTTATCACTATGTATCTGGTCAGCTTCCTTATCTCTCCCGGGCACCGTTTCCATTTTCTATTGTTTGAGATTTTTTCCCTTGCCTGTACATGCATAGGAAGGAGTATTTTTAAACCTGGTTAAAAAGAAACCTAACTAATTTTAACATATATAAGATGGTTTGAGTTAATTCGTATGCATTCTCCCAATCATCATGACCTTTAGAACCTAATTCCAAGCCAAAACCTGGGCCCCATCTAAGAAAATGAAACATAGATTAAGAGTAAGGTTCTAGACTTAGGTAAAAAAGACCAACTATATAGGTATAGACTAGGTGAAACTTGGCTTGACGCCAGTAACTATGAGAGGGATTTTGGGACTCCTAGTAGACAATCACTTAAAAATGGGCCAACAGTGTGCAGCAGCCACCGAAAAAAGCCAATGCAATCCTAGGCTGCATTAACAGAGGGATGGAATCCAGATCACATGAAATTCTAGTACCTGTTTATAAAGCCTTAGCAAGACCACACTTGGTATACTGCATCTAGTTCTGGTCACCACAATACAAAAAAGATGCTGGGACTCTGGAAAGAGTGTGGAGAAGAGCAACAAAGATGATTAGGGGACTGGAGGCTAAAACATACGAAGAACAGTTAAGGGAATTGGGTATATGTAGTCTAATGAAAAGAAGGATTAGGGGAGACATGATAGCAGTCTTCCAATATTTGTGGGGCTCCTACAAAGAGGAAATTGTTTCCCAAAGCACCAAAAGTCAAGACATGAAACAAGGGATGGAAACTAACCAAGGAGAGAAGCAACCTAGAACTGAGGAGAAATTTCCTAACAATGAGAGCAATTGACAAACAGAACAGCTTCCTTCCAGAAGTTGTGGTGCTCCATCACTGGAGACTTTCGAAAATAAGCTGGGCCACCATTTGTCTAAAATGATACAGGGTTTCCTGCTTGAGCAGTGGAGTGGGCAAGTAGACCTTCAAGGTCCCTCCCAACTCTTATTATTCTATGTTCTAAGAAAGTTATTCACTGAATACAACCACAAAAAGGAGTTCAATATTCCTAAAGCGACTTTTTCCAACTCTGCGCTTGCTAACTGACTTCTTCAACTCTGAAGCCTGTTGGATGAAAAGCTAAACATCTTCAAAGAAAAAGCAGAAAGTCCCAGTTGCCCCTTGAAAAAAAAGCACCTTTGGGATAACTGTGACCTGGATGACTGAGAAGCTCCACAGATACCTTCCTTTGACATTAAGAAATTAGGAATAACAGGAAAACAACCATTCATTTAGCGATCGTTGAAAGTTACAATAGCACTGAAACAGAAAGTGATTTAGGACCATTTTTCACACCTATGACCACTGCAGCATCCCCGTGATCAAAATTGGGATGTTTGGCAACTGGTTCATATTTATGACCATTGCAACATCCCGGGATCATCTGATCCCTTTTTTGTGACTTTCTGACAAGCAAAGACAATGGAGAAGCCAGACTCATTTAGCAACAGTTTGGCTCATTTAACAACCTCAGTGATTCACTTAAAAACTGTGGAAAGACAGGTCATGAAATGGGGGGGCAAAACACACTGAACAGCTGGCTCACTTAGCAATGCAAATTCTGGGCTCAATTGTGGTCATAAGTTGACTATACACATGCTCAACCTCATTTATAGATACCATGTTTCCCCGAAAATAAGACCCTGTTTTCTTTTTCTTTTTTTGCCACCAAAAAAGGCACCAGGTCTTATTTTCAGGAGATGTCATCCACTGATAACCTCACTTGTGCATAGCGTCCCCGGCCTCCTTCTCACTGTCAGAGGCCTTCAGGAACTTCTTCTGCAGCCGGCAAGGCTTTCCTGAAGACCTTTGCAGTGGATAACAGAGCTCAGGATCAGAAGAAGAAATGGGCTGGCAGTGCAGATGTCCGGGTGTGCGAGGCCTGGCTACAACTGTCCAAAGATAAGTAGAAGGGCAGCTACACCCCACCATTGCCACCCTAACTTAATTTTTACCCATCCACTCTGGAGTGGGTGGGATTTTAATTAGGGATTATTTATTTATTTATTTATTTATTTATTTATTTATTTATTTATTTATTTATTCGACTTGTATGCCACCCTACTCCCTAAGGACTCAGGGCGGCGAACATTAAAACAGAGAAAAATTTACAATAAAACAGAATTAAACAACTAAACAAGCCGAACAAAGTTAAAATAAACCCAACCCCGGTCATTCCAGGCCGCCCGTTGAAACAACCAAGTCTTCAGGTCCCGGGGAAGGAGCGGAGGTCAGGGGCCAGCGGAGATCCACGGGAGCTGATTCCAAAGAGCAGGTGCTCCCACAGAGAAGGCCCTAGCCCTGGGGACCGCCAGCCGACAATGTCTGACTGACGGCACCCCAAGGAGGCCCCTCCTATGAGAGCGAACAGGGCGATCGGGGAGTGATGCTGGCAGGAGGCGTTCCCGCAAGTACCCTGGACCCAAGCCATTAAGGGCTTTATAAGTTGTAACTAATACCTTGAAGGCGACCCGGGAGGCAACCAGCAACCAATGCAAGCCGCGCAGGAGGGGTGTAACATGGGAGTATCGGGATACCCCATCACAGCCAGCGGCCGCATTCTGCACCAGCTGAAGCCTCCGGACCGTCCGCAAGGGAAGCCCCATGTAGAGAGCATTGCAGTAGTCGATTCTAGAGGTGACGAGCGTTCGAAGGGCATCTCGGTCCAAATAAGGGCGAAGCTGGCGAACCAGCCGAACCTGGGCAAAAGCCAATCTTGGGGGTAGGGCTTATATTGGGCACACGTGTAAAAATCAAGCTAGGACTTATTTTCAGGGTAGGTCATATTTTGGGGGAAACAGGGTAACAGTGCAGGAAATAAGTCTCCCAAGATTGCATGGCCCTTACCTGTGGGCAGTCTTTGATGTAGTGTCCCTTGTTAAAGCAAAGGTGACACAGATAGTTTGGCGGAGGTCTCTTGCTTGGCTTTCTGGCGTCTGATGATAAGGAAATGTCGGAGAAATGTTCCGTAAGGGAATTCAAGCCATCCACGATGTTATTGAGAGAGCCGTAAGGAGAAGCACTCTTATACAGACTGCTGTTCAAAGCCTGGAAAAGAAAAAGACAGACCTGGTTGTTGTTTTTTCCTCCCCAAGATGAGCACTTTGTCAGCGTTCCAACGAAACTCCCCAATTATCATTCTGCACTCAGAAACCAAGTTCATCCAAGTAAGAATTTATTCGAGAAGTCATATTGGCACATCTGGGAAAACCCGAATCTGAGAGTTCCGGGCTTTCCCTTCCCCAAGAGAAATGCAAAGATCCCTCCCCTGCACCCATCCATCCATCACATGGCCCAATCAACCATCCATCCCAACTGGAGGCATCCCTCCAGTCACTCCTCTTCCAGTGCAGGGCAACATGTCCTTGACTCTCTGAGAAAAGAATGTTGTTGAGTCTAATCTTCTACTCACTAAGAAATCCCCCACTCCCAAATTCCCAGGCACTGAATGTGGCAGCCTCAAAGCTTCCAAGTAAAAAATGGCTTCCAAGGCTGACACACTTCTGAGTTATCCTTCACTCAAACAAAAGCCACATTTCAAATGGTGACAGTTACAACCATAGGGACATAGTGCAATCAAACCAGAGGGCAGGAAAAGAAACAAGGGGTAGATAGGAGCTAAAGAGAGATCAAACTTGGAACTAAGGGGAAACTTAGAAGGTCCACCTGGTAGAACTCAGTAGGGCTTTCTCTATGGTGGCTCCCTTCTTTTGGAAGATCAACCCCACAGAAATTAAATTGACCTCCTTTTTTGATCCTCTTTTGCAGGCTCTGAAAATCTGATTTTGCCCCATGGCCCTGGGGAACCTAGAGTGAGATGGAGCAGATAAAGTGGCTTGTTTGGAGAAGGTGGGTTACTGTTTTTATTGCTTGTATATTGGGTTTTCATTTTTTTTTGTAAGCTGCCTGGAGCCACTGAGAGTGAGTGGGCGGCCATATAAATTCAATAAACAAACAAACAAATAAATAAAACTTCCTGACTGGGAAAACAATTAATCAATGGGATAGCCTGCCTTCTGGAGTTGTAGGTGCTCCATCACTGGAGGTTTTTAAGAAAAGATTGGCTAGTCATTTGTCCAGAATAGTATTGGGGGGTTGGACTAGAGAACCTCGAAGGCCCCTTCCAACCCTGTGAATCTTTGTTCTACAATAATTGAAGGATAGACAGAAGGATAATAGACTGATAGAATCTATTATCAGTCCAGAAAGATAATTACTGATCAATTAGATGAAGGCAGATAGTCAAAGAGAGAGATTTTAAAATTCCACTCATGCAATTTATTTATCTGACTCCCGTGAAAAATCAAATGAATAAAACTAAAATTGGGGCCCTGTTCCTAACAAATCTTTGGCAGGATTTCAGTAGCTGAGCTCTCTTGCCCACTTCTTTGTTGTAAACAAACGATATACCTAACTGCATCAAACAAACACTGCCCGTTTTATTAGAGTAGAGTAGAGTAGAGTAGAGTAGAGTAGAGTAGAGTAGCGTAGAGTAGAGTAGAATAATAGGATAGGATAGGGTAGGATAGAATAGAATAGGATATGGAATAGGAATAGGATAGGATAGGATAGAACAGAACAGAATAGGAAATGAATAGGATAGGATAGGATAGGATAGGATAGGATAGGATAGGATAGAACAGAACAGAACAGAACAGAACAGAACAGGAAATGAATAGAATAGAGCAGAACATAACAGAATAGGAAATGAATAGAATAGAATAGAATGGAATAGAATAGAATAGAATAGAATTGAACAGAACAGGAAATGAATAGAATAGAATAGAATAGAATAGAATAGAATAGAATAGAATAGAATAGAATAGATAGAATGTTCTTTATTGGCCAAATGTGACTGGACACCCAAGGAATTTGTCTTTGGTGCATAAGCTCAGTGTACATAAAAGCTATTTGTGATAAATCATGATCATAGTCATCATAAAAATACATTCATCATATATAATAAGACACAACACTTAGTGATAGTCATAGGATACTAAATAAGCAATCAACATAAACCACACTAGAAAACTAAATAAAACCATATAAATCGTAAAGATACAAGCAATAAAGTTATAGTCATAAGAAGATAAGGAGATAGGTAATAGGAAGGATGAGAAGAAGAATAGTAATACAGTCTTAGTAAATAGTCTGACAGTGTTGTGGGAATTAGTTGTTTAGCAGAGTGATGGCATGGGGACAAAAACTGTTGTTGTGTCTAGTTGTTCTGGTGTCCAGTACACTACAGTGTCATTTTGGGGGAAGGAGTTGAAACAATGTATGTCCAGCATGTGAGGGGTTAAACCAGAAGTTCATGTTTCATTGCCATGATAGGTGTGTTACAATACTTCCTTGGGCTGGGGGAGGGGGGATTGGGGGGGATTGCTGTTAATTTAAATTTACATTATTGCACCTGGATTAAGTTTCAAACCTCTCCCTATCGTCTACTTAGAAAGATCATTAAGGGCAACAGACAAACAGAGGCAACATTTCTTTGTAAGACTGGCCTTTCTCTTCCGATGTATTGGACTTCAGGCTGAGGATTATGGGTGTTGAAGTTCGCCACCCATCTGCAAGTCCCCAGGAAGAAGAATGAATTGGTGCCTTGAGGAAATGAGAAAGCAACACTATTCAGATACAAAGAGCTCTTATTTGACGATCTTGCTTTCAACAATCCCTGTGTGCTTAGAAGTTTTATGAGAACCATTTTTAAAA
The DNA here is from genome assembly GCA_009733165.1 of Naja naja. NCBI lineage: Eukaryota > Metazoa > Chordata > Lepidosauria > Squamata > Elapidae > Naja > Naja naja. The sequence goes on from CM019151.1 coordinate 92,585,701, forward strand.
AAAAATGCATGCACACACATAAACACACATACACAACTCACACACAAGCCAGGACATTCTTGGCACCCAAAGCTATTGAAAAAAGAATGACATTTTAAAACACCAGGAAAGGTCAAACACGTAAAATAAGTAATTGGTTATTTGTGGCGGGGTTAAAATGGTCTTTATTTTCTGTTCTGAATTTCACAAAAAAGAAACCATACAGAGAAGTTAGAACCACATCTGTTTTTTGTTTTGTTCCTACAGAAAACCTGTGGTCATTTAACTATTCATTGTTAATTACTCCCTGTCTTTTCACACACACACACACACACACCGCTTGCTTTGGGATGCCTGCAAAGTCAGTGGGGAAAGGACCTTGTCTTTCCAGGATATTCTTTTCTGTTTGCAAAGCGCTATCGAGCTCAAGGCCTCACACAAAAATGCACCTCCTTACACATGTATTCAAATTCTGGCCGAACCGAGAAATCAAAATCCTGAGAATTAAAAGAAGGGCGAATATACAGAAGATGGCTCCAAAGTACCAAACCTTCTATCTGTAACGACGTCCAAGGGTAGATAAATCATTTTCCCACATGAGAAACTGATAGTGTTGTGGAGGACCCAACCAACAGGACCAAGACATTATTGTGAAGGTGTGTAGGCACGCACAGACACACACACACACACACACGTAAATTGAAAAAAAAATGCTGTTGCCTTCAAAATAAAAGCAATGCAGTTGTGCAAAATACCACTCATGCATCATCACAAAATCTCCAGAACCGTAAAGCCTACAAACTTGAAATTTGGCACCTATCTTGGCTTCTAGGTGCTCATAAGAAAGGATTTTTCTAAATGACCATCAGAGCATTTAGAGTATTTCCTATATTATTATTATTATTAACATGCTCTGATGCTAAGGAGTTCTACTCCCCCTCCCTATCTGAAAAGAAATCTTTTCGAAATGCAAAACACAAGCAGAGGAGAGGAGTTTCAGTTTCAGAGCACCAAGCAGCTTTAGTTCAGAACAGTTGAACTAAGCCACACTCAGGCTCCTTGGTGTCTCCTTCTTGCTCACACAGCAAGTACTGTTTCACTTTCCAAACAGCCCTCAACTCTCTCACACACTGCCAGGACGCTAGCCAGATGAATACCGATGGATGCTGGTAGGCAGAGGCACAATTTTTCCCCTTATTTTCCTCCCCAAAAACTAAGCCCGACCACATAGCGAAGCACGGGTATCCAGCTGGTTTATTTATATTTGATTTCTAATTACTGATTGACCTCACGCGAGCCAGATAGGGATGCATCTACGACAACTTGCCATGGCCAACTTATCATGGCCAACTCACTACAGGACAAGAGTTATGCTAATATCGAAGAAACAGAGGAATAAAATCATGAAAGAAAGGAGGGACAAAATGAAATGTGAACGAGAAAAATTAAAATAATTTTGTAACAATTTTAAATAATTAAGTTGAACTGTTGAATTGTCTCGCAGCAAGTTGACCATGGTGAGTTGACTGTGGTGAGTTGTCCCATTCTGGACTTATAAAATGCTATAAGTGCCAAGGTCTGTCCTAGGCTCACTACAAGACCAGTGGATGCTCTGGTAGAGAAGTGTTTGGCCAGTGGTAATGGATACCTGTGAAAGATAAACACGAAAAAGCAGCCATTAAGGATCTGGGGGGAGTTACTCAATGGCTAATCCACACCAACATGAGGATGGGACCAGGGGTGGGCTATTACCGGTTTGCACCGGTTCGGGCAAACCAGATGTTAATTTTACATCTGCTTTGGTGAACCAGTAGTTCTGGGGACTGGCTGGCCCCACCCCTCCCAGGAGTCCCCATGCAGCCTGTTTTGGATCACAGGTAAGTGCAGGATCTGTGTGGAGGCTCAGGGAGGGCAAAAAATGGGCCTCCTGGAAGTTCCGGAGAGCCTTGGAGCCCTCCCCCCCTGCAGCCCGTTTTTGCTCCCAGGGTGGTGCAGGAGGCCGACTAGGCCACGCCCACCATGGCCACACCCACCCAGCCATCAGGCAGAAAACTGGTTGCTAAATTATTTGAAGCCCACCCCTGGATGGGACATCTATGATTTGGGGATGAGATGGAGGAATGGGTGATATTTTCAACTCACATCAGGTTTTGTAGCAAGTTCCAAAGGATTTCCACCCCCCACCCCCCAAGAGGCAACTGGACTTTCTGGTTTTTCTTTGAAGACCTTTCACTTCTCATCCAAGAAGCTTCTTCAGCTCTGACTGAATGGTGGATGATGGAAGGATGTAGATTCCTTGCAGCCATCTGGTCAATAGCGCCCTCTCTTCACCTCTGAGCTGAAGAAGATTCTTCAATGAGAAGTGAGATGTCTTCAAAGAAAAACCAGAAAGTCCAGTGGCCTCTTGAAAAAGCACCTTTGGGACAACCATGGCCTGGAGGACTGAGAATATCTACTGACTTTTGCAGGAAGGAGACCTCAAATCTGAATGGTTTGGCTATGGATCAAAATTGATATTACTTCCTCTGCCTCGTCAACAAATCCTTCATTGAGATGGGATGGTTAACTCTCTAGAGTTAACAAGACTATATTAATATCACAGAGAGAAAGAGAGAGAGATTTCTCCCTCCCTCCCTTTGACAAGACATTTTATTGCTGGGCTGCCTGCCACGAAAGCCAGACCTCTGGCATCATCCCCCCCTCTTGCTTTCATTCCTTTGTTTTCTGGTTTTTAAAAAAAAACAGATTCAGCAGTTGAACAAGGAAGTGTTGGCTGTTTCTTGCTTTCTCTCGTTTCTTCCAGACTAAGGGAAATAAAAGGGAAGGCAGTGGATGAAACAGATAGCGGGGATAGCTATCACAGCAAGAGTTCTGAGTTATCAGCAGGACAGGTTGAGATGGCAGATATCTCCAAGAGACAGCCATGATGTAAAAAAGTTTACATCTATTTACTAAGTCTGCATTACTGCATTACTATTAATCCTCCCATCCTTCCTTTCACCCATCTCCTCCACTTATGACTGTAGGACTATAACTGTGTTGCTTGTATCCTAATGCTTTTTATTGACTGTTTCCTTGTATGATTTGATTGCTTATTGTACCCTATGACTATTATTAAGTATTGGACCTGATGATTCTTGATGAATGTATCTTTTCTTTTATGTACACCGAGAGCATTTGCACCAAGACAAATTCCTTGTGTGTCCAACCACACTTGGCCAACAAAAGAATTCTATTCTATTATATAATGTAAAAAAAGATGTTGAGACTCTAGAAAGAGAGCAGAGAAGAGCCACAAAGATGATTAGGGGACTGGAGGCTAAAACATATGAAGAACAGTTGCAGGAATTGGGTACAGCTAATCTAGAGAAAAGAAGGACTGGGAATGACATGATAGCAGTGTTCCAATATCTTAAGGGTTGCCACAAAGAAGAGGGAGTCAAGCTATTCTCCAAAGCACTTGAGGGCAAGATGAGAAGCAACAGGTGGAAACTAATCAAGGAGAGAAGCAACTTAGAACTAAGGAGACATTTCCTGACCGTTAGAACAATTAACCATTGGAACAACTTGCCTCCAGAAGTTGTGAATCCTCCAACACTGGAAATTTTTAAGAAGAGATTGGACAACCATTTGTCTGAAATGGTAAAGGGTTTCCTGCTTTTTTTTTTTTTTTAATTACATTTATATGCCGCCCTTCTCCGAAGACTCAGGGCGGCTTACAATTTTTGGGATACAACCCAGTGTGCTCAGCAATAGCCTTCATTCCATTGTATATGCCTGCTTATTACTAAGCGGCATTTTTACAAGGTCAGCTAATTGTCCCCAACAATCTTGGGTCCTCAATTTACCTACCCCGAGAGGATGGAAGGCTGAGTCAAGGGTTGGACTAGAAGACCTCCAAGGTCCCTTCCAACTCTGTTATTCTGTTCTGTTCTGATCTGTTAGCCACTTTGGGCTCTTTAGAGTTAACAAGACTCTGATTCATTTCACAGCCTGTTTGATGTGCTCCTTCCTTCTCTTTGGCCTTTGTTTTTCTCATTTCTGGCCAATGGAAGGACACTACTGTAGTTTCATCTTGAATGGTAAGGAATAAAATGGAGAACCTTCGAACACAATTAAAATGTTTGCAAAAAAAGGAAGCAACATCTGTCTGGACTTCCTCCAAAACTCAATCCATTTAGAGTTTATTTGAGGAAGATTTATTTTAGGATGGCAACTCTAAGGAAGCTCAGTGAAGTTCCATCAAGTAGGGCTCAAGAATCAGAGATTAGATCGAAAAACATAATCCGCTCCATTTGACTTTATGAGTGTCACCGTATCTTTTTCGTTTGGGAATTTTTCAAGGCAAGTTCATTGTGATCTTGTGCAGAGTGCAGAAAAGAAGAGCGCCTGTCAAAATATTTAGCATGCAGGTAGTCCAGAGGTGATATTCAGCAGGTTCTGACCAGTTCTGGAGAACCAGTAGCGGAAATTTTGAATAGTTCAGAGAACCGTCCAATCCCACCTCTGACTGGTGCCACCAACCCCATCTCTTCTCTGCCTCCCATTGAGTCCCAGTTGATCGGCTGGGTCTCCTTTGGTTGCCCTGCACTGGAGAACGGAGCTTAGTGGGATGGGGAGGGAAGGGATTTTGCAATAACCTTCCCCTGCCATGCCCTCCAAGCCATGACCACAGAACCTGTAGTAAAAAAATTTGAATCCCACCATTGAGGTAGTCCTCAACTTATGACCACAGATGAGCCCAAAGTTTCAATTGCTAAGTGAGGCGTTTGTTAAGTGAGTTTTGCCCCATTTTTGCAACCTTTCCTGCTGCGCATGTGTTAAGTCGAACCCTGCAGTTGTTAAAGTTAGTAACACAGTTGTAAAGTAAATCCTGGCTTCCCCGTTGACTTTGCTCATCAGAAAGTTGCAAAAGTCGAATCTGATGACCTCGGGACAATTTCGTACCCCAAATCAAATTGAAAATGTCACGGAATTGCAAAGAAGCCCAAAAATATTGGCAAAAAAATACAGAAATGGCTGGAAGAAATATGTAGGATGAAAATAGAATATAGACTGGAGGGTTTTTTTTTGTTAGGGATTAATATGAGAAAATATGATAAGGACAATATATATTTAATAATCCATATAATTACTGCAGCAAGATTGGCGTACGCACAACAATGGAAAAGTAAAGAAACTCCAAATGAATTTGAAATAATTAGGAAAATTTGGATGTGCGCAGAAATGGACAAATTGACAAAGGAACTAAAAAATAAGGACGAATCGGACTATTATAAAATATGGGATAAGTTTTATTGTTGGTTAGAGAAGACAAAGGATCAAGAGAATAAGGAACGATTTTATATTATATGTATGTATGTATGTATGTATGTATGTATGTATGTATGTATAGTATTTTCCCACGTCATTATAGTTGTGCTTTTAAAGTTGTAGCAATGTTTTGGCAGAATCTCATCTGCCATCATCAGGCTTGTGTATTGGGTTCGTCTGTGTGTCAGGCTTTCACAGCCATTTCTGTCTTAAATTTGGTGCTAGCCTCGTGCTTTGTTAGAATGGTTTTTTCTTCATCCTGATTGGTTGGGAGTCTTGCTCTGTGTTTATTGGTCTTGGAGTTTGCTGTGTTCTGCTTGATTGGTGTTTCTAATATCTTCTGTCTGTTTTGTAGCGTTTTTTTTTTTGTCTTGATTGGCTGGCAACATTGTGTTTCGTGTATTGGGGGCTTTTAGCACGGCTTGGCTTCAGGTGAATGGCCAGCTATCATTTATTAGGAAACTTAAGAAAACAAATACATACATACATACTTACACACACACACACACACACACACACACGTTTTCTTATGTTTTCGCGGGTATTTATATGTATGGTATTTAGGTTTCTTTGGGTATTTTCCCACGTAATAGTTGTGCTTTTATAGCGACGTTTCGGCAGAATCTCATCTGCCATCAATGTAATGACAAAGATGTGGGTTAGAAGGATTGTACCATGTTCAATATTTTTAATGTATTTTTTGTTTTTGTTTGCATTTGTTTGTTCGCTTAATAAAGAAAATTCAAAAAAGAAAACGTCACGTCAAACAATGCGTCAAAAACTCGTTGTTAGAAATGCCCAAAGCAAGCACCTTAGGAGTTTTGAGTCTTGACATGGGATGGCGATTTCAGCAATGGATGGAAGCTTGACAGGGGGAGATCTAACCTGGAAATGAAGGAGGAGTTTTCCAACAGTGACAACGATTAATGAATGGAGCAGCTTGCCTACAGAAGTTGTGGGTGCTCCATCACTGGAGGTTTTCAGGAAAAGTTTGGACAACCAATTGTCTGGGATGGGAAGCGGGTTAGATTAAAAGACCTTCAAAGTCCCTTCCAGTAATGCGATTCTACGATTCCATGCCATTTTTTTCTTACATTTCTACCATTCTAGTTCATAAAAAAAAGTTATATATGTGACGATTATGTAAACTGAGAGCAAAAAAGACAACTTTGTTGGTTTACATGTTGCTGCTCTAAAAGTGGCCACATCTTCAATCAATCAATCAATCAATGAATCAATCAATCATAATAGAGCTGGAAGGGACCTTGGAGGTCTTCTAGTCCAACCCCCTGCTCAAGAAGGAGACCCTATATCATTTCAGATAAGTGACTGTGTCCAGTCTCTTCTTAAAAACCTCCAGAGATGGAGCATTCACAACTTCTGAAGGCAAATGGTTAAATTGGCTGATTGTTCTCATGGTCATGAAATTTCTCCTTAGTTCTAGATTGCTTCTCTCCTTGATGAGTTTCCACCCATTGTTTCTTGTCCTGCCTTCAGGTGCTTTGGAGAATAGCTTGACTCCCTCTTCTTTGGGGCAGCCAATATTGGATGACTGCTCTCATGTCTCCCGTAATCTTTCTTTTCATTAGACTAGACATACCCAATTCCTGCAAACACTCTTCATATATATTTAGCCTTCCAGCCCCCCAATTCTTTTGCTGGAATTTTGGTAGGTTTGGTAAACCTACCAAAAGGATAAATTATTGAATGTCTCAGCCCAAATTCAATTAAGGACAGGGGTGGAGGTTAATAAATGGATCGTTCTTAGGATCACAGTAAGGCAAGGAGGAGCAATTTAATTCCTCTTCTCCAAAAAGTGCCCAGACAGCATCTCTAGGATCTTGGCAATCCCCTGAGACAAAGGGAGTCTGTTCTTGTGTTACCGCTCTTTGCAATTGCAGTTTGACTATAGGCTATCGGCATGCTTGGCAATGTTCCTGCTGTCCTTCAGATGAACCTCCCTCCTAGCCCTTCCTGCTGTTCACCTGCGTTGCCCGCTTGCTTTCCCCTTCTCAAACAAACTTCCGTCCTGGATTTTGAGCTATAGTTTGTGTGCTGGAAAATGTAACGGCCCCATGCTTCCTTCTTGTGAGCCAGGTATGGTCTTCCTGATTAAGACAGAGAGAGAGATTAAGAAGGCTGAGGCAGACTCACCACGTGGTCAATCAACCCACCACAGAGTGGGTGATACACCCATTCTTAATGTCCATTGGAATTGGAAAAACCTACTTATGAAACAAAAGGGACGCGGTGGCTCAGTGGCTAAGACACTGAGCTTGTCGATCAGGAAGGTTGGCAGTTTGGCAGTTCGAATCCCTAGCGCCGCGCAACGGAGTGAGCTCCTGTTACTTGTCCCAGCTTCTGCCAACCTAGCAGTTCGAAAGCATGTAAAAATGCAAGTAGAAAAATAGGGACCCCTTTGGTGGGAACAGCTTTCCGTGCGCCTTCGGCCTTTAGTCATGCCAGCCACATGACCAGTGAGACGTCTTCAGACAATGCTGGCTCTTCGGCTTTGTAATGGAGATGAGCAGTGCCCCTTAGAGCCAGAAATGACTAGCACGTATGTGCAAGGGGAACCTTTACCTTTACTTATGAAACCATTATAGAAATATTTCTCGACTGCTTGACTTAGTCTTGGTTATCTGCAGTTGCCTCCTATGATTTATGAGGATTCTATTGAGATCATCTCTCTTGAAGCGATATTGCAGGAGGGAAATTCATCCATTGGCAAGAAAATGACCAGAGGAAGTATTATAGATGTCAACCTACTGGGAGCCTTCCAAAATCCTTTCTCCACCTCTCCAGGCTGATTTTACTCACACGCCCTTACTCACACATGTTCCTGTTATGCACCCACAAAGAAAAGAAAGCTTTTCAGGGCCAATGTTACATTTCAGAAGAGGAAACTCAAACACGGTTAATTGTCTCTGTGTAACTGACTATGTCGGTTTCTTTCAGTAAACAAAAAACAAAAACAGGCAAAGACCCAAATTGAAGAGCCAAATTGGAACCCTCAGCAGAAAATATTACTTCCCCTCATCTGTGTGGAAAGACATTACTCAAAGGGATTCTTCAATCATGCATTTTATTATTCTCTTTTCTTCCCAAATATATACAGAATAACAGAGTTGGAAGGGACCTTCCAACCATCTAACATGTCACCAACTTGGGCACCAATAAAAAGGCTATTTAAGAAAGAATTCATGGAAAGTTAGGCAGGATGAGATTAGGGAGTAGAAAGGCATTCTTTCAATGAATGAATGAATCAATCAATCAATCAATCAGAATAGAGCTGGAAGGGACCTTGCAGGTCTTCTAGTCCAACTCCTTGCTGAAGCAGCAGGCCCTATATTGGCTGTCCAGTCTCTTCTTAAAACCCTCCAGTGATGAAGCACCCACAACTTCTGAAGGCAAAAAGTTAAATTGACTGATTGTTCTCACTCTCAGGAAATTCTTCCTTACTTCTAGGTTGCTTCTCTCCTTGATGAGTTTCCATCCCTTGCTTCTTGTCCTGCCCTCAGATGCCTTGGAGAATAGCTTGACTCCCTCTTCTTTGCTGCAGCCCCTCAAATATTGGAAGACTGCTATCATGTCTCCTCTAGTCCTTCTTTTCATTAGACTAGACATACTGCAAACGTTCTTCATGTATTTTAGCCTTCAGTCCCCCAGTTCTTTTGCTGGAATTTTGGTCGGTTTGGTAAACCTACAAAAAGGATAAATTATCGAATGTCTCAGCCCAAATTCAATTAAGGATGGGTGGGAGGTTGATTGTATGTAAAAAGTAATTGCCACTCACATGCATTTCATTCCAAAATATGCCTAATTCATGCCTAATTGAACTTTAGATGGAGATATTAGTCAGAATCTATGTCAACATTGAAGTTATCCGTAGATTGGGCAGCTGGTTTTTGTTTTACTGGTTTTTTTTTTAATTGTATATATAATTTCATTCAGTCAATTAAAACAATATTTTAACATTTTTATTATTGCCGTTAGCTAGTCAGCGTTGTGCTCCAAAAGACAGGTGGCCATATCAATATTTTAAATAAAACAACACATTCCAAGCCTCCCTTGGGCACGTGGGCACACTACAATTCATTTCAGATATTAATGGGCGCTCCATCACTGGAGGTGTTTAAGAAGAGACTAGACACAAAGGATTTGTAACCAACTGACACACTGTATGTATATGTGGAAGATGGTTTTTATGTTTTGTATGTCCTGTTTGTATGTTTGTATCAAAAATAAAAAAGTTTTTTATAAAAAAAAAGAAGAGACTAGACAGTCACTTATCTGAAATAGTATAGATTCTCCTGCTTGAGCAGGGGGTTGGACTAGAAGACCTCCAAGGTCCCTTCTGGCTCTATTCTATTCTACTCTATTCTATTCTATTCTATTCTATTCTTTTTCATTCCAATTTTCTATTCTATTTCTTCTATTCCATTCCATTCTATTCTTCATCCAATATCTATTCTGTTCTGTTCTGTTCTGTTCTATTCTCTTTTCTATTCTATTCTTGCATTGCATACACCTTGGTGTTGCAAATTCTTTCTTTCTTTCAAAATATGCTCAGTGCTGACAAAGGATAGAAAGCTAATTCCTCTGGTGGCTGTGCTCACTCATGAAAACCAACCCCAGATTTTAAGATACGGATTTGTTGCACGTGCCTGGAATGAGGCCTCTTCCAACCCTAATGGAGAGATTTGCAAATCACCCTAAGCTAAAACAAAAGAGAAAGAAACAAAGGACATTATCGCCTCATGTTATTGTAAACCAGGCCAGCAGGAGATTACACAGCGGCAACATTTAACAATTATCATTCTTCGATTAAAAAAAAAAGTTTAAATAAAACAAGGGCGATATTGCTGATGTAGGGGAGTCAATTAACGGACTTTGTTTTGGTCTACAAAATCACACGGGCCTTTTCTTCCAAAGAGAGCTGCACGCAAAGACTTCCAAATTGCATCTCGCCAAGCGGCCTTAGAGGGTGGAGGAATAGTGATGGTAAGCCAGCTCCCCAAACATGTTGTGCTGAGCTCCTAATCTTGTCAAAAAGGCTCAAGTGTTTCATCCTTTTGTGCCAATTTCCAGCACGGGGAGGGGGGCAGTCTTAACTGAAACATAAGGCCCCCGCTGTGATTTCAGTGGAAATTATGACATTGCCTGGACCTTCAAACTAATGGAATGAAAATTGAGAATCTTAAATATTGCAGCCAAACTGGGTCCTTTGGGAAGGGAGGAGGCTAGGAGCGATTACAAGCCTTGGACCTAGAGCAGAACTGAGTCTGAGTAAGCAGGTTTGCTGGTGTAACCTTCGCTTATCTCCTGATTGAATGCAACCTCAGCAGATAGATATTTGAGGCCGATCAAAGCTATTGCGACCATTCGGGTTACATTCCAAGCTCTTTTGTTTCTTTTGTTGTTGACTTTAAACATACACACACCCCTGGCAATACCAAAAACAGAAATTGTATACAATTGTATAAAAAGGAGAGGGGGTAGCCTGAGGAGGGAAAAAGAGAGAGAATGCTCTCTTTTTTTCCAATTTGTTTTCTAAGAAATGTGTAAAGGTTTCAAGATGAAAGCCTGTCCTTGTGCCAACATTTTGACGTTTCAGCACTATGCACAATGGTATTCATTGAAGCCAGATGAGGTGGTTTGGTATTTGAGTACTATGATTAGGCGTGGTGGCACAGTGGTCAGAGTGCAGTACTGCAGGCTATTTCTGCTGCCTGCTGCCTGCCTGCAATGTGGCAGTTGGAATCTCACCAGGCTCAAGGTTGACTCAGCCTTCCGTCCTTCCACAGTCGGTAAAATGAGGACCCAGATTGTTGGGGACAACAGGCTGACTCTGTAAATCGCTTGGAGAGGGCCATGAAGCACTGTGAAGCAGTATATAAGTCTAAGTGCTAGTGCAGAAGGAAGGAAGGAAGGAAGGAAGGAAGGAAGGAAGGAAGGAAGGAAGGAAGGAAGGAAGGAAGGAAGGAAGGAAGGAAGATAACACCTGAAAGAATGGGAGGAAGGAAGGCGGGAAAGGGAGAGGGAGGGAGGGAGGGAAGGAAGGAGGGAAGAATAGAGGTAGGGAGGGAAAGTGGGAGGGGGAAGGGAAGGAGGGAGGGAGGGAAGGGCGGGCCTTGGTGTTACAGTGGTTAGAGTGCAGTACTACAGGCTACTTCTGCTGACTGCTGGCTGCCTGCAATGTGGCAGTTCAAATCCCACCAGGCTCAAGGTTGACTCAGCTTTCCGTCTTTCTGAGGTGGGTAAAATGAGGACCCAGATTGTTGGGGACAACAGGCTGACTCTGTAAACTGCTTGGAGAGGGCCATGAAGCACTGTGAAACAGTATATAAGTTTAATGCTAATGCTAATGCTAATGCTAATGCTAGTGCTAGGAAGGAAGGAAGGAAGGAAGGAAGGAAGGAAGGAAGGAAGGAAGGAAGGAAGGAAGGAAGGAAGGAAGGAAACACCTGAAAGAATGGGAGGAAGGAAGGAGGGAGGGAAGGAAGGAAGGAAGTGCCTTGGTGTTACAGTGGTTAGAGTGCAATACTACAGGCTACTTCTGCTGCCTGCTGGCTGCCTGCAATGTGGCAGTTCAAATCCCACCAGGCTCAAGGTTGACTCAGCCTTTTGTCCTTCCAAGGTAGGTAAAATGAGGACCCAGACTGTTGGGGGCAAGAGGCTGACTTTGTAAACCACTTAGAGAGGGCTGTATAAAAAGCACTGTGAAGCAGTATAAATTCTAAGGCTGTTAGGATATCATGTGTCATTATTAAGCTTTCTTCTTTTTTATACATGAAATATCATTTGCACATGACATTAAATGTCATGTTTATTCCCTGTGAAAGCGATGGGTCATATAGACGGTTTTCAGGCTTAGAATAACTTTATTGTCACTTTGAATGTACACTAATCGGCATACATTAAAATATAATTCTGTTGCATACAGCTCTCAAAGGGTCTCCACCTCCAATATACACCCCCCCTTTTAAGCGTTCAGGCTTATGACTGAAACTTAAATTTGCCTTTTAATTCCATCGATAACTTATCCATCTCTGCACATTCTAAAACCTTTTTTATTATCATTATGTTGGAAGGAGTATTGTCTTGTTTCCAGTTCTGGGCAAAGGCAATTCTTGCCGCGATTATTATATGAAGTATTATGTATTGGAATTTTTTTACAGATATTATATCTTAATATACCCAATAAAAATGTCTCTGGTTTCATCTCAGTTTTTTGTTTTGTACTTTCTTCTAGCCAATTCTTAATATTCAGCCAATATTTCTTAGCTTTGGGGCAGGTCCACCACATATGGGAGAAAGTTCCTTGTTTAAGGTCACGTCTCCAGCATTTCGCCGATGAGATCTGGAATTTATGGTACAATTGGGTTGGAAGATAGACACAAAGCTGAGAGATGAAGGGTACGAAGGAGCTATAGTAAGATGAGCTAAAAACTGTTTGTAATTTTGTAAATATTTTCTTTATGTGGAATACAGAAACAACTATGTAATATATAGTAGCAACCTACATAATTAGAAAGTATGTCAATGTGAGTGAATGCTGATGCTGGAATGGTATAATGAGTGGAAATGTGTTTTTATGATGAAAATATGATTAATAAAATTTATTTAAAAGAAAAAAGAAAAGGAACTTAAAATTGCAAAGCTGGATTGCAACAAGGGTACAGTTTTTTGTCTTTTAGGAAACTTGGGGGGATTTCAGGGGCATTCAATTTTGCAAGGGCTTAGAAGGACTTTATTTGATCTCTTTCAACTTCCTCCCACATGAATTCTGGCCCACCCGCTTTGGAAACATCCCACAAAACTTGCTTTGGCCCTCACGGCCACTGCTGCCCCTCCAACCAAATAAACATAGTTTTCAGCAGCGCCCTTGGCTTTTCTCACCAATTTTAAGATATGAACTGTGAGGTTAGATTGGAAATTTTGGGGGGTAGGTGAGGGGGGAGGAATCCCAGAGGGACAACAATGCCAGGAACATTACGTGGATATGTCTCTTAAATCATCAGAAGTTCAGATCAGGGATGTTTGCTTTTACCGTCAGGGAGGAGAGAGAAAAAATAAGCTGTGCAACTCTGCCTAGACTTTATCAATCACAACAGAAAGAAATTTGACAAGTTCCTCCTCTCTCAATTCAGAAGCGAGAATCTGTACCGGTGAGAGAAATGATTGCAACTGGACCAGCGGTGGGATTGTTGGCAAATGCTTCATTTAAAAAAAAAAACATAGGAAGAAAAGCAACATTGATCTGACAGCTCACGTCTTCCCTAAAAGGGCCACAGAACTAGAGGAAGTTCTCCAGGCCACAAGCTCTGCAGAGGTTGCAAATTTGATCCTGTTCTGGTTGCTTTGCTCTCACATCTTTTCTGCCTTCCGAGCCAAATGGAGATTGAGTAGAACTTAGAAAAGGAAGGGAAGTCTTCCTCCTGAGGTGTTCACACCACGACAAAGAAAGAGAGCCCTAGTCAAAAGAAACAACAACAACCCAACAATGCAGAGGAGAATGGGGACTACAGGAGACCAGTCCACAGGCCTGGTTCTGAATGCCTCAAGGCCCAATAGTAGGGGCCTAGGTGGCTCAGGCTGTTAATTGCCTGCACTTAAGTTCCAGCTGCCTACAACTGCTGTAGGCTCGAATCCCACCAGGCTCAAGGTTGACTCAGCCTTCCATCCTCTCGGGGTAGGTAAATTGAGGACCCAAGTTTGTTGGGGGCAATAAGTTGACTTTGTAAAAATGCCGCCTAGTAATAAGCAGGCATATACAATGGAATGAAGGCTGTTGCTGAGCACACTGGGTTGTATCCCAAAAATTGTAAGCCACCCTGAGTCTCCGGAGAAGGACGGCATATAAATGTAATTTTAAAAAAATAGTAGGCTACAGCCCAAGGATTGGGGACCCCTGCATTAAAAGCTAAACCATTGGCTACTTTTATGCAAGAGAAGCCATATGCACATGGGTACAATATAAGGGACAAAAGTAGCATTCACTCTGCAAATTACATTTCACAGAGAGACAGAGAGAGGGAGAGGGAGAGAGGGACAGAGAGAGAGAGAGAGAAAGAGGGAGGGAGACAGAGAGAGGGACACACAGAGAGAAAGAGGGAGGGAGACAGAGAGAGGGACACAGAGAGAGAGAGAGAAAGAGGGAGGGAGGGAGACAGAGAGACAGGGGGGAGAGACAGAGAGAGAGGGAGGGAGGGTGGGAGGGAGAGAGAGAGAAAGAGAAAAAGAGAGCTGCAAAGACACATTGATTTATTTGTTGTTATTGTGGTTAAATTGCTAAGAGTTCAGCTCTTTGACCTTTTTCCAAACCTAGAGGTATACAAATCCAGATCCATTTCTGGATCTTCCATTTAGGCTGCGCCTGTGTTCCAATTTAAAAATAGCCAGAGCTTTTCCAGTGGTGTCTGATACTCTGAAAGTTAGAAGAGGAGAGGAACAGAAGGAGGTGAGAGCAGAGCAAGGACATTGTTAAGTCCAGTAGGGGAAAAAAAAAGCAGACCTGGAAAATATGTGTTAAAAATAATAATAAATAAATGCAGCAGTTATGGAGGCTGTTATGCCTCCCGCGAAGCACTCCGAGGTGACTAAACGTTTGGCTAAGAAATCTCGATTGCGATTCCATTTTGAGCTGGAGCTTTGTTGATATATAATTTCAGGGCAGTTCAACACCCTTGCCAAGCTAAGGGACATTAAATGGCAGGTCTTAAAAGAAATCAGTCTGGAGGTAAAAGCAGAAAAAATTTACTATCTACCCAAGGAAAAGCATGGTTACACTGATCAAATGACTTAGTAGTGAATATATCAGCATGCAGAAAATCAAGAAAGGTAAGAAAGTTGTTCTGTTTCCAAAACAATATATATAACAGAATAACAGAGTTGGAAGGGACCTTGTAGGTCATCTAGTCCAACCTCCTGCCCAAGAAGGAGACCCTACACCATTTCTGACCGATGGCAGTCCAGTCTCTTCTTGAAAGCTTCCTTCCAGTGATGAAGGCAAGCTGTTGTTGATAATTCTCATTGTCAGAAAAATTCTGCTTATTTCTAGGTTGCATCTCTCCTTGATCGGTTTCCAGAATGTTAATTTCCCCCCCAGTAATAAATATTTCCATAAAGCATTGGTAGAAATTGCTGCAGCTGAGCAGTGAGTGAGTAAGTCTTCCGTACGGCATTGATTAGTCAAACAACCTATTAGTGCAATCTTTTAAAACAAAAAACAAAAACAAATAGCATGCATGAATAAATAGTTTCAATTTCCAAGGGAGGATTCAACATTTTGTTGGAGAAGCTTGTTTTATTTTGTACCATAAAATCTGTCAAGGAAAAGCCCTGTTGCTCA
Source organism: Naja naja (assembly GCA_009733165.1). Classification (NCBI taxonomy): domain Eukaryota; kingdom Metazoa; phylum Chordata; class Lepidosauria; order Squamata; family Elapidae; genus Naja; species Naja naja. The sequence continues at coordinate 92,601,347 of CM019151.1, forward strand.
ATAAGATGGAAATTAATTGGCTCTGTGAGAGACCTGAGGGTCTGGTTCATGCCTTTGAGAGAGAAACTCCAAGAAAAAATATGTTGCAAGACTTGTGGCTCCATGCAGATGGGGAGGTAGAAATCATATAAATTATTCAACATGTAGATTTGCCATATTATTGTAGAGGAAAGAGGCAGAGCCTGGGGGAGAGGAGTCAAGACAGGAATTAGCTTGGAATCATTACATTCCCACAAGCGATCCAAGTCCCCCATGAATGGCATTACCCCTTATCATGCCAATCATCTAGCACTGACTAAATTTAAGTAGTTATTTAGTGCTGAATTTAGATTCTTGTGCATGAGCAAATAAATCAGCTTTCTTGGGACTTAAATCTTTGTGCCTGACATTTATCTAGTACGTCGCCACAAGTCACAAAAGCAGAACTGCCAGCCCAGCAGCCTAGGCAGACAGATATATTCCATCCAATATTAAAGAAGCAACATTTTATTTTTTATTTTTTTTAAAAAATGGCAATTTTACATGCTAACACTTGCCAAGGAGATACAACATGGTTGTAGAGTTGTAGCTGCAAGAGACTACTATGCAGAAACCCAGAGACTGATAACAGTGTTCAACCGTGGTTCCCGCACATCAGATCACATCTGAATGTTGTGGCCAACAACAGACTCGGACAATGAGGAGGTTGGGGAGGAACATGGGCCAGTCCTGGAGTCTGGGGAAGGCTCTGACAAGGGCTCTGTGTTGGAGGCAGAGAAGGGGCCAGGGCTGTCTGACAGTTATCAGCTGCCTTTGGAGTCAGAAATCAGTAGGGCAGAAGAACAGCTGAAGCCTGTTCCCAGTGTGCACATGCGCAGAGCTGCCAGGAGAAGGGAATCATTAAGGAACAAGGGTCAACTTGGGAGTAAAGCCACAGGTGGACAGTGAATGGCTCCTCCCATAGGGAATAAAGAGGAGCGAAAGGAGAGTGGGGTTTGCAGGAGACAATTAGTTCAATTCATTAGGGTGAAGTTCTGTTCCTGACTCCTTGCCAAATAATTGCTGCTACAGCGTGGTATTTGGGAGATATCGGCCTGGCAACTCTCCCAGCCTGATAAAGGTCTGCAGATGTGCAATCTCTTGAAAGACTGTTTGCCGGGACTTTGCTGGAGAGGAATTCCCTTTAACCTAAATAAAAGGGGTTTTATCGGAATGAGGAGTCTGCTTCATGATCTTGGGAAGCCCAGGTCAGAACACTGATATACACTATGATTGGAATCGATTAGATCATCAGGAAACCAAGCTTGATCAGGAAATATTATTTTAAAAAAGAATTCCAGAAAAAGGCAAATGTCCCATTTCATGGTTGTGTCCATGAAGTCACTTTCCCTCACAACACTCCCAAGTTTCCAAGAGGCGCCACAGAGAGATCTTACGAAAACTCTAACATTTTGCAAGTCCTTCCAAGGATTTGCTCATATTTTGGAAGATCTGGACATTTTATTCGGGCTTGTCTGTTTATTTTAATTTCCTCTGGGGAAATTACAGTCCCTCATTTGTGGTAGGGTGGAGTGTGAATTGATGGAAGCTCCAGTGTCCATCAGAGCAATATTCCTAAACCATGACTTAATTATTTAGTTAATAGTTTCATTATGATAAACTTGAATATCTGGCTAAACCTTCTGCCTTTCTACATAAACATGTTAATTTATGTATAAAAACACACGGAATAGATGGACAGTGGAATTAGCTCCAATCTGGACTTTCTAAAGGCTGAATGCTTTGGCCGCAAATAAGACTGGATGTTTCAACCTAAGAGAAATACAGACTATCTAGAACCAACTGGATTGAGTTAACTGGCTATAGAACTTGAATAAAGTTACAACTGGTGCAGAATGCGGCCGCGCGGGCTGCGATGGGAGTATCCCGATACTCCCATGATACACCCCTCCTGCGTGACCTGCATTGGTTGCCGGTTGCCTCCCGGGTTAGTTTCAAGGTGCTAGTAATAACTTATAAAGCCCTAAATGGCTTGGGTCCAGGGTACTTGAGGGAACGCCTCCTGCCAGCATCATGCACCGATCGCCCTGTTCGCTCCCACAGGAGGGGCCTCCTTGGGATACCGTTGGTTAGGCATTGTCAGTTGCTGGTTCCCAGGGCTAGGGTCTTCTCCGTGGGAGCGCCCACCCTTTGGAACCAGCTCCCCGTGGATCTCCGTTTGGCCCCTGATCTCCGCTCCTTCCGCCGGGACCTGAAAACCTGGTTGTTTCAACAGGCCGGCCTGGAATGACCCGGGTGGGGGGGATTTTTAACTGTTTTAGTTTTTAAGGTTTTAATGTTTTATTGTTTATTTCGACTTGTTAGGTTTGTTTTTATGTAAATTATATGTAAATATGTGCTGTTTTAATGTTAGCCGCCCTGAGTCCTTAGGGTCTCAGGAAAAAGCCATCCAATCTGCATACATCTCCACAAACCAATCAAGAAGTAACAACACAGCCAACTCTAAAGTTTAAAAGGGAAAAACAGCCACAATCACACACTTCTCCCAGGAGAACGAAGCTGAAGACACCAGCCTGAAGATGACGGATGAGATTTCGTCGAAACGTTGCCAAGGTATTCTCAATCTTACATGGGACAAGACCCGAATACACCAAGACCTACAAATATATATATTTGTTTTCGTAGATTTTCACAGGTAAAGGTATGTAGGTCTTGGTGTATTCGGGTCTTGTCCCGTGTAAGATTGAGAATACCTTGGCAACATTTCGACGAAATCTCATCCGTCATCTTCAGGCTGGTGTCTTCAGCTTCGTTCTCCTGGGAGAAGTGTGTGATCGTGGCTGTTTTTCCCTTTTAAACTCTAGAGTTGGCTGTGTTGTTACTTCTTGATTGGTTTGTGGAGTTGATGTATGCAGATTGGATGGCTTTTTCCTGAGACCCTGTGTGGCTGAGGTGCTGGCTGTGTCTCTCTCAGCCTTTTGTGTTGTAACAACCTGGGTAATGGGCTGTGTGATGACCTTCTGAGTTCTATTGTTGTGACGTCCTGGGTGTGGTGCTGTAATCTCCTGGGTCGTTGTCTGTGCTGCAACCTCCTGATGTTTTGTGTTGTGATCTCCTGAGTTCTGTGATGTAGTATCCTGGGTGGAAGGCTGTGATGTGGCATTCTGGGCCTTGGTTTGGCTCCGAGTTTGAGGTCTGGCTATGTGTTTATAGCGTGTGTCAGTTTGCTTAGTTTGGGGTTGGAGGGGGTGTAGCAGCTGGTGTTGCAGCCATGGTCTGGTTTCTGGATGGTGGTTGCCTTTCATCTGTGGCGTGGGTTTGGGTTTGAGTCTGGTGAAGGAGATTGGTGGTGGCATCATGTGTTATTTTGGGTCCGGTGTTGGTTTTCGTGGCTGGGACTCGTTTGTTGATTAGGGCTAGTTTCCAGATGTCTGGTAGGCGGAAGTATCATCCCGCTTATTCATGTTATGGGGTGTTTCTCTATTTCGATGGCTTCCCTAATTATTCTCTTGTTGAAGTGTTCAGTATTGGAGATAAGTTTGGATCCCTCAAAATCAATTTCATGTCCTGTGGCTTTAAGGTGCTGGAAAAGGGAGGAAGTTTTTCTTCTTTTCTGACTGCGTTCTTGTGTTCTGATGCATTTATTCTCCTGTTGGTTTGTCCAATGTATGTGGCTGGGCAAATTTTGCATGGTAAAATTACATATATATATATATATATATATATATATATATATATATATATATGTGTGTAGGTCTTGGTGTATTCGGGTCTTGTCCTGTGTAAGATTGAGAATACCTTGGCAACGTTTCGACGAAATCTCATTCGTCATCTTCAGGCTGGTGTCTTCAGCTTTGTTCTCCTGGGAGAAGTGTGTGATCGTGGCTGTTTTTCCCTTTTAAACTCTAGAGTTGGCTGTGTTGTTACTTCTTGATTGGTTTGTGGAGTTGATGTATGCAGATTGGGTGGCTTTTTCCTGAGACCCTGTGTGGCTGAGGTGCTGGCTGTGTGTCTCTCAGCCTTTTGTGTTGTAACGACCTGGGTAATGGGCTGTGTGATGACCTTCTGAGTTCTATTGTTGTGATGTCCTGGGTGTGGTGCTGTAATCTCCTGGGTCGTTGTCTGTGCTTTACCCGTGAAAATCTACGAAAACAAATACATACATACATACATACATACATATATATATATATATATATATATGTTTTCGTAGATTTTCACGGGTAAAGTATAGTCTTGGTGTATTCGGTCTTGTCGTGTAAGGTTGAGAATACCTTGGCGTTTCGACGAAATCTCATCCGTCATCTTCAGGCTGGTGTCTTCAGCTTCGTTCTCCTGGGAGAACGAAGCTGAAGACACCAGCCTGAAGATGACGGATGAGATTTCGTCGAAACGCTGCCAAGGTATTCTCAACCTTACACGGACAAGACCCAATACACCAAGACCTATATATATATATATATATATATATATATATATATATATATAGGTCTTGGTGTATTAGGTCTTGTCCCATGTAAGATTGAGATACCTTGGCGACGTTTCGACGAGATCCACTGCCATCTTCAGGCTGGTGTCTTTGGCTTTGTGCTTGTGCCAGCAAAGCGTGATCTGACACAAGCACAAAGCACAAAGCCGAAGACACCAGCCTGAAGATGGCAAGTGGGATCTCATCGAAATGTCGCCAAGGTATTCTCAATCTTACATGGGACAAGACCCGAATACACCAAGACCTACATACCTTTACCCGTGAAAATCTATGAAAACATACATACACCAAGACCTACATATATATATATATATATATATATATATATATGTATGTATGTATGTATGCATGTATGTATGTATGTACGTATGTACATGTACACACACACACACACATTGTGGGGGTAAGACACCCCTAACACCCCTGGGTGTGTGTGTGCCTTAAAATGGCTTCTAGTGTACAACACAGTGGAGTTGCCATGGTAACGGCTTCACAGTACTCCACAAGGGGGCTCCCTCTGGTAAGGGGGATTGGTTCTAAGGGGCCCTCAGCCCTCCAAGGAAATGTCAGGCGATTGGCCAAGTTCAATCAAATGCTACAAAAATTAAACACCAGCGTAGACAAGAAACCCCCGAGGAGAGGAATAGAAGACTTGTGACCCTGTGTGAGAGAGCTACTACATCTAGAGCTTCCGAGACAGTACAACAGTGTGAATCCCAACTACAGGATTTTCCTGTCTAATACAGGATTGGGATAAATAAATATCTGGGCAACGCCAGGTTATCAGCTAGTTTAGCATAAAATACCAAGCCATTTTCCAGCCCAGTGAATATGTCTGCATTTAACAGGCCTGTAGAGACCTATACATTTCTTTACATGGTCCAATTATAAACAACATTCAGCGATCTATTGTTAAGTTGGGCCCATTTTCTGTTTCACAACTGGGGGCATTAACATACTGTGCCCCCGAATAAAGATTTGGAAGAAAAAACTTGGCAGAGAAGATTTGGTTGTGTCGCTGTCCCATCTATCAAGGAAGAATGGAACAAAAAATGTTTTGCAAAATGCATTCAGGATGATTGTCTACCCCAAGGGTCTTCAAACTTGGCAAGTTTAAGACTTGTGGACTTCAACCCCTAGAATTCCTGAGCTAACATGACTGGAAGAGGAATTCTGGGAGTTGAAGTCCACAAGTCTTAAAGCTATTAAGTTTGAAGACCCCTGGTCTACACACTTAAGATGGGGCAGGTCTATAAATATTCTAACCACATAAATAAATAAAATTAACATCTCCAACATATGCAGGAAAGGAGCAGAATGAAACAAGGAGCGGAGCAGGGGAAACGGATCTTCTAACTTGCTGCTTTCTCATTTTCTGCTCACATGATGAGCTAACTGTGCTTCGATCCCAAAGCACAAAGCTAACCTTGTTAAAGTGTCATTATTTCATTGCCGACATCCAAAAGTCAAACCCAACCTCTTCAACATTTGCAATCCAACTGCCAGCGCAGATCTGCATGTCTCCTGACAAATAGTGATCTCAAATATTGACACAGTTCATTTCCTTTCCTCCGCTCTGTTTTCTGACATGGTTTTGCAAGGGTTTTAGGCAAAATCTTTTTCTGTTCTACAGCACTTCATGGCAGAAGCAACAGACTGAACCGATAGCTGCAAAGTCTATCTTCCTCTGTTATTTTTTTTGTTCCCAGCAAAACGGAAACCAGTCAGCATTTCCAAACTTTTGTTTTTTTTGGTCCAAAACTTTTTTTCCCCTTCATGTTTTATTTCTCTTCCAATCTCTGGCTTATCGTTTGACTTTCCAGGGCTTTTGGAAAGCAGGAAAAAAAACCCTTTCATGACGCAGTTTGGTTATCTGGTTACTTAACCCGTCGGGAAGACAAAATAGCAGAAAAAGGAAATGCATTAACTGTCTGAATTTTCTCTCAGGCGATGTTCAGCTGAACGATTGGTTTCTGTGTCTCTGTTTCCTGATTTACTTTCTGAGATTTCAACCAAAAAAAAAATAAGACAGAGAGAGGCTTTCCACCCCTCTGGCTTTTGTCTGGAGGGTTAGTAACTTTAATAAGTTTCTGGGCTCTATTTCTTGGACTGATCAGAGAGCAAAAAAATGTTGGAAACAGAGGGACAGAAAGACAAATAGATAAGAGTTCTGTTTGAATAGTAGGCCAGAGTAATGAAAAGAAATAAGTGTAATTTATACAGCAGGCAAAAACATCTGACTAATCAGGAGGAAAATGGGTGGAATTATAAAAAGAGGAGCAACTGTTCCCCTGTATTAATATACTATTCGTCCAACCCTTTTTGCACATTTTAGAACTTCAGGAATTTAATGCAAGGTCATTGAATCAAATTCAAGTCCTACCAAATGAATTAATGAAAGGTCATCACATTAGAATTTCAAATTAGAATAACAGAGTTGGAAGGGACCTTGGAGGTCTTCTAGTCCAACCCCCTGCCTAGGCAGGAAACCCTCTACCATTTCAAACAAATGGCTGTCCAATCTCTTCTTAAAAACTTCCAGTGTTGGAGCATCCACAACTTCTGGAGGCAAGTTGTTCCACTGATGAATTGTTCTAACTGTCAGGAAATTTCTCCTCAGTTCTAGGCTGAATTTCTCCTTGATCAGTTTTCATCCGTTGCTTCTTCTCCTGCCTTCAGCTGCTTTGGAGAATAGCTTGACTCCCTCTTCTTTGTGGCAGCCCTTGAGATATTGGAATACTGCTATCATGTCACCCCTAGTCCTTCTTTTCATAAGACTAGATATACCCAGTTCCTGCAACCGTTCTTCATATGTTTTAGCCTCCAGTCCTCTAATCATCTTGGTTGCTCTTCTCTGCTCTCTTTCTAGAGTCTCAACATCTTTTTTACATCTTGGTGACCAAAACTGCATGCAGTATTCCAAGTGTGGCCTGACCACTGAGAGCTCAAAATTTCTACTGCTAAGCAAAACAATTGTTAAGAGGGCTGCCCGTTATTTTGCAACCTTTTGTGCCACAGTTGTTGAGCGAATCATTGCACTTGTTAAAGGAATTGTGTGGCGGTTAAGCCAATCTGGGACTTATTTTCAGGGTAGGTCTTATATTACGAGCGTCCTGAAAATTCATGCTAGGGCTTATTTTCCAGTTGGGTCTTATTTTCAGGGAAACAGGGTAGTTTCTCTCCTCCCCCCTGCAATCCAACATCTGTTCTCATTGGCTGTGAAATGTTACACAGGCAGTCTATGGCTGTTATGATGCCTGAAGATTAATATTGGTTTAAGTAGAAAAAGATACATCGGACCGATAATATTTAGCAACATTTAAAACAAGTAAGCCAATTCTGGAGTTAATTAATTCTAGGCAAATCTGCTGAGGCAGATGTTTCTTGGCAAGGAAATAATCAGATTGTGAGATATTACAAAGAACTACACGAACACGCAAAGGTCTCTGTTCACTTTAATTCAGGATCGGTATCTCCCTTAGAGCTACCAGAACTGGGCTGAAAAAAATAGAGGTGTCCACTAGAGGGCAGCAAAGAGTGAAAAGTTCTCAGCCATTGTTGCCACCTAGAGGAAGCTTCTATTTTTTTCATATTTTCCAGAAAGCTTCCAGTACGCTGCTGTCTGATTACCAGCAATTAATAGAATTCTTTATTGGCCGAGTGTGATTAATGATGAAAATTCCATTTTAAAGGGGGTTTACAGCATTTCCAAAAGGAAGCTGCTCCCATGAAGTTTTTCCAAAGATGTGTTGCCACATAAAGACATTTCAATAATGTTAATCATAAAATTAAAAGTGCTGTTTCATCCTGATTGAAAGAAGCAACCCTGAATGAAACCAAGACAAAATTAAGATAAAAGACAAATCAAGAGTATCTATACTTAAATAATAGATGAATGCCTACATGATCTTGCTTTAGGATTTTTAGGTGATATACGATTACATGAAAAAAACATTAAAAGAGGGTAAATCTTCAAATATCTGAGGGTGATGTTTACTGATTTTTGTGTTAAGTCACAAAGTCATGTTTGGCTCTTCACAACCCATGGACCACAGCATGCCAGGCTCCCTTGTCCTCCACTGTGATGACCTGGGGCGTGGCACAAAGACAACCCAGCCAGATAATAAGTAGGGGTCCCTTTAGTAGCTCCAACTTTGCCCCCAATATCCCGGTTACCTTCCGGTTTGTAGAAAAACTCTCCCAGGAACCTGCAACAGCCTTTGGCTGTAGATATTCCAGTTCAAAACATTGTAAACAGAAAACTTTAAACTATAAATCCAAAACAGCAAGATAAGGCAATAAATCCAGCAGGGCATGATAAGGAGTTCCAGAAGTGAAGTAACATGGCAGTAAATCAAACCAGTTGGGAGGATGCCAGGAACAAAGATAACAGCAGCCAACATTAGATAAACTCAACATTTGTTCCCGGCAAACAAAGTTTGCAACTGCCTCTCCTTTAAACACCCTCCCTAGGTGTGCCTTGTTAAGGGAATCAGGGCCCTGTCCTCCCTATAAGCCATGCAACCCACATTGCTCTCTTCTCTGTTCTTCCCTGTGTGCCCTAGGATGAAGAGGGGGTGGGCCTTGGTCTTCCTCTGAACCCCCTCTCCCTTGTTCTACCTCTCCCCTGCTCTGCCCATCCAGACTGTGGCCTTCCCCAGTTTGTTCCACAGCCAATGGAGCCAATCTCCCACTCCCTGTCAGCTGTTCATCTTCCTCCTCGGAATCAGACTCTGATGGGGATGTGACATCCACTATTTCCTAGACTTTGCCCACATTCATGCTCATTGCATTGATGACACCATCTAACCATCTCATTCTCTGTCGTCTCCTTCTCCTTTCATCTTCCATCTTTCCCAACATCAGGGTCTTCTCCAAGGAGTCCTCTCTTCTCATTCAGTGGCCAAAATATTTGAGCTTCAGCTTCAAGGATCTGTCCTTCGAAAGAACAGTCAGGGTTAATTTCCTTCAGGATCAACTGATTGGATCTCCTTGAATCCAAGAGACTCTCTCAAGGGTCTTCTCTAAAACCACAATTTGAAAGCATCAATTCTTCAGTGCTCAGCTTACCTTGTGGTCCAACTCTCACAACTAAACATTACTACTGGGAAAACTGTAGCCTTGGCTATAGTTTACTGATGACCCACTGCTTTTGTTAGAAAATTTCCAAAATGATGTAGTTGGAAATAAGGACCTTGTGAGGCTGGTATTTTGCATTGTGGAATATTTACATCCAATTCATCATCATCATCATCTCCAAACTGTTGATTTTGATCAGGTGGGTTGCTTGGGAGTTCCAAAACAACCATGATTGGTACCTAATTTCTTCTGGGTGCTAAGATGGGGAAGAAGAGGTTATTTGAACCATGAAAGTTAGCAGAAGTGTCTACAAGGCTGGGTCAAACAAGTTAAGGTCTAGGCAGCGGAGGGATTCAACCAGTTCGCACCTATTCGCGAGAACCGGTTGTTAACTTTCTAAGCAGTTTGGAGAACCGGTAGCAACCATTCAAAGTTACAATGGCACTGAAAAAAGTGACTTATGACTGTTTTTCACACTTATGACTGTTGCAGCATCCCCGTGGTCATGAGAGGCTAGGAGAGGTGAAGTGCCCCTCAATGTGAGTGGCGTTGATTTGGCCACACCCACCAGTCACATGACCACCCAGCCACGCCTACCTAGCTGGTCATTAGGGCAGAGAACTGGTTGTTAAATTATTCGAATCCCATCACTGGGTGTAGGCTACCACCACACCTAAGTAGGGGTCAAAACTTTGATTGCATCTTGTTTTTTTTAAAAAAAATTTTCCCCTTGTCCCATCATGGACACTGCTCTGAGAACGGAGGTCTCTTTTTCTCCTGGAAAGTTTTTGGCAGAAACTTAACTCTGTGCTTTCTTTCCACCCGCTTTCTAAGTGCCAAAAGTTGTGTTTTTTTAATAAAAAAAACCCTCTCTAAGGAAAGTTGGCCGTCCATACCAGCGAGTGGATTAAATAAATCCTAGATCACTCTCCGCCAGAATCCCTAACATGACTGGGCCATCAGATCAGAACGACTGCAATCACACCAAACCTTTTTCCAATCACCCAGTTTTATTTAGGGCAGTGTCCAATAAGTGTTTGTTGCAGAAATATCAAACAAGCCTCTCTTCCATCAAATCCAAATGCTGGTTGAAACATGGGAGGCACGAAGACCCTTTGCAGATTTGATAAACAATAACAAAAACCACAACAACTGGAAAGGGATTATCTTTAAAAACCCTCCCTTTGGAACAAGAACAAGGCCTCCTTTTCAGCTGGTGATTTAACTGAGGTGCTGGCTGATTTTTATGCGGCCAACGAGGTTCGCTTAAGAGGCAGCAGCTACTTTGGTGG
>CM019151.1:92613185-92701990 GCA_009733165.1 Naja naja
ATATTGGAGGGTTCACAACTTTTGGAAGCAAGTTGTTCCACTGATTAATTGTTCTAACTGTCAGGAAATTTCTCCTTGGTTCTAAGTTGCTTCTCTCCTTGATTAGTTTCCCTCCGTTGCTTCTTGCCTTGCCTTGTGGTGTTTAGGAGAATAGCTTGACCCCCTCTTCTTTGTGGGAGCTCCTCAAATATTGGAAGTCTGCTATCATGTCCCCCTTAGTCCTTCTTTTCACTAGACTAGACATACCCAATTCCTGCAGCCCTTCCTTCATATGTTTTAGCTTCCAGTCCCCTAATCATCTTTGTTGCTCTTCTCTGCACTCTTTCTGGAGTCTCAACCTCCTTTTTACATTGTGGCTTCATTTGATAATTAAGACATTTCCACCTAATGTATAAGATTGAATCCTTTCCTTCATCCTCCTGTATGATGACCTATTGACCTGCAAAGATGGCAAGGAACTTTCATATAAGAGGGGGGAAAATTCTTCAGCTAAGGTCCCATTACTGGGTCCAAGAAACTGGTTGCCAGTTGCTCTCCGAGTGAGATTTAAGGTGCTGGTACTGACCTATAAAGCCCTACATGGCTTAGGACCGGGTTATTTGAGGGAAACCCTGCTGCCAGCAACGACTTCCCAATGTCCCATGCGCTCACACAGACCGGGCCTCCTTGGGGTGCCGTCGGCCAGACAATGTCGGCTGGTGACCCCTAGGGGCAAGGCCTTTTCGGTGGGAGCACCCACCCTGTGGAATCAGCTTCCCCTGGAGCTTCGGGTGGCCCCTGACCTTCAATCCTTCCATCGTGGCCTGAAAACATGGCTTTTCCAGCTTGCCGACCTGGACTGATGGAGGGGATGGGGTTTTTAGTGGTAGTTTTATTAGTTTTAATTGGTTTTTTAAAATTGTTTTTTAATATTTGTATTGTATCTTTTTATCATTGTGAGCCGCCTCGAGTCCTTTGGGAGATAGGGCGGCATAGAAATCCCAAAATAAATTTAAATAAATAAATAAATAAATAAATAAATAGTTATGTTGTTGTTTTTAATTTGCCTTTCCCCCCAACTCTCTCTGGGTTACAGCTAGAACGAGGCCACCAAGATTTATCCAGTGGAGGCCACACATTGGCTGGGAGGACACTCAAGAGGGAGTGTTTTCACATACACACACATACACACACGTACACACACGTACACACACGGCAGCTGTATTTGCAGATGCACTTAACTGGGTCATGGGCCGAAAGTGCGCCAAGAGAACAGCTGAACCCAGTCAGCTGTAGGGTTACAAAAAGGCCCAGGATTGATTTGGAGCGAAACCAAGCAAAGTGAATTCCAAAGTCAGTCCAGCGAGGCGCAAGGGAGTTAATAAAAGGGTTTGCTTTTTCTCTTGCACCTGCCTTCCTAGAGGAACATCTAGAGTGCTTCCACAAAAGTGTAGAACTTCCTCTCCCTGGTGGCCTTTTCACAGCCACTTCTCTCCACAAAGGGAATGAAACACAACGTGGGCATTTAAGCCTCCGGAGAACTCCATCCATGGTGGCTCCAACCCAATCAGCCTATCCATTCTCTTTTTCTTTCCTTTTCACCCAGGCAGATTAACAACCAGGAAGGAACAGAGTCCCGTCTGTCTTTGCAGTGACTTCCTGTGAGGATTATAAGGGACCTGGTGGCTCAGTGGCTAAGACGCTGAGCTTGTCGATCAGAAAGGTGGGCAGTTCAGCGGTTCAAATCCCTAGTGCCATGTAATGGAGTGAGCTCCCGTTCCTTGTCCCAGCTTCTGCCAACCTAGCAGTTCGAAAGCATGTAAAAAGTGCAAGTAGAAAAATAGGGACCCCTTTGGAGGGAAAGTAACAACGTTCTGTGCACCTTTGGCATTTAGTCATGCCGGCCACATGATCACAGAGATGTCTTTGGACAGAGGTCCATTGTAATGGAGATGAGCACTGCCCCTAGAGCCGGAAATGACTAGCAAGTATGTGCGAAGGAATCTTTACCTTTACCTGTGAGGATTATAGCTCTCCCTCCATTCCTATCACCATATGCCTCCCCAACATTGAGAAAAACCCCACCCTCTTCTCTTGTGAGTGGAACTTCACATGCAAACACAAATGCCCTCCACTCATGCACAAGCTCCATTCGCGCGAGTAGAGAGCCTGCCCGCACATAAATGGAGCTACATTTACACATGTGTGCCTGCCACTCATACATCCTACTCCCCCATGCTGGACCACCAAGCTGGAAAGGCTGGGGACTGCTGCTATACTGGGAAGAAAACATACAGTGGACACATGTGGCAAGCTTTGGGAACGATTCTAGAACTGAAGAAAGCACTTGGCCAGCCAAGATTATACGGACTAATGAATACTGCGAGATATTGGACAAGAGGTACTTGGTGTTCTCCAAGCTTGGCTACTTTTTTGCATATTTTCATTAACCAAACTAGGTAACTGTTATGTATGCAGGTTTGATTGTCATTGGTTAAGTTTGAACTGTTCTTGTAAAATGTCAGAAATGATTGGTTTAAAAAGTGCGGGAAAACCCTGCACTCTGATTGGCTGGCAACTGCGGCTGCTGGCTATAAGTAGCAGCCACAGACCAGCCAAGTCGGGTCTGTTATGAGCTGTAGTCACTAATAAACTCTTCACTGAAGCACTCCGCGTCTGACTCTTCATGCAAATCTAACACTGGCGACGAAGGTGGGATCCTTCCCGAACAGAAGACAACGCGGAGAAGAAGCCGAGATAGATGGCTGTGCTGAACACGCCCCATTTGATCCGACGGCAGAAGACTGGGACTCGTATGCAGATCCTTTCCAAATGTATTCGGAGGGAAACGATCTGGCTGACATTTCCGAGAAGCGGAAGAGGGCAGTCTTTCTCACCCACTGCGGTCCGGCCGTTTTCAAGATGGCGAAGGCATTGGCGGGAGTTGCAGACATGAAGGTAATGGACTGGCCCATTTAGAAAAGTTATTAAGAGCCCATTACGTGCCACAAAAAGAGGTCACCTAGCAAGAGTCTGCAAATCATCCAGAACTCCACCAAGCAGAAAGAAGTTTCCTGACAAAGATTTCAAGCCTAACAACTTCAGTGAGAAAATGGGGTGCAACACAGAAGCAAATTGGAAGAATGAAACTCATCAAACAGTCACCATTGGTCATTCTTCACCCTTAAGAAGCAGAAAAGTACATGTGAAGGTACTAATTGAAGGAAGGCCTTCCAGTGATGCATCATTTATTACATTCACTTGGCAGGGGTACAGTCTTTGCCAAATTGGATCTGGCCCAGGCATATCAACAACTAACAGTTGATCATGCCACTGCAGAGGCCCAAACCATTGTGACTCATAGAGGTGCCTTCAAATGTAAAAGGTTACAGTTTGGAGTAAGTGTGGCACCAGGCATTTTCCAAAGCCTTATGGAAAGGATGCTCCAAGGACTGCCAGGGGTAGTGCCTTACTTTGATGATGTGTTAATCTCTGCTGAAAATGACACTCAATTACAAGAGAGACTCAGAGAAGTCCTTACCAGATTCAGGAAAGCGGGGTTAAAAGTCAAGGAAGAAAAATGCACTCTTAGAACTGACAAGGTTGAGTTCCTAGGGTACATGATTGACAAGCATGGCATCCACCCTACAGATGCCAAGGTTAAAGCAATCAAAGAAGCCCCTAGACCTAAATGCAAAATAGATTTGCAAGCTTTCCTTGGACTCATTAACTTTTATCACATGTTCCTACCTCAGAAGGCAACCATTGCTGAACCATTGCACAGATTACTTGATAAAAAGTCAGTTTGGGTCTGGGGCAGGAAGGAACAATCAGCATTTAACAGTATTAAAAGACTAATCAGGTCTGATGCTGTACTCATACAGTTCTCTGAGAATTTGCCTGTTGTACTGACTTGTGATGCATCCCCTTTGGAGGGGGTTTGAGCCACAGGCTTCCCAGTGGGAGAGAAGCCCCTATTGCATTTTACTCTCACACTTTGACCAAAGCAGACAGGAATTACAGCCAATTGGACAAGGAGGCATTGGCAATTGTTGCAGCTGTTAAGAAATTTCATGAATATCTGTATGGGAGAACATTTACCATTGTTACAGATCACAAACCTTTGTTAGGCATTGTGGCAGGAGACAAGCCTACACCTACTATCCTGTCACCAAGAATGCTGAGGTGGACTGAATTTCTTGCTGCTTATTCATACAAACTTATCCACAAGCCTGGCAAGGACATTGGACATGCTGATGCACTGAGTCGCTGCCCACTTCCTTGCCACAAGGAGGACTTTGAACCTGAAACACACACCTTTTTCCTAGAAACTGTTGCCAAGCTTCCAGTTCATGCTGCTGAAATTGCCAGAGAGACTGCCAAAGACACTGTGTTGGCTCCTGTTATAGGCTGGGTTAAGAAAGGTTGGCCTCTTCAAGATCTACCTCACCTTGCCCAACCTTTTAAGTCCAGGCAAACTGAATTATCTGTATTAAGAGGACGTATTTTGTGGGGTAACAGGGTGGTTATTCCTGCAAAACTGCAAAGAGAGGTTTTGGAAATGTTACATTAGGGTCATCCTGGTATTGTAAGGATGAAGGGATTGGCCAGGAGTTATGTATGGTGGCCAGGTATTGACAAAATGGTTGAAAACTGGGTTGCATCTTGTCCCAACTGTCAGGTAGTCAGGCCTGCTCCACCTCTCGCCCCCACACAGGAATGGGAATGTCCTGGGGCCCATGGTCCAGGATCCACATTGATTTGGCTGGCCCTACCAGAGGGCACACCTTTCTTATTATAGTAGATGCATATTCCAAATGGCTAGAGGTAATCCCCATGGCATCCACCACAACCGATGCTGTCATCAAACAGCTCAAAAAACTTTTTGTAACCCACGGGTTACCTGATGTTCTTGTCTCTGACAATGGCCCTCAATTTACATCCAACCTTTTTGAATCCTATTTAGCACAACAGGGTATCAGACATGCCCTTACTGCCCCTGGGCACCCTTCGGCTAACGGCCGGGCTGAATGCATGGTACGTTTTACCAAGGAGAAGCTTCAGCAACTGGGTCCTGGGGACATCACTGAGAAAGTTGAAAAACTTCTTAGTGTTCAGCACATCACTCCTAACCCATCTAATAACTTATCCCCAGCAGAGTTGTTGATGGGTAGGAAACTTAGGTCTTCCCCTGACCGCCTTCATCCCACTTACACACCCGACGCACCACTAGATTCCACTTCCAAAGTTCGCACATTCAGTGTGGGTGATTCTGTTTATGCTAAGAACCTTATGGGTGAACCTTTGTGGATTCCTGGTGAGATAACTCAGATCACAGGCCCTCGTTCTTACAGGGTGCAAACAGAGGACTCCTCTGGAGCAGGCACATTGATCAACTTAGATCCAGGTTCTCTCAGGAACATCGCACTTGTTCCTCTCTAGTTCCCTCACCTGATGTCAATTCTAGGGGGGAAGGGGAGGAACAGGAGGAAAATCAGCAAGCAAGGATCAACCCCATGTGTAATGAGCCATTACGACAGGAACCATTACAAAACCTGTCACAATGCCAAAATCCATCCTTAGAAGTGGAAGATTGTACATCACTACCTGACTTGGGTGCTGACATTGGGCTGGAGATGGGTTGGGAGGAGAGACCAGATTCTAACAATCAAACAGGGTCTTCTTTCACAGGAAGTCCCAGTGGGGAAATGTCAGCAGACACATTTCCTCTCTCACGGGGTGAGAATGTTAAAACTTCTGAACCACGAAGGTCTCAACGTACACGCAAGAGCCCCACCTATTTAAAAGAATACATTAGATAGGTTGGGGTTTGGTATGGACTGAATCTAGTGGGGAGGGGTGTTATGTATGTAAGTTTGAATGTCATTGGTTTAGTTTTAATTGTTCTTGTAAAATGTCAAATAAGATTGGTTTAAATAGTGCGGGAAAACCCTGCACTCTGATTGGCTGGCAACTACGGCTGCTGGCTATAAGAAGCAGCCATAGCCCAGCCAAGACGGGTCCATTCGAGCTGTAGTCACTTAATAAACTCTTCACTGAAGCATTCCGTGTCTGACTCTTCATGCAAATCTAACAGTAACCTCATCAATGCTGATAATGTTAGCCAGTTTGGTAATAAAATGTCTGCAAGAAGACAACCAAGCTCAGAGAGCACCAAGGACCCTTCATTTCAACGCTGAGCTACAGATATTCTCCTTTATTGACACCAGACAAGGTCTAACAAGGGTTGGGTATGGTGAGATCCTCTTGAAAGCAATGGAGCAGGACAATCACAACTGGTGTGAACAAAAACCCAAGCTTGAGACACAATGCGATGTTTCATTTTTCTGACTGTTTTAATATCCCATGGTAAGCAGGATGACTGCAGTAAGGAACATCCATATAATCTAAAACAGTTTTTCCCCAGCCAGACAATTTCCAGATGTGTGAACTTCCAACTCCCATAACTCTCAGCAATGGCCATCATGGCGGAGGCATTCTGTGAGTTGAAGTTCAAACAATCTGGATTCTGGAAGGTACCCAGATTGGGAAACAATTGAGTTAAAAGCTTGAAAATGCCAGCTTCAGGAAGACTTAAACAGAGGGAGCAATTCCCGGCATTGAGAGCTGTATTAATCTGTAGCCACAGGAATAGTGGAGCAGCGTATGGCATGTCAGTAAGTAACAGCTGTATTATAGAATATGTTTTTGTGAATGAAAGAAAAGCTGCGCCTTAGATGGTACATATGGCTAGAAAAGAGAGATAAGAATGGATAAAGACTGTATAGAAAAAACCTTAAGAAAGTAATGCATAGATAGATAGAATAGATAAAGATAGATAATAAATAAGAATTGTAAAGAAAGACAAAAACTATTAGTATGTACGAATAGATTATGGAAATATGGATGAATACCAAATGTTGATGCAATTACTGTTGAAAATGTAATTAAGATGTGTACTGGTGGAAAACGATAAAAATTATTTGGGAAAAAGAAAAAAGAAAAGCTATGCCAATTAAATCAGTCCTTTAGAGCAGGGGTCTCCAACCTTAGCAACTTTAAGATTTGTGGAATTCTGGGAGTTGAAGTCCATAAGTCTTAAAGTTGCCAAGGTTGGAGACCCCTGCTTTAGAGCAAGGGGTGGAAAACCATGCCAGCCATGTTGGCTGAGGAATTCTGGGAGTTGAAGTCTACAAGCCATAAAGGACCCATTATTCCTCAGCCCCTGTTTTAGAGGTTGCAACAATCATTGCATTGAGTAACTTAACCAATCCTTGACCTTTGAAAACTGGACCAAGACATAGTTTTACTCAAGCGTTACTGCAGCACTGCAACCAACAACACAAACAATGTCTCTTGCCTACATTACCAACCAGTCTACTCAAATCTACTGTCTTTGGTTACTTTGGTGGGTTAAAATTGAAGAGCAACTAACTTGTGAGAAATGCCCTTACTTCATTGGCTGGCAGCCGTCCTTTCTCACATTTGCCAAGTCTCTTTCACACAACCCACACAATTGACCCACATCGATATCCCCACAGAGGAGGAGCTATCAAGCACACAACTCCTGTTGTGATACCCAGCCCACCCTGCGACGTCGTCATCTCCCTGCGTTGCCTGAAGACATTCTGCAAACATTGGCAGAGTGACCGCTTCACTGAGAGGGTTTAAAAAAGATTTGAGGGGAAAAAAGTTTCACAACCGATTGCAAAGGTCAACATTTATACACAACCAAGATTAAACTGTGAAAAGGAAGAGTGGCTCAGAACTTAAGAGGGACTCTGCTCTTTTCACAGCTCATAAATGTAGCAATTTATACTTGTTCTTCAATCTCATTTGTCTACAACAGGGGTGTCAAACTCAAGGCCTGTAGATGTAGTCGGATCTGGCCTGAGAGGGCATCCTGATCTACCCAATGCGAAAAGGAAACATGCCAGTAGTTTGGGGAGTGGCATCAAGCAAGCCATGCCCACCCAGTTGGCCACACCTACCCAGTTGGCCAGCCCCCACCCCCACCCCAAGGTCAACCACAGAGTTTGACACCCCTGGTCTACAACATGTCCATTGGGGTTAAAATCGGGGGTAGGAATATCAACAAACTCCAGGTATGACGAAAGTGAACAATCCGGACTGCACCTTAACGTCAAGAAAAGAAAGATAGTGACTTCTGCATAGAAGGCACAGGTGGGAGTGCAGATCGACAATGAGACCATCCAAACAGTAAAGGAATTCATCTTCCTGGGCTCTAAAATCCACCCAAGTGGTTTCTGCAGCCCTGAGATCAAAAGACATATGGCACATAGAGGAACCTCAATATCTGGCATGAATAACATCTGGAAGAGTAAAGACATCAGACTCAGAAGCCACTGGTCTGAGATTGTATAAGGGGTGTGGACTAGAAGACCTCCAAGCTCCCTTCCAACTATTCTATTCTATTCTATTCTATTCTATTCTATTCCTTTCCATTCCATTGCACTGCATCCCATCCCATCCCATCCCATCCCATCCCATTCTCTATTCTATTCTATTCTACTCTACTCTATTCTATTCTGCATTCTATTCTATTTCTATTTCTATTCCTATTCCATATTCTGTTCTATTCCTTATCTTATTCTATTCTATTCCTTCATTCCATTATTCTATTCTATTCATCACTAAATGTAATAATTTGCAATAATGCAAATAATTTTGCAATAATTTTTCCAATTGCTACTCATGGCTTGGACTCTGAAAAAGGTAGGTAGGAAAAGGTTCAACACCTTTGATCTGTGGGGCTGGAGGTGACCATTGCATGAGCCACGGTGGAGCAGTGGTTAGAGTGCAGTACCGCAGGCTACTTCTGCTGCCTGCAATTTGGCAGTTCGATCCTGACCTTCCATCTTGACTCAGCTTTTCATCTTTCCAAGGTGGGTAAAATGAGGACCCAGATTGTTGGGGGCAAGAGGCTGACTCTGTAAACCACTGAGAGAGGGCTGTAAAGCACTATTGAAGCGGTAAAGAAGTCTAAGGGCTATTGCTATTACCCATCCCGTGGACTGCATCAGTAATAAACAAAGAAGTCCTGGAATGAATTTCACCCAAAAAATATCACTTGAAGCCAAGATCACCAAACGAAGGCCATCATACTTTGATCATGTCATCAGAGCCGACTCTTTTGAAAAGTCAATCATGCTGGGAAAAAGGAAACGCTGGCTGCACACTATCAAGAATGACACCGGAATGACTGTGATGGATCTGAAGGGGGCAGTGCAAGACAGCAGGGCATGGAGAGTGCTGATCCATAGAATGGTTAAAGGGTTGGACATGACTGAATGGCTGACAACAATAACAACAACATGTCCAAGCAATACTGGAAGCCTTGGTTGGGGATTATGGTAATTGTGGCTAAGACACTTCCCCAATGCTTGTACAATACGGTAACAGGCAGGAGAAAGGGGGCCTTGGTGGTGCAGGCTGTTAATAGCCTAGCACTTAGTTCCAGCTGCCTGTAATTATTGCAGGCTCGAATCCCACCAGGCTCAAGGTTGACTCAGCCTTCCATCCTCTCGGGGTACGTAAAGTGAGGACCCAAGATTGTTGGGGACAATAAGCTGACTTTGTAAAAATGCCGCTTAGTAATAAGCAGGCATATACAATGGAATGAAGGCTATTGCTGAGCGCATTGGGTTGTATCCCAAAAAATTGTGAGCCGCCCTGAGTCTTCGGAGAAGGGCGGCATATAAATGTAATTTAAAATAAAATTTAAAAAAAGGAATGAAGGGAGGGAGGTGGAGGGAGAAAGGAAGGAAAGTGGAGGGAGGTAGGGAGGAAGGGAGAGGGAAGGAGGGAGGAAGGAAAGTGTAGGGAGGGAGGGGGGAGGGAGGGAGGGAGGGAGGGAGGGAGGAAGGAAGGAAGGAAGGAAGGAAGGACTTTGACCTATTTGCATGGATTTTTGACAACAAAACTAGGAACTGAATCGCTTTTTTCCAGGATGTTTGTTTGACTTCCTAGATCAGCCTACTGATGATGACCTTAGATTTCTCTATGGCAAGGAAAGAGAAGACAGGGAGACATTTATCTCCATCCACTAGGATCAGGGGTCATCCCATGAAGCTTACTGACAGGGAGTATAGAAAATTGCCTAACTCAATTGTGGAATTCAGTCTCACTGGAGTTTGGATACTTTCCCTTAAAGACTGATCTCTTAAAGATCATGATTCTAGACCAGTAATTATCAATCTTGAAACCATGAAGACCAGCAGATATCAACTCCCAGAATTTCCCATCCAGCTCTGCTGGAATTGAACTCGACGCATCTTCAAGCATCCAAGGCTAAGAAACTCTCATCTAGAGAGTCAGTGTTATCTTTGGAAGTGGGACAGTGTGCCTCCAAATCAGGGGTCCCCAAGCTTGGCAACTTTTAAGACTTCAACTCCCAAAATTCTCCAGCCAGCATAGCTGAAGTCCACAAGTCTTAAAGTTGCCAAGTTTGGGGACCCGGTTCCAGAAGAACAAGGCTAGAAGAACAAGGCACCTTCTGCTTGCAAGCCTCCTCAAAGCATCCTACCAACCATGGTGGGAAGCCAAAATCCATTCCCTGCTAGCGAGTTCTGTCATCTGCCCCAAGACATTCTTGAAGGGGGAATCAAGCCCGAGTCATTTAGCCCAATGACAGTTGAGGGATTGCAAAAGATACTGTGAGCCCCCCAGTGACTGGATCGTGATGGGTCTTGGCCTGATCCAGAAGGGCTACTCTTGGGTTATCTGAGATGCAGAAATTAATCATATTCCATGCAAAGGTTGATCTGCAATGGTAACACATCTGCCCACATCTCCTTCCCCCACAGATTTGACATGTCATTATTTCTTTTCATTATGCCCTAATCCTGGGTAATTATTGACCCTAATACCAACACAACACCACAACGCCATTAGGAAGCTCCAAGGAAGCCTGCCTTGAATCTGAGGGCATTCTTCAGATATACTTCCCCCATGCCTCTCAAAATAACTCCCTCCCCAGGGATCAAAATAGGAAACCAAGGTGAACTGTGTCCCAGTTCAAGCCACAACCCGATATTCGACTGTCCGATGCATTCAAGCAAGTTATTTCTTCTCCTCACTACTTTCCTTAAGACCAGAGTCTAAATGGAGTCAGCCATTTGACTTAGAGGTTCCCCATCTTCTTCCCAAGAAGAGAAACATCTTTCAAAGTCATTTTCCCCTTAGCACGGGTAAAATCTGCTGATTGAATCAGCAAATACCTTCTAGTTTTCAAATAATCCAGCAAAGAGAAGGAAGGAAGGAATGGAGGGAGGGAGAGGAAAGAAAGAAGGAGGGAGGAAGAGGGGAAGGAAGGAAAGAAGAAAGGAAGGATGGAGGGAGGGAGGGAGGAAGAGGGGAAGGAAGGGAGGGAGGGAGTAAAGGAGGGAGGGGAAGGGAAGGGAGGGAGCAGGAAAGGAAGGAAAGAAGGAAGGAGGAAGAGGGGGAAGGGAGGAGGAGGGAAGGATGGAGGGAAGGAGGAAGAGGGGAAGGAAGGAAAGAAAGAAGGAAGGAGGGAGAGAGGGAAAGAGGAAGGGGGGAGGAGGAAAGGATAGAGGGAGGGAAAAAGAGGGGAAGGAAAGGAGAGAAGGGAAGAGGAAGGGGGAGGGGAGGAAAGAAGGACGGGGGAGGAAGAGGGGAAGGAAGGAAGGAAGGAAGGAAGGAAGGAAGGAAGGAAGGAAGGAAGGAAGGAAGGAAGGAAGGAAGGAAGGAAGGATCTTGAAACCATTCACGAAAAACCACATCCTGTGAAAAGCATCATGGCGGTACCAAAGTTTTCAAGGATGAGCTAACTTTTCCGCGCCGTTCGTTCCCTTCCCGGCCTCGCTCGCCTCTCCTTCCCTTCCCTTCGGCCGAGCCCGCCGTCCGAGTCAAAACTCCCTCCGGGACGCCTTCGGCAGGCCGAGCCCCCAGCCGAGAGATTCCTTCCCCCCGTCTCACACACACACACACGCTCCCCCCCACCCCCTCCGTCCCTTCCCGCCCTTCTTCCCGGGCCGCCGCTCACCTCGCTCCGCTGCAACTGGAGGAAGCTGTTTAGGTAGCTGGAGTTGAGCGAGGAGGAGCCCAGCTCGGCGCCGCTCTTGCCGGGGTAACCGAGCTCCGGGGGCTGCGTGGAGGCGGCAGACTCCGGCCGAAAGGCGTCGAAGGCGCTGGCCTGGTGCGTGTCTTGCAAGGAGAGGTACACCCAGTTGAGCAGCTGGGCCGGCTGGTACACCGAGGCGGCGGTGGTCTCGATGGCGGACAGGAGGCTCATCCTGGCCCCACGCCCAAGGGCCCGCTGGCGGACGGGACCCCTCCCTCCTCCTCCTCCTCTTCTTTTTCTCCTTTTTCTTCCTCCTCCTCCTCTTCTTCTTTTTCTCCTTCTTTTTCCTCCTCCTCTTCTTCCTCCTCCTCCTCCTCCTCAAGCCCCCGGGACTCGCTCGGCTGGCTCCCCCTCTTCTCCTGCGGGGGCGTCTCTTCCTCCCCGCGGGCACCGAGCTCCAGGGAAGGAGGGAAGGAAGGAGGGAAGGAAACGCCGCTCGGCTGCCCGGCGCCCTCGACCTTCTTCTGTCCGGCCCCGTCGCAGCTCTGCCTAAAGCGGCCCGAGACCCCCCAGCCGCAGCGACCCGAGAACCCCCGGCATAGCTGCGCGGACCCCACTTGGGCTGGTCCCGCCGCGGGAATCGCAGCAGCCGCGGAGCTCTTGGCAGGCGCTCCTCCTCCTCCTCCTCCTCTTGCCCCCCCTCCCGCCTGCTGCCGCTGCCTCGGCCCTTAACTCTCCTGGCCGAGCCCGATCCGCTATCTGGCTTTATCCTCCCTCCCTCCTACTCCGGGGCGGAGGGAAAGGGCTCCGGGCACTCCTTCAGCACCACCTCGTTGCAATAGGCATAAACTGGAGGGGGGGGGAGGGCCGGGAGAAGGAAGGCGATTGGTGGGTGAAAGTTTCCGGGCTTCGGAAAAACTTTGAAGGTTGGGGAAGAGGTGGGCCAATCAGAGGGAGAGCTGAGCGCCTTGCTTTCCCTTTGGTCCTCTCCCCCCACCACTCACCCACACCCACCCCGAAAAAACACAGGCGCCTCTTCTACACAGGATGCAGCATCAGCCTTCGGCTTCAATCTGGAGTCTGCTGAGTTTGCAAGAAGGACTTCCCCGGGTTCAAGCTTCTTTCAGTCAATCAATCAGAACAGAGCTGGAAGGGATTTTGGAGGTCTTCTAGTCCAACCCCCTGCTCAAGCAGGAGGCCCTATACCATTCTACTTTTGGACAGCCTCTTTCTCCTTCCAGCTGTGGTTTCCAGCTGTGATTTGACTCTGTGCTTTCTTCCCCAAACCCCAAAAACTTTAACCTTAGACTGTCTACTATTGACCTCACCCCTTTCCTAAGAAGTCTGTAGGGGGTGTGCATAAGCGCACCAACATGCCTACCGTTCCTGTCCTATTGTTTCATTTTATTTTTCTTATATGTATCCATTTCATGTATTCATAACTATGTTTATACTTATACCTGTTATCTTATCATCGCTTGACAAATAAATAAATAAATAAATAAAATAAAAAGTCAATTCTTCCAGGGAACTTTCAACGTCCTACGTGTCAACGACTACTTCAGCTTCCACCACAATAACCCACAGGCAAACAATAGATACAAACTCAAAAGTAAACTGCTCCAAATTCGATACAACTTCAGCAACAGAGTGGTCAACGCCTGGAACTCACTACCTGACTCTGTTGTGACATCCTCAAACCCCTCAAACTTTAACCTTAAACTGTCTACTATTGACCTCACCCCGTTCCTAAGAGGTCTGTAAAGGTGCACCAATGTGCCTACTGTCTCTGTCCCACTGTTCCCATTTATGTGTACTCATTTATTATGTATATACTTATACCTATTTATACTTATGTTTATATGTTATGTTCATACTTGCTTTCTCATACATGCTTGACAAACTAAATAAATAAAATAAAATAAAACCAAATGGAAGTCCATCCTCACTCCCGTTTCCAACAGGAGGAACTGTACGTGCTTGTAAAGAACTCTTTGCTAATTCCAACAGTGGTCAAAGACGTTTTTTTTTCCCCTGGAAATTCAGACTGGATCAAGCATTGGAGCTCTTCCCAACAACAATTCTCAGCCAGGTCCTCCCAAAAAACTCTAAGGCAACCCTTCATAATCTCACATTTCCAACAATATCAACCCTTTCACTTCAGGAACCATCTGGGACATCAAGATCTTCCATGCCAACATAGCTCAAAATTTATTTCCAACATTTCAATGCTTCTAGCAGGACTCCTGGATAGTAAGATGCCATTAGGCCTGAAACTAGAAACCTGTAGACACTTAAACAGTGCCTTTGTAAGACCCACTGTTGGAACGTTGCATTCATTTTGGACCACCATAATATAAAAATCTAAGATCATGGCATCTGGCCCTCTCAATTCCTGGAAGACATGGAGGTAGTGAAAGATTTTATTTTCCTGGGCTCCAAGATCACCACAGATGGGGACTGCAGCCAAGAAATTAAAAGACACTTGCTCCTGGGGAGGGAAGCTATGGTGAATCTAGACAGCCTACTCAAAAGCAGAGGTATTGCCCTGCCTGGGTTTTCCCAGTTGCAATGTAGGGCTGTGAAATTTGGACCATAAGGAAGGATGAGCACTGAAGAATGGAGGCCTTTGAACTCTGAGGCCAGAGGAGAAGACTCCTGAGAGTCCCTGGGACTGCAAGGCCATCCAACCAGTCAGTCCTAGAGGAGATCAACCCTGACTGCTCTTGAGAAGGCCAGATCCTGAAAAGGAAACTCAAAATACTTTGCCCACCTAGTGAGAAGGAAGGACTTGCTGGAGAAAAACCGAATGCTGGGAACAGTTGAGGGCAAAAGAAGAAGAAGGGGATGGCAGAGAAGGAGGGGGCTGGATGGAGTCCCTGAAACAGTCGGCGTGAGCTTAAATGGACTCCAGAAGATGGAAGAGGACAGGAAGGCCTGGAGGAACATGGTCCATGGGACCGCGATGGGTCAGACACAACTTCACAATTAACAACAACACCAATATAAAAAAATGTTGAGACCCTGGAAAGAATGCAAAGAAGAGCAACAAAGATGATTAGGGGACTGGAGACCAAAACATATGAAGAACGGTTGCAGGAACTGGGCATAGCTAGTCTAGAGAAAAGAAGGATTAAGGGAGACATAATAGCAGTCTTCCAATATTTGAGGGGCTGCCACAGAGAGGAGGGGGTCAACCTCTTCTCCAAAGCAACCAGAAGCAATGGATGGAAACTGATCAAGGAGAGAAGCAACTTAGAAATAAGGAGAATTTTTCTGATTAATGATTAATTAATTAATTAATGGAACAGCTTACCTCCAGAAGCTGGTGGTGTTCCATCACTGGAGGTTTTTAAGAAGAGGTTGGAACGGCAATTTGTCCAAAATTATATAGGGTTTCCTCTAAAAGCTATGTCATCCATGATACAATATAGTAGGTGTATATCAACAGTACATGAACAGGGACAACAGAATGCCTGCTCCAATCCAAACTGCACCCAGCCTCTGTTCTCCTAAAATAGCAATGGAACTGTTGCTGTCTCACAAGAAAATGGTAGGTATCACACCATTTGGCCCAAAGTCCAAAGCAGGGGACCTTTTGCTCAATGATGTCCACTGTCTCAATGGAGTACATTTGCACTGACTTTTATCATTTCCAGCCTCGACACGTTCTACAGCTTAGCTGCGTGCTTAACATTGATGTGTAGCTGCATTCAAGTTTGTAGGAGATAAATCCAGCACGTTGACCTACTAACATGAGTCTTAATTATTTTGGGAGTCAAGCATTTGCAACCAGCAATGATTGCTATGTGAACTATGAAATGACTCCAAGCAGGGAGAATCAGAAGAAAGTGGAACTTGTATTTGTTCTAACATCTGTCTCAGGAGATTTGTCTCTCACTCTCTGTCTAGCATATCTATCTATCTATCTATCTATCTATCTATCTATCTATCTACACATCTATCATCCATCAATCCACCCATCTATCTATCATCTCTGTCTGTCTGTCTACCTATCATCTGTTTATTATCTCTATTTATCTCTACCTATTTATATCACCTATTTGTCAGTCTATCTCTTTCTGTCTATCTATATCATCTGTCTGTCTATCTATCTATCCATCCATCCATCCATCCATCCATCCATCCATCTATCTATCTATCATCTTCAATCTCTATCTGTCTACTTACCTATCTATTTGTCTGTTTGCCTATCTATCTATATCTATCTATCTATCTATCTATCTATCTATCTATCTATCTATCATATCTATATCTCTGCCTATCTATCTACCTATCTATCATCTGTCTGTCTTTCTGTCTATCTATCTATCCACCATTTTGTAGAGGACACAAAATGGCAACTGACAGAGAGATTGCCTCATTTTACTGCCTTATCTGCAGAAACTTCTAAATGCTGCCAAAAAGCCTCTGCGCCGCTATGCAGAGCTGTTAAGGCAGATGAATGGGGTGGTTTTTTCCCCCAGGTTGTGTGGCAACTGCACAAACATGGCCACCATTTTGTGGACTGGACAAAATGGTGGCCGCTTCCAAGAAGCAGGCGCCAGGCATCCATGCAAGGAAGTAGCCTGTTCCCAGCCTGCTGGAAGGCCTCCCCTGTGGCGAGCTTGTTAAGGCAGCAAAAGGGAGACGTTTGTTTTGGGGATGCATGAACATGGCTGCCATTTTGTGGGTGAGGCAAAATGGTGGCTGCTTTTGGAACCTGGTGGGAATGGGGAAAAGGCCTGTGTGGAGCCCATGGGCAGGAAGTGGAGCATGGGTATGGGAGTCTTGGGAGGGCCAGGGCAGGCAGGTCTGGGCCTGTGCTAGGCTTCCAAGGGGCTTCCCCATGATCTCCATGCTCCACTTAATGACTTGAATCTTCCTTTTCTGTTCCATAGGGGAGAACAGGGATGGGAAAGTGTGAAGTCGGTAGATGACTGCCACAAAATATGACTCTAATTGGTAGGCTCCATTACAGTCATCAGTCAGTCAGAATAGAGCTGGAAGGGACCTTGGAGGTCTTCTAGTCCAACCTTCTGCTTAAGCAGGATGTCGAAGACTCCCTGTAAACCTGCCTCTACAATCTATCTGCACTACTATTGTTTAGGTTTCATTTCTTGCTTTCGAATTGATTTAAAATTAGAATTCTTTATTGGCCAAGTGTGGTTAGACACACAAGGAATTTGACTCTGGTGCAGAAGCTCTCAGTGTACATAAAAGCAACAAGTGATAAATCATGATCATAATCATAAAATACAATCATCATAAATCATAAGATACAACACTTAGTGATAGTCATAGGATACTAAATAAGCAATGAACATAAATCGTACTAGGATACTAAGTAAACAATATAAATCATAAGATACAAGCAACAAAGTTATAGTCACAAGGAGATAGGTAATAGGAAGGATGAGAAGAAGAATAGCAATACAGTCTTAGTAAATAATCTGACAGTGTTGTGGGAATTACTTGTTTAGCAGAGGGATGGCAAGGGGGCAAAATTTGTCCTTGTGTCTAGTTGTTCTAGTCGTTTATAAACAGATTCAATGGATTCTACAATGGTATCTTTCTGAAATATAAATTAGCAGCAGGGGGTTGGACTAGATGACCTACAAGGTCCCTTCCAACTCTGTTAATCTGTTAATGGACTAACAACAGTTGACTGATCATGATTACAATGGCACTGAAAAAAGTGACTTATGGTTGTTTTTCATCCCAATAGTCACATGATCAAAATTTGGATGCTTGGCAACTGACTCATATTTATGACGGTTGCAGTGTCCAGGATCATCATCTTTTGCAACCATGGACATAATGCAGTATAATTCATTAGCTGCACTTTAAAAATGCCATTGCGCTAAACCAACTGACAATAAAAAAATGCAAATATATATATATATAATGGTATTAATGAACAGCATTAATAAAAACTCTGGTATCATCGAATGTAGCAATCATAATGGTCCTTTAAAAGAGAAAAGTGGAGGTATAAAATTGAGTTATTTTTATAAATCTTGTTCTCTGTGCCTTTGTTGAAAAAAAAACAATCTAATTCAAATGTTGATGGACATCAGATATCAGCAATTCACTTCTGCAACTAAGATACAGATTTCTCTTTCTGGTGTAAATAATCATTCTTTCTGAGTAAAACCCACAAAAATCTTACTATTTTGATAGATTCGCAGTACTGGACATATGGCTAAGATAACCATATAACTTGATCCAAAGTGACATGAATTATCTCGTTCTATCACTGCCACAAAACATGACCACAGTAAGAAAAGACCAAACCAAATGAGTTAATATTCCACCATCTGAGATCCACCTCCAACAAGAATAATTGAAGTCAAACTTTATTGACAGAAGTGAATATTTGTAGCACCAGGTTGAACTGTGAACTTCTTAGTACTCTCTGAACTTGGATGGTTTTTTTTTTTGCAAACTTTTCATTACCCAACTATGTAATATCATCAGTGCTATGATGATATTACATAGTTGGGTAA
Organism: Naja naja; assembly: GCA_009733165.1. Lineage (NCBI taxonomy): Eukaryota > Metazoa > Chordata > Lepidosauria > Squamata > Elapidae > Naja > Naja naja. The sequence continues at coordinate 92,631,717 of CM019151.1, forward strand.
TGAGCAATTTGCTCTCTTTTTATATAGTAGTTTTGTGCGCCATCTTTCAATATATACTTTTGTGTGCTTTCTTTCCACTGTTTTATTTAAGTCTTGCTTTTTTGCCATTATTTTCCTATTTCCACTAGGTAGCATCATCAGTGTACTGCTGTTGTTACCTAGTTTGACAATGAAACATCTGAAAGGAAACCACCAAGCTCAGTCAACCTTTAATCTCTGAGACATTCAAAAACTAAAAAATGTTGTATTAGCTTTGTTCTAATGGGAAACTGATCTCACAAACAACCCTTCAGTGTGTATCAAGCTGGTTATTCCAGATGTCCCGTAAATAACATAGTAAAAATAAAATAATACTACATTTTATCAGCTTCCTTCAACTTCTTTTTTTAAAAAAAAAGGTTATTGATTTAGGAACTACAATTCATTCCTCCAAAACCTCTAACCACCGTAGACTTTCAGAAGCTTCAATAGCATCTGGACCAAATAAACTGAATAATAAATGCTTAGGTTGATTAAGCTGCCAGGAAACACACTGAAGTAAATCACACTCGTTCTGTAATCCTGGTGTTTTCATTGACTCAAGCACCATGGCTCCCAAATCCTTTTTTCCTTTTTCCAGTCAGCCAAATCTAAGCCCAGAGTCCATCCAAAAGAAATTATCTTGATTTCAGTTTTGGGAAATGTTTTTTGGAAAAAGATTATTTCTTGAAGCACCAAAATCGTGTTTGTTTGTTTTTTGAATGGGAGGTGGGGTGATTTGACCTGTGATTTCACACATACACATGTACAGACACAGAAAGACTGCTTCTTTAAATGTACCATCTTCTCCTGGTTTCAAAACTTTTTTGCACCAATGGTTGTAATTTACAGCTTGTTCCATTTTTGACAGTAACACAACTCAGAGAGCCTGCGTGGAGATTTTTTAACCATTAAGATTTCTCTTTAACAAGAAAGCACAAGTATATATATATATATAATAAGCCTTTAGATCTATCTTTACCTATATCTATCTATCTATCTATCTATCTATCTATCTATCTATCTATCTATAATCAATATCTATATCATCTATATATAATTAATATCTATCCATCCATCCATCCATCCATCTATCCATCCATCCATCCATCTATCCATCCATCCACCTATCTACCATTATTTATCAATCAATCAGTCCTGTGTGAATCATCTATCAATCATCTATCAATCAATCTTCCTATCTGTCTGTCTATCAAATAATCAGTCAACCATCTATCTATCATCTATCATTATCTATCACAGTCGATCATCTACCTACCTATCTACCCTCCTACCTACCTACCTATCATCTATCTATCTATCTATCTATCTATCTATCTATCTATCTATCTCAGAGGTGGTATTCAGCAGGTTCTGACCAGTTCTGGAGAACCAGTAGTGGAAATTTTGAGTAGTTCGGAGAACCGGTAAATACCACTCTGAATGGCCCCGCCCCCATCTATTATCTGCCTCCCATTGAGTCCCAGCTGATCGGCTGGATCTTCTTTTGTTGCCTTGCACAGGAGAACAGAGCTGGAAAGCAGGTTAGTGGGGTGGGGTGGGAATGGAGATTTTATAGTATACTTTTCTTGCCAAGAAAATGGCAAGCCATGCCATGCCCACCAAGCCACACTGACAGAACCAGTAGTAAAAAATTTTGAATCCCACCACCTACCTACCTACCTACCTACCTACCTACCTGTCTGTCTGTCTGTCTATCTATCTATCTATCTATCTATCTATCTATCTACTATATAATCTCCATCTATATCAAATGGTTATCCTACTGTATGTGTAGACAGGTGTACTGTCATTGCATGCTAGAATATGATTTCTTCTTACTCTATTGGATGAAGTGAATGCTACTTCTTATAGGTTTGGCCCCATTGGTAATTAGAGAGCTCCTGAAATAAGCATGGCTGAAAAAAGCCTTAGGTCAAATTTATCTACTGGCTTTCTCTATGGAAAGTCTATGGTCATTAGGCTTGGACAGTGCTAGAATAGGATAGGTCTTGTATTTTTCTCAAAATAAATTAAAATCTATTGGCGCTCAAGCAGGATAATGAATTTGGTGTTTAAACAAATTAGGCCAAACCTACAAATTAAGTTTGGTTGAAACACTATTACATTCTTCTTGTTCTTGTTTTTCTTGTTCTTGTTTTTGTTCTTGTTACTATTATAATAGCAGATGTTGTTGTTGTTATTGTTATTAATTGCAGTCAGCCAGATGTTCAGACCGAGTTTGGCATTTTTGTCTACCTATCAAGTCCTTCCCAAGGACCTGGGATAGGCAAATCTGGATGTTCGATGGTGTTACAGATATTGCTGCAGGATGGAAGCTGTTCCAAGCAAAGCTGCCTTCTGCAATTGACTGGTGGCAAATATGTCAATGCCAATGATGGTGTTCAAGTGGTGCTCCAGGTGTTTTGGGACTGTACCCAAGGCGCCTATGACTATTGATACTACCCTTGCTTGCCTTTGCCATAGTTGTTCTATTTCTATTTGTAGGTCTTTGTATTTTGTTATTTGTATATTGTTATTGTTGTTGTTATTATTATTTCAGAAATAGATAATGGTAACTATTAGCAAAAAAAAACCCAAACCCATACATCTATAAATAAGACTCCTTCTGTACCTATTTCATTTTGGTGGATCAACGTAACTTTTTCTGGTAACAATCCCAGCTTAAGATATTTTCTCAAAACCAGCAAAATCTGCTTGTAAAAAAAATGAACTATTGGCATGAAAGACATCCATCATTTGGGGAACATCATTTGGTTTTAAGGCATGCAGAATTACACATGAGGAGACTGTTGCAGTTGCATTTTTCACCTCAGAGAATAAGCTTAGTCTGATATCCAACACCAAACTGGAGAGAAATTCAGAGCAGGGTTCTCATGCTTGTCATAAATAGATGCACTTTATCCTAGAGCTGTGTTAAGTTTGCATGAAGAGTCAGGCGAAGAGCTTCAGTGAAGAGTTTATTAAGTGACTACAGCTCAATGGACCCGACTTGGCTGGGCTCTGCTGCTTCTTATAGCCAGCAGCCGTAGTTGCCAGCCAATCAGAGTGCAGGGTTTTCCACTATTTAAACCAATCTTATTTGACATTTTACAAGAACAATTCAAACTAAACCAATGACATTCAAACCTACATACATAACACCCCTCCCCACTAGGTTCAGTCCATACCAAACCCCAACCTATCTAATGTATTCTTTTAAATAGGTGGGGCTCTTGCTGTAACGTTGAGACCTTCGTGGTTCAGAAGTTTTAACATTCTCACCCAGTGAGAGAAATGTGTCTGCTGACATTTCCCACTGGGACTTCCTGTGAAAAAGACCCTGTTTGATTGTTAGAATCTGGTCTCTCCTCCCAACCCATCTCCAGCCCAATGTCAGCACCCAAGTCAGGTAGTGATGTACAATCTTCCACTTCTAAGGATGGATTTTGGCATTGTGACAGGTTTTGGAATGGTTCCTGTCGTAATGGCTCGTTACACATGGGGTTGATTCTTGCTGCTGATTTTCCTCCTGTTCCTCCCTTCCCCTAGAATTGACATCAGGTGAGGGAACTAGAGAGGAACAAGTGCGATGTTCCTGAGAGAACCTGGATCTAAGTTGATCAATGTGCCTGCTCCAGAGGAGTCCATCCTCTGTTTGCACCCTGTAGAACGAGGGCCTGTGATTTGAGTTATCTCAGCAGGAATCCACAAAGGTTCACCCATAAGGTTCTTAGCATAAACAGAATCACCCACACTGAATGTGCGAACTTTGGAAGTGGAATCTAGTGGTGCGTTGGGTGCGTAAGTGGGATGAAGGCGGTCAAGGGAAGACCTAAGTTTCCTACCCATCAACAACTCTGCTGGGGATAAGTTATTAGATGGGTTAGGAGTGATGTGCTGAACACTAAGAAGTTTTTCAACTTTCTCAGTGATGTCCCCAGGACCCAGTTGCTGAAGCTTCTCCTTGGTAAAAGCGTACCATGCGTTCAGCCCGCCGTTAAAGGGTGCCCAGGGGCAGTAAGGGCATGTCTGATACCCTGTTGTGCTAAATAGGATTCAAAAAGGTTGGATGTAAATTGAGGGCCATTGTCAGAGACAAGAACATCAGGTAACCCGTGGGTTACAAAAGTTTTGAGCTGTTTGATGACAGCATCAGTTGTGGTGGATGCCATGGGGATTACCTCTAGCCATTTGGAATATGCATCTACTATAATAAGAAAGGTGTGCCCTCTGGTAGGGCCAGCAAAATCAATGTGAATCCTGGACCATGGGCCCCTAGGACATTCCCATTCCTGTGTGGGGGCGAGAGGTGGGGCAGGCCTGACTACCTGACAGTTGGGACAAGATGCAACCCAGTTTTCAACCATTTTGTCAATACCTGGCCACCATACATAACTCCTGGCCAATCCCTTCATCCTTACAATACCAGGATGACCCTCATGTAACATTTCCAAAACCTCTCTTTGCAGTTTTGCAGGAATAACCACCCTGTTACCCCACAAAATACATCCTCTTAATACAGATAATTCAGTTTGCCTGGACTTAAAAGGTTGGGCAAGGTGAGGTAGATCTTGAAGAGGCCAACCTTTCTTAATCCAGCCTATAACAGGAGCCAACACAGTGTCTTTGGCAGTCTCTCTGGCAATTTCAGCAGCATGAACTGGAAGCTTGGCAACAGTTTCTAGGAAAAAGGTGTGTGTTTCAGGTTCAAAGTCCTCCTTGTGGCAAGGAAGTGGGCAACGACTCAGTGCATCAGCATGTCCAATGTCCTTGCCAGGCTTGTGGATAAGTTTGTATGAATAAGCAGCAAGAAATTCAGTCCACCTCAGCATTCTTGGTGACAGGATAGTAGGTGTAGGCTTGTCTCCTGCCACAATGCCTAACAAAGGTTTGTGATCTGTAACAATGGTAAATGTTCTCCCATACAGATATTCATGAAATTTCTTAACAGCTGCAACAATTGCCAATGCCTCCTTGTCCAATTGGCTGTAATTCCTCTCTGCTTTGGTCAAAGTGCGAGAGTAAAATGCAATAGGGGCTTCTCTCCCACTGGGAAGCCTGTGGCTCAACCCCACTCCAAAGGGGATGCATCACAAGTCAGTACAACAGGCAAATTCTCAGAGAACTGTATCAGTACAGCATCAGACGTGATTAGTCTTTTAATACTGTTAAATGCTGATTGTTCCTTCCTGCCCCAGACCCAAACAGACTTTTTATCAAGTAATCTGTGCAATGGTTCAGCAATGGTTGCCTTCTGAGGTAGGAACATGTGATAAAAGTTAATGAGTCCAAGGAAAGCTTGCAAATCTGTTTTGCATTTAGGTCTAGGGGCTTCTTTGATTGCTTTAACCTTGGCATCTGTAGGGTGGATGCCATGCTTGTCAATCATGTAGCCCAGGAACTCAACCTTGTCAGTTTTAAGAGTGCATTTTCTTCCCTGACTTTTAACCCCGCTTTCCTGAATCTGGTAAGGACTTCTCTGAGTCTTTCTTGTAACTGAGTGTCATTTTCAGCAGAGATTAACACATCATCAAAGTAAGGCACTACCCCTGGCAGTCCTTGGAGCATTCTTTCCATAAGGCTTTGAAAGATGCCTGGTGCCACTTACTCCAAATTGTAACCTTTTACATTTGAAAGCACCTCTATGAGTCACAATGGTTTGGGCCTCTGCAGTGGCATCATCAACTGTTAGTTGTTGATATGCCTGGGCCAGATCCAATTTGGCAAAGACTGTACCCTGCCAAGTGAATGTAACAGATGATGCACCACTGGAACTGGATATGGCTCTGCTGCAGCATGGTTCAGTGTCCCCTTATAGTCTCCACAGATTCTTACTGACCCATCAGTCTTGACTGGTGTGACTATGGGTGTCTCCCATCTGGAGTGGTCAGTGGGCTCTAAAACCCCTTGAGCTATTAATTTGTCTAATTGTGCATCAATTTTTCCTTTAAAGCAAATGGGACCCTTCTGGGCTTTAAACGAATTGGGGCACCTTGGGATCTAGGTTGAAAGTGATAGGGGTCCCCATATACTTGCCCAATCCTTCGCTGAAGACCTCTGGAAACTCAGACTTCAAGGCCTCCTCCCATTCAGAGTTGCTCACGTGATTGATGCCAGTCACCTCGATGCCTAGTGGATTGAACCACTCAAGTCCCAGCAAGCTTGGGCGATCCTTGTCCACGATGGTCAGGGGCAAACGTTTGGTGTGGCCTTTAAACTTCACGTTGAATTCTCTTGTTCCAACTACTGGAATCTTGTTCCCTTGGTAGTCTTTAAGAGTCAGTGCTTGCTTCTGGAAATGTTTCTTCTGAATGTTGGGAAGTAGCCTGTGAATAGTGTCCCATGACACCATAGATAAATAGGAGCCTGAGTCCACTTCCATTTGGCAAGGCCTTCCTTCAATGAGTACCTTCACATGTACTTTTCTGCTTCTCAAGGGTGAAGAATGACCAATGGTGACTGTTTGATGAGTTTCATTCTTCCCATTTGCTTCTGAGTTGCGCCCCATTTTCTCACTGAAGTTGTTGGGCTTGAATTCTTTTTCAGGAAATTTCTTCCTACTAGGTGGAGTTCTGGATGATTTGCAGACTCTAGCTAGGTGACCTCTTTTCTCACACGTAGGCAGATGGTGTCTAAAAACTTGCATTCAGTGGGGTGGCCCCCACAGCCTCTGCAATAAAATTCTTGCCTCTTTCTTCCAAGGTCATTCCTTCTCCATTCTGAGTCTATAAATTCCTTCCTCCACCTCACTACAGTCTGAATCAGAATCTATTTGCTCAATGGGTTGTTGTGGACTTTTCCACATCAGAATGGCTTGAGGCCTTGTTAATTTTCTTCATGGCTGCTGCTGAGGACTTGGTTGCTTCCGCTGAAACAGCTTCCTCTATGGCCTCCTTAAACGTGATCTTAGGTTTCATTAGTAATTTGCTCTGTAAGACCTTATCTTTAAGGCCTAGAACAAACCGATCACATGGCCTCTTCTAAGTTGGTAAACTCACAAGCACCCCAATGTCCCTTAAACTTGCCACGAAGTCGTTAACATTTTGCTTTCCCCTTGATCCCGCGATAAAACTCGTGTCTCTTAATGAGGCCGCGATACTTGTCGTAATGGGCTCTTAAAAGCTTTTCTAAATCAGGCCATTCCATTACCTTCAAGTCTGCAGCTCCACCAATGCCTTCGCCATCTTGAAGACTGCGGACCGCAGTCGTGAAATACGCCCTCTTCCGCTTCTCGGGGATATGGTGAGGTCGTTTCCTTCCAATACATTTGGAAGCGATCCATATCGATTCCCAGTCTTCTAGCTCAGGCTGTTAAATGCCTGAAGATCCAGCTGCTACAATTACTGTAGGCTTGAATCCCACCAGGCTCAAGGTTGACTCAGCCTTCCATCCTCTTGGTAGGTAAATTGAGGACCCAAGATTGTTGGGGGCAATAAGCTGACTTTGTAAAAATGCCGCTTAGTAATAAGCAGGCATATACAATGGAATGAAGGCTATTGCTGAGCACATTGGGTTGTATCCCAAAACTGTAAGCTGCCCTGAGTCTTCGGAGAAGGGCGGCATATAAATGTAATTTAAAAAAAAAGTGACTACAACTCGAATGGACCTGTCTTGGCTGGGCTACGGCTGCTTCTTATAGCCAGCAGCCGTAGTTGCCAGCCAATCAGAGTGCTGAGGGTTTTCCACTATTTAAACCAATCTTATTTGACATTTTACAAGAACAATTCAAACTAAACCAATGACATTCAAACTTACATACATAACACTTGGTAAGCCTCCTCTTGGGACTCATGTAAATTTTTACAGGCCTTAACACAACTCTTGATCTTCCAGACTACCACCATTTCTCTGAAGGAGCAAAATTGCATTGCTTTGTGGGGCTGATCATCTCCACCAGTGCTATCATCCCCATTTGTGATTTGTCTCACTGGTTCCATGCTTTCTAGGATATGATAGATTTCAACTTCTGTCAAGGACCTAGGAGTACATATCTCAAACAATCTAAGCCCCAGAGCTCACTGTAACAGCATTGCCCAAAAAGTCTTTAAGAATTCTTAAATTCTTATTTTGTGAAGCTTCTTCTCCAGCAACATTGAATTGCTAACTAGGGCATACAAAACCTTCGCCAGACCAATTCTCCAATACAGCTCGTCTGCCTGGAACCCAGCACTGTATATCAGACATTAACACAATTGAGTGGGTTCAGAGGTATTTCTCGAGTAGAGTACTCCACTCCACTACCCACAGTAGAATCTCTTATGCCTCCAGGCTCGAAATCTGGAACTGCACTGTCTGCAGTCCAATCTAAGCATAATTCACAAATTGTCTGTTACAAGTCTCACCTGTCAATGACTTCTTCAGCTTCAATCACAATAACACATGGGCAAACAACCGATACAAACTCAAGGTAAACCACTCCAAGCTCGATTGCAGAAAATACGACTTCAGTGGTGAATACCTGGAACTCCCTACCTGACTCTGTTGTTACAGCCTCAACCCTTCACAGCTTCTACCTCAAACTGTCTACCGTGGACCTCACCCCATTCCTAAGAGGTCCTTAAAGGGGGTGTGCATAAGCGCACCAGCGTGCCTACTGTCCCTGTCTAACTGTCCCCATTTATCTGTATTTACTTCCTCTGTTCCTCTTTATGTTCATTCTTATACTTGTTATCTTGTACATGTTTGACAAACAGACAAATGAATAAATATTTAAGAGTAGGGCACTGGATTGGATCAAGGATTTCTTTTGTGGCCTTCCATAACTCTGGCACTCTCTGTGGGTTAGAAAGCTAAGATTTCTAGAAATTTTAATGCCAACGTACATAGTTTACTGATAGAAGAGAATATTTGAAGCTCAGGATTGGACTGTGGGGTCCTTGGTACTCTCTGACCTTGATCAGTACACTGATGATGTCACCTAGTGTGGTAATGATACGATTGAAAGAAAACAACACTCAGAGAGCACCAAGGGCCTTACCTGGCCTATACTGGGTTAAGGAATCCCAGATTAGAATTTCTAAAAGTAGGGTTTTTCCTACTTCTCAAAAGCAAATTTTTGAGTTTTTCTCGCTTCTATCCATCAAACATTGGACATTATGGTACCAGAAAAAAGTGAGACTCTACAAAGAGTGCAGAGAAGAGCAACAAAGAAGATAAGGGGTCTGCAGGCTAGACTGTACGATGAGCAATTGAGGGAACTAGTCTAACAAAGGGAAAGAGTAGGGTGGTATGAAAGCAGCCTTCCAGTATTTGACGGGCTGTCACAGAGAAGAGAAGGTCGACTCATTCTCCAAAACACCAGAGGGCAGGACAAGAAGCAACAGATGGAAGAGCTTTAAAGAGAGAACCAGCCTAAGGGAAGAAGGGAGAAATTTCCTGTCAGTGAGAACAATTAGTCAGTGGAATGGTTTGCCTTCAGAAATTGTTGATGCTCCATCACTCAAGGTGTTTAAGAAGAGATTGGACAGCCATTTGTCTGAAATGGTATAGGGTCTCCTGCTTAAGCAAAGGGTTGGACTAGAAGACCTCCAAGATCCCTTCCAATTCTATTTTTCTGTGTTCTGTGTTATCTTAGCTTCCTTCATGTGGGTATGCCAGTGCATCAGAATTTTATCTTTTAAAAATCTCTATGGAATAAAGACTTTTTTTTCTTACTTACTTTCTTACTTTCCTTCCTTCCCTTTCTTTCCTTCCTTCCTTCTTTCCTCCCTCCCTTCTTCCCTCCTTCTTTGTTTGTTTACCTTTCTTTCTTTCCTTCCTTTCTTCCTTTCCTTCCTTCCTTCTTCCTTTCCTTCTTCCTTTTCTTCCCCTTCCTTCCTTCCTTCCTTCCTTCCTTCCTTCCTTCCTTCCTTCCTTCCCAATTTTTAATCCATCTTCAGCCACAGTATCTTTGGGCAATTTCTGTCAGATCTTCCCACCTTTACTGGATTGTTGAGATGAAATGAGAGGCGGGAATAACAGCTTGCGATGTTAGAAGAAAGTTGGGAGCACCAACAAACCAAATTAGCTTTAGGAAAATGGACTGTATGACTTTCTTTCGGAAGAGCTAAACCTATGCTGTTGTAAAGGAAAGTTAATCTTCCCTGGAATTCCATATATTTTAATGGTTATTATTACATGGCTTCAAGCCAGGTTAATAATGCATTTGCCATGTTTGCAGGACCAGGCTGCCCCAGCAATCCCTCCCCACAGGCAAAACGCCCACCTTCATGTGCCAATAATGCACAATCTTCAGCAAGACATCAAATCATCCTCAGGTCATTTTTTAAGCCCTTCCAGATGGTGTAAAGTTTTCTCTTTTTCTCCCTTGTTTATTTTCATGGGGAAAGTGTCTGTGACATGCTGGTATGACTAGCAAAAATGCTGAAAACTCTCCTTACCCAGAAGGAGGGTTGATCTGAAAAATTATCTTTCTTTGTTTATATTTTGGATACGCCAAGAAGGGGGACGGGAAAACATTTCACTTCTGGTGGGCAGGGTAAATTGCAGTGGTTAAAAGAAGGAATCCCAGCCATGCCAAAATGTTCAGAATAAACAAAATTAAGGTTAGGAAAGCCAAACCTTTTAAACAGTGGCCAAGGAATATTACAATCCCTTGGAGTCCTTTGGCCACATAAATGCGTTGGTGGAACATCACTAGCCTTGATGTTCTGTCCTTAATGTTAATTTACCATTAAGTCAAATTTTGAAACATATTTTTTAATTGGATGAATGTTATGCCTGGAGGACTTATCCTCATGTACCCCCAATACGCCCCACTAAATATATATATTTAATGCCATGTCCTCATGGAGTTGCCTCCATCACTTCCTTGATCCATAGCTGAGGCAGCTTCAAATGAACTTTTGATCTTTGGATTTTAAACTATGTTGACCAGTGGTGGGAATCAAAAATTTTACTACTGGTTTTGTGGGTGTGGCTTGGTGGGCATAGCTTGGTCGGCATGGCAGGGGAAGGATACTGCTAAATATCCATTCCCTCTCCACTCTTGGGGAAAGGTTACTGTAATATCCCCATTCCCACCCCTCCCCACTAACCTGCTTTCTAGCTCTGTTCTCCTGTCCAAAGAAGACCAAGCCGATTAGCTGGGACTCGATGGGAGGCAGAGAATAGATGGGGGCAGAGCCAGTCAAAGGTGGTATTTGTCGGTTCGCCAGACTACTCAAAATTTCCGCTACCGGTTCTCCAGAACTGGTCAGAATCAGCTGAATACCACCTCCACTGTTGACTTTCTTTGCCAGATGGGACATTCACCTAGACAAAACCTTGATTGTTGTGGTTGTGGTTGCTGGGGAAAGGAGATCAGGATCCCCTGTTGGCCACTTCAAACTGTTGTGGATAAATCTTGTCCTCCAGTTACTGGGCTACAGGATTAAAAAAAAAGAGCCAACAAACTGACTTTTGACAGCTGGAAGAATCGAGTCAACTAATGGTCAGCCCTAAATTGGCTCTGGATAATTGTTAATGGAATTCAAGAGGGGTTGGAGTTAGATTGCTTGTGGGAATGTAATGACTCTAGTGTCAGGATTCTGGCAGTTGCCCTAATTAAACATGAGCCTCGAGCCATAGAAACAGGCATAGAAATGTTTTATGAGTTGACGTCTAGGCTTATTCCTCGCTTGACTCCACTATCAGGCTTTACCTGTTCTTCTCTTTCGCATGCTGGTTTATTTCATCTTTTTGCAAGGGTTCACACATTTTGGACTAAGAGACATTTAGAAAATAGAATAATAAGAGTTGGAAGGGAGCATGGAGGTATTCTAGTCCAACTCCCTAATTGAGCAGGAGACAGTATACTATTTCAGACAAATGGTTGTCCAGTCTCTTTTTGAAAGCCTCCAGTGATGGAGCACCCACAACTTCTGGAGTCAAGCTGTTCCATGGGTTGATTGCTCTCACCATTAGGGCAGGGGTGGGATTCTACCGGTTCAGACCAGTTCTGTAGAACCGGTTGTTAGGATTCTGCACAGTTTGGAGAACCGGCAAATCGCACCACTGGCCTGAGAGCAGAGCTGAACCTTCCTTAGGACTGAAGCTTCTATTTTTCAGTGCAGACTCAGGCAGCAGATTGCAGAAAGGTAGATCTGCGAGTGACTCTGTGATTCTGCAAGCAACTCAATCTGCCTACCTGCTTTGCCTCATTTTGGGTAAAATTTGCTCTTTTTTAAAATAAAAAATTCAACATATACATAAATATTTACAATACAAGCCATGCCCAGCCAGTCACATGACCACCAAGCCATGCCCAGTCAGCAAGCCAGACCACCCAGTCACATGAACACCAAGCCACACCCACAAATTAGGGCACGCCCACAGAACAGGTTGTTAAGAAATTTGAATCCCACCCCTGCATTAGGGAATTTCTCCTTAGTTCTAGGTTGCTTCTCTCCTTAGTTAGCTTCCATCCCTTGGTTCTCACCCTGCCTTTTGGTGCTTTGGAAAATACTGTGCCCTCCTCGTCTTTGTAGCAGCTCCTCAAATATTGGAACACTGCTAGCATGTCTCCCCGGTCCTTCTTTTTTATTAAACTAGACAAGCTGTTCTTGATTTGTTTTAGCCTCCAGCCCCCTAATCATCTTTGCTGCTTTTCTCTGCATTCTTTCTATATCTTTTTTATAATATGGTGACCAAAACAGGATGCAGTTTTGAACACCGTATGACTTCTTTCATTCCTTTCATTATGGACCAAAATAAAACCCATGATTTGTAAATCGGAACATTACTTTGGATAATGAAATTTAAAAAAAGATTTCAGTGTTGCTTGTGTTAAGACACCTATCCAGGTAATTGCCAAAGAGCTTTAAATCTTCCCAGAGCCTGAAATCCTTCAAGAATCTACTGTAGAACACAACCAATGCCTCCGACACCATTTTTCCTTGCCAAGCTGTTATTTCTGGTCTATGCAACTTCCTATTTTATTCATGATTGTTTAATATCCCATTGCTGTTTTAATAAGGTTACGCAAAACATTACATTTCTGGAAACAGAATGTTCTAGACTTCTGCTTCCCCCTCCCAGTTGATGAACTGTCTTGAAATTTAACTTTAATCAAAAGATGGGATAAAAATGAGTTTAAATATAATAATGACATTTTGTTTGGTATCCATTAGCTAACAAACCACATTTTCTAGGAAATGATCCTCACTTCCTATATATTTTGATGCAGCTTTAAAGATGCTTGCCTAAATAGATGGAAGGTCGATCAAAAATGTTCAGGACTTTCAGCATTTGCAGACGACCTTGTATTCTTCATAGAAGAACCAATAAAATCAGGACCAAAATTAATTAAAGAGATAGAGACATATGGAGAGGTGGCAGATTTAACAATCAATAAGGATAAAACTAAAATGATAACAAAACAATTAACAGAGAAACAAAAAAAGAAATTAGAAGAGGTAATGGGCTTACAAATTGTAAAAAAAATTAAATATTTAGGAATTTGGCTCACGGCAAGATGCTCAACAATAAAAGAAGATAATTATGTAAAATTGGTACGAGAAATAAAAAAAGATTTAGAAAAATGGGGGAAATTGCAATTATCAATATTAGGAAGAATAGCGACTATTAAGATGAACATCTTGCCAAGAATATTATTTCTCTTTCAAAATATTCCAATTAAATTAGATAAAAAAAAAATTTTTTCACGAATTAAATAAAATTACTATGAAATTTATTTGGTCAGGGAAAAAACCTAGAATAAAATTAAGCTCCTTACAAGATAATAGATACAGAGGTGGTTTTGGACTCCCTGCCTGGGAACTATATTATAAAGCGGCAGTTTTAACATGGATCAAGGACTGGGCCAATTTGAGAAACAAAAGAGTTTTAATGCTAGAAGGGCATGATTTGGAAGTGGGGTGGCATGCCTTCATGTGGAACCCGGGAAATAAAAGTTATACACACTTTAATAGGCATATAATTAGATGTTCATTATTAAAAGTATGGAAAGAAATTAAACACAAACATTATATGAAGATCCCAGGATGGGTTTCCATCATGGAGGCATTGGTCCACCCCAATGCATTAGAAACTGGAAGAAAAATTAGGTATTATGATGTACTAAATTCCCAAGGAAGATGAATGATGAATCAAGAAATTAGAGAGCAATGGATGAAAATAGAGTGGTGGCCATATTTACAACTCAAGACAAGATATAAAAAAGACATGGAAGAGTTTGGAATTGAGATAAAACTGAATCAATTAGATAAAATACTCGAGGAAACAGATGAAAAATTAATCTCAAAAATATATAACTACCTGTTAGAATACAAAATGGTGGAAGAAATAGTTAAAGGCCCAATGATCACATGGGCAAGGAATATAGGGCACAATATTAATTTGGAAGATTGGGAAAAATTACAAAATTACAAAATAACAAAATCAGCGCTTTATAAAGAAAATCAATATAAAATGTGTTATCGGTGGTATCTGTCACCCTCAAGGTTAGCTAACATTTATCCAAACATGAGTCCGATGTGTTGGAAATATAAGCAAATGAGGGGCACCTTCTTCCACACTTGGTGGCTCTGCCCAAAAATTAAAAAATATTGGAAAAAAATTAGACTGTGGATAAAAGAAATTACAAGTATTCAATTAGAATTTAAACCTGAAATATTTTTGTTGGGAATATTAAAAGGGGACTATGCAAATGAAATGAAATATTTAATTCTCCATATAATCACAGTGGCAAGAATTGCATTGACACAATGTTGGAAGGGCGATCAAATGCCAACAAATAATTTGATTACTCAGAAAATATTTGACTGCGCTAAAATGGACCTACTCACACAAAAACATAGGAATAAGGAAGACTCAAGATATATTACAGCTTGGGATAAATGGTATAAATGGATTAAAGAGAAAAAACCAAGAAATTAAGAGATGGTTTTGATGAATGGAGTGGTTAAATTAAGAACATTTATCAAATTAAGAAATGAATAGTAGTAAAAGTATTACCAAGAAAAAATCACACCGTCTTAGTTGATCAGAAACATATGTTTTATAGGTTTATTTATTATGTATTTGTATATATAAATTTTGTTCGCAACGTAAAGTTGTATTTGATGTATTGTACATAGTGTTTTTATCTTTTAATCTTTAATGAAGTTTTCTTTAAATTTTTTTTTTTTAAACCATAGTTTCATGGCTCTTTGGAGTCAGTATATGCTCTTAGCTTATATTCAGCTTAATGGACAACAGATACCTTTCACAAACTGCATGAATTTTAACCAGAGTGTAAAGTTTGTTTCCATTAATTATCAACATACTAAGAAAATTCCACTTAAATTCCATATTTTATAACTGATCTGTATTATTGATATATTTTAAATTGTATTTTTGAATGGTAATGATAATGTTGGGAAACTCAAAGCTGAACTACTATAATGGTTGTTTGCTCACTTTTTAAAGACTATTTCTGTGACATGATCCTTTGCCAAGTTGCCTTTTATCAGCTTTATATTCAAAGCTCTTTTTCTTGGATAGAATAAAAATAATTATTTGGGAAAAAAATGTTTAGGACCATCCATTGTACAGGGAAGATTTATTCAAGGTAGTCCTCAACTTACAACAGTTCAATTAGTGACCATTCAAAGTTACAACAGCACTGAAAAAGGTGACGTAGGACTGTTTTTCACATATACAACCATGGCAGAATCCCCATGGTCCAGTGGTGGTATTCTAGCAGTTGGGCACGGTTCAGGCAAACCGGTAGTAAAAAATGCTATCTGTCAGCATTCCAGCAAACCTCCACTCCAACCAGTAACTCCGAGACAGACATCTTCTCAAAAGTTCTTTTATTTGGATAGTAAACTGGCACAACTGGGGAATCTGAAAATTCTGGGCTTCGTTGCAATAAGTAAAAACTACAAAATCCATCCCCTGCACCATCATCACATCACATGCCCCCAATCGCCATCCGTCCCAACTTGAGATTTCCTCTCACTTATGCTCAAAATAACATGACCTTGAATTAGAAAAAGAATGCTGTTATGTCTAACTACATACACTCCAAGAAATTCCCCCCTCCCATTTTCCCAGGCTCAAAATGTGGCAGTGTGGGAGCATCTGGTCTCAATATGGCTTCCAAAGCTGACACTACCATTCGGCCAAACTGGTATTTCTTTTTTTTTCCTCCTGATGATCAGCTGTTTCGATGATCAGCTATGCTGGGATCCCCCTCACTGTCTTACTGCTTCACCCAGGAGGCTTCCCTGAGGCCCAGGAGGCAAAAAAACAGAGCGCGGGGCGGTGCTGTAAAAAAGAGGAAGAAGCTACGCCTACCCTGTCACATGGCCACACCGATCTAGCCACTCCCACCTAGCCATGCCCACATGAGCCAGTAGTAAAAATATTTGAACCCCACCCCTGCCATGGTCATGTGACCAAAATTCAGATGCTCGACAACTGGCTCATATTTGTGATGGTCACAACATCCCAGGGTCCCATGATCGCCTTTTGCGACCTCCTGACATGCAAACTCGATGAGGGAAGCCGGATTCATGTTTACGACCATGCTGCTAACTTAACCGCTGCAGGGATTCACTTAACAACAGTGCCCAGACAGGTTGTAAAATGGGGGCAAAACTCACTTAATAACCATCTTACTTGGCAACAGAAATGTCGGGCTCCATTGCAGTCATAAGGCGAGGACTACCTACATTTTTAAAAAGCAAAACGAAACGCAGAA
Source organism: Naja naja (assembly GCA_009733165.1). Taxonomy (NCBI): domain Eukaryota; kingdom Metazoa; phylum Chordata; class Lepidosauria; order Squamata; family Elapidae; genus Naja; species Naja naja. The sequence goes on from CM019151.1 coordinate 92,648,425, forward strand.
CCTTCCATTTTGCCTTGCTCGAGAGCGTGCTTACAACAGGCCTGGTTGCATCGGTGTAGTTGGTCTTACTAAAATAGATCACACTGATGTAAGCAGGTGTAATTGAAGCAGGACTAAAAATAGATCCACCTCAGAGAGGGAGCCCCTCCTCAGATCATCTATCAATACCATCCCAGCAGAGGCCATTCCCCTTCCCCAAATGCTTTTCTCTTTGCAAGTGGGAAGCAAATGGCTTTGTTTGCTTACTCAGCCTTCGCCTTCCCATCGCTTTGCTCTCCAATGTATAGACACACCTCTTCCTGACAACTGGGGTTTGCTGCTGAAATGGCCCCTATCGTCTTCCTGCAAGCAGGAAATGGCGCCTTTTTCTAATTAAAGAGCAACCATGTTCTGGGTTTCAGTCACTGGGTAAGAATGACAGCAATTCTATCTATTGGCTGGCTGGCTGTCTTCTCTTCTCTCTCTCTTTATCTATGTCTCTATGTCTCTATATCTCTATGCCTCTATCTATCTATCTATCTATCTATCTATCTATCTATCTATCTCCATGTCTATCTATCTCTGTCTCTATCTATCTATCTCTGTCTCTGTCTCTATCTATCCATCTATCCATCCCTATCTCTATCAGTCTGTCTAGCCATCTAGCATCTATCAATTCATTCACACACTCTCTTTATCATCTGTCTGTCTGTCTACCTATCTATCTACCTATCTATCCATTCATTCACAGTCTATCTATATATCTCACTCCCTACTTTATCATCCTTCCATCCATCTATCTATCTTATCTATCTTATCAACTATCTATCTATCTATCTATCTATCTATCTATCTATCATCTATCATCTATCATCTATCTACCTAGTCTCTCACTCTTTCTCTCCCTCTCCCCTCTCTCTGTAGATCTCTCTCTCTCTTTCTCTCTCTTTCTCTTTCTCTTATAGCAGGGTTTTCCAATCTGAACAACTTCCAGATGTGTGGCCTTCCCAGCATAGCTACTGTGGAAAATCCCCCTCCCTTTTTTTTTGTTGCTGTACAACCCTCTACACTTGTGCATGGAAGTGACCACAACCTAAGGAATGAAGAAGGGCAAATAATAGCATGTTCTATGCATTCTGTCACCATAATTGTTTTTAACCAATATAATACCTAAACGATATAAAGTATTCCACAAGGGAGGGAGGGATAGAGGAAGGGTAATACCGTATTATTTGCAAAAGTCATCTTCCATGTCATATTTTCTTCCTAAGACCAGCAGCTGCCTCCAGTCCAATCAATTTTAGCTCCCACTCTGGTGCCTGACACTGTTTTCTCTTCCTTAGAGAGCTTAGTAGAAATTTGAAATATTTCAGCAACTGAGCTGTCCCGGGTACAATGAAACCATGACAAGCACATTTTTTTTCCTGGAGTGAAGGACTGCCTTGTTTCTTTGAAATTTCCAATAAATCTTGTGTCACCCTATGGCAAGACACAATGAAGTACAGGGCCAGCAATATACACTGGGATCTTTGATGGCCACCATGGCTGCCAGCTTTTGCATTTCTTGTCGGCCCTGAAATTCTGGACCATTAAGGACAATAGATTTCTATTGCCCCAGTGGAGTGGCTTAGCAGAATGGTCAATGGACATGACTTTATTGGAAGTTAAAACCCACCCGCTCCTAGAAAAATGAAATATTTTAGGATAAATTAAAAAGGCAGAATATTTCCCCTAAAAGAGAAGTAGAAACTCAGAGAGGAAGAAACTGTCCAGAATATCAGAGTTGGAAGGGACCTTGAAGGTCATCTATAACTCAGCTCCCCACACCTTTTTTAATGGGCCATTAAGGCCTGGGCCAGTCTATTCTACATAACAAAGATTTACCTCCTTCAGGCAGAGCCATTCAATTGCCCTTCATTGCATCATCCAACAAGTTTCAACCAAACTTAGCACATAGACAACCTACAAAGCTAGCTATGACCTTTGGCAGCAACCAATCAGGATACTCTTCCTGTGCCCCAGGAAATTCAAAGCCCAGAGGGGTATAAAACCCAGGGCCTCTCAGCATCTCCTCCCTCTTTTTCTTCACTCAGGGCATATGATCCTGTTCACCATTAAACCATCTTTCCAAACAGCCTCCATGTTTCCACTGTCTTTCTCCCCACTTGGAACTGAGCCCAGAAGGATATTTCTTCCAACCACTTCAAGAAAGCCATGGCTGCTTCTACATGATCTTGAAAACCTCACCTTCTTCGGTGTCCATTGAGTAAATACAGATAGACCTCAACTTACAACAATTCATTTAGTTTGACTGAGCAGAGATACAGGTAAGTAAGACCCAAGGAAAGACTAAGAAAACAATATAGTATCAAGTCTGCAAAATAAATCTGGGCTCCTCTGATCCCAGAAATTGAAACTCACTCCAGGTTTGTAATGCAGAAAATATAACCATGTATGCTTAAATTTTTGTTCTACTTTATGGTTGCTGTTAGAGAGTCCAGGAACTGCCAAATATGCTGCTTTTTTCTCCGTCAAATTCCTAAATGCACCCTCTGTAGGCTTTCTCTAGAACTGCACCATTTCTCTTCTCACCAGGGGACTGCTGACCTGGTTTCAATTAACTTTGCAAGAATTTTATTAACAGAAACTGTCTTGTGGATTCACACTTCATAAAAGTCTTGGGCAACTCACATTATGTATTGCTATGGATTAAAGGGCTGAGTCCCTATCGTGCTTTCCAATGCCCGCAGATTAAAATGAGGAAATACATACATCTAGTCCTGGCTTGGAACTGCTGGGAAGGCAAGAAGGCATTCAAGAGACTTGGCAGATACATGTCCATTTTCACAGAAAAGAAAAACTAACCTCTTCCTACTCCCTGCTTCAAGTAATCAAAGATCTTATCTGTGTTATTCCAGGACAATCTGTCCAACAATGATTAAGCAGAACTTCGCCAGGAGCCATCTGCAATTCAGCAAAGGCTCCGCCCACTCAGCATGGGTAGTATGCTTGGGTTCAGGAGCTCACATTCAATACAATGTATGGAAAATACAAAGAAATTCAGGTATGTGATGTAAACACCACAGGAGCACTGTAGGGTAGGTCCTGGCATATGAAGCATAGCAGTGTGCTCTATTTCCTGACAGTGTGAAATCAATCAGTGGAATTTCTTGCTTCCAGAAGTTATGGCTGCTCTATCACTGGAGGCTTTTAAGAAGAGATTGGACAGCCATTTGTCTGGAATGGCATAGGGTCTGAGCAAGGAGTTGGACTAGAAGACCTTGGAGGTCCCTTCCATCCCTGTTACTCTGTTGTTCTGTTATATCCCAGCAATATCTGAAGCAAAACCAACTGATTTACTCTGTTACACCCTGTTTCCCCGAAAATAAGCCCTAGTGTGATTTTTCAGGATGCTCATATATGAGTGCTACCCCCAAAATAGGCCCCAGTTATGATTGTCAAGCAGATGGGTGGATTTAGTACCCTGTTTCCCTGAAAATAAGACCCAACTGGAAAATAAGCCCTAGCTTGATTTTTCAGGATGTTCGTAATATAAGCGCTAGCCCCAAAATAAGCCCCAGTTACGATTGTCAACCAGATAGGTGGATTTAGTACCATATTTCCCTCAAAATAAGACCTAAGCAGAAAATAAGCCCTAATGTGTCTTTTGGAGCAAAAATTAATATAAGACCCAGTCTTGTTTTCGGGGAAACATGGGTACTGTCATAAAATTTGTATTTCTCAGGATGGCTGTCCTTTGGACCAAACAGGTCAAATGCTCGAGAGCCACTGTTGCATATCCTTCCCCTAAAATTGAGAAGCAGATCTATGGAAGATAGAACAGCAGCCTTCTTCACATTAGGCCTCAACTATATATGCCTACCTCAAAGGCACTGCAAGAGATCCTATTTTGCACTATGGGAGTCCTTCACTTACAACCATTTGTTTAATGAGTGCTCAAAATCACATAGGCACCCCAAAAAAGTGACTAATGACCATTTTTCACACTTAGGACCATTGCAGCATCCCCATGGTCATGTGATTTGGGTGCACTGGTGTGTATTTATGACAGTTCCCTGTCCCAGGTGATGCGGTCATTGTTTCTCAACTCAAAGTCAATGGGGTAAACCAGATTCATTTTAACGACCAAAATTTTTATTACTTAACAACTGTGGTGATTCATTTAACGACAGTGTCCAGAAAGGTTGTAAAATGGGGCAAAATTCACTTAAGAGCTCCCTTCCTTAAAGGTAAAGGTTCCCCTTGCATATCCATGCTAGTCGTTTCCGGGTCTCAGGGGCAGTGCTCATCTCCGTTTCAAAGCCGAAGAGCCAGCGCTGTCCGAAGACATCTCCATGGTCATGTGGCCGGCATGACTAAATGCCTTCGAAGGCGCACAGAATGCTGTTCCCTTCCCACCAAAGGGGTCCCTATTTTTCTACTTACATTTTTACATGCTTTCAGACTGCTAGGTTGGCAGAAACTGGGACAAGCAATGGGAGCTCATGCCATTATGCGGCACTAGGGATTCGAACTGCTGAACTGCTGACCTGTCTGATCGACAAGCTCAGCGTCTTAGCCACTGAGCCACCGCGTCCCTGTCTTCCTTAGTGATGGAAATTTGGGGTTCAGTTATAGTCATACTTCAGAGAGTTTAGGATGGTTGGATACTGAGTTGGATTGTCTATTTAAATTCTTTCTTAGTCTCAAAATGTTGGTGATACAACTTTATGGCTTTGTTTGTGTAAGCAAGCAGGGGTCAACCACATTCTTCTTCTTGTCCTTGTTTTGATTTCCCTTACTGGAACACTGATATTCTTGAATTTTCCTCTATTTCCTACAGGGAGAACCATTTCCTGACCATAATTTTTTACTTAACAACAGGGAATATGTGGAGTGGTATCTACATACAGCAGAAGCTGGGATAGAAAGATATGGAGTGGTATGGTGAATATCTATTGGATTTAGCTATCTTACTTGTTTTTATCTCAGTAATTTTAACCACAGCACGGAAAGAGAATTTATGTTTTACTTAATGGAAAAAGACTTGGGGCCCACTTTGATATCTAACTGCCCAGAATTTCCAGAATCAACATTCAGTTTTCTGTTAGAGATGCTGTCGGTTACAAAAACCCACAACTTCAGTCAGTCAGAATAGAGCTGGAAGGGACCCTGTTAGGAGACCCTAACTTCTAGAAATGCAAGAAAGATCTCTTTTTTGTTTTTGTTTTGGACTTTCCTGTTTACAAATGAACAGATTGGACTGAAGTAACATTGGCAGTTAAATCCCCCATTAAATTCTCTTGGTGATTGTGTTTGAAACTAAAAGGAATATTGGGTACAGTTCAGACCACATTTGCAAGGAGAAGATAAGGACGAACGGCCCGTGCCAGAATAAGAGATAAAATAAAGAAATTCTTCTGGTTTGCACTTTTTCACGCTGGGATTTATGAGAGTTGGGATCCAAGACATCTGGAAGATGCAAACATGTCGAAAGCTGGTCTTATTTGTGTGCCGTTCCTCAGAGGTTGCAATCATTGTGAAGCACCGCCAAATTCATTTGAGAACTGTTTTGCTTACTCATTTCAAAACATCCAAATGGCCTCAGATACTTTAAACAATCATGCACTTTTCTGCCTCCCCTCTGTCTGAAAGATGTTACTCCATTCTTGCCATCGCTGGGCTGCAATTAATCACACCGGATGAAAGGTTTCTCCATTTTAAGGGGGAGGGGAATAATTTACCAATGCATGAAGAAAAGACTCCCTCTGTTGGTGAACTGCTTCAAACTTCAATCATCTTCTCCTGGTGACTTAGAATAACAGAGTTGGAAAGGACCTTGTAGGTCATCTAGTCCAACCCCCCACCCAAGCAGGAGACCCTATACCATTTCTGACAGATGGCAATTCAATCTCTTCTTGAAAGCTTCCAGTGTTGAAGCTCCCACAACTTCAGAGGGCAACTTCTGTTCCATGAGTTGATTGTTCTCACTGCCAGAAAATTTCTCCTTATTTCCAGGTTGAATCTCTCCTTGTTCAGTTTCCATCCATTATTCCTTGTCTGGCCTTCAGGTGCTTTGGAAAACAGGATGACCCTCCTCCTCTCTGTGGCAGTCCGTAAAATATTGGAAGGCTGCTATCATGTCTCCCCTGGTCTTTGTCTTCACTAGACTAGCCATGCCCAGTTCCTGCAACCACTGATTGCATGTTTTAGCCTCCAGTCCCCTAATCATCCTGGTTGCTCTTCTCTGCACCCTTTCCAGAGTCTCAACATCTTTTTTATAGTGTGGTGACCGAAACTGGATGCAGTATTGTAGATGTGGCCTTACTAAGGTTTTATAGAGAAGTATTAGGACCTCACATGATCTTGTTTGAATCCCTGTGTTAATGCAATTTAGGATTAGAAAAGAAAAAACCAAGAAAGTCCAGTTGCTTCCTGGAAAAGCACCTTTGGGACAACCATGACCTGGATGACTGAGAATCTCTACAGACTTTTAGTGATACAGTTTGGGATGAACACTTTGGAAGGGTGTGGGAGTAGGAATGGATTTCCAGAGGAAAAAATTGCAGATTACAGGAACCATTTGCACTACTCAGGTAACCCTTAAGAAGACACAGACAAACCTCCAAGCGGCCTCTAAAAGGATGCAAATGACCAGCTGCTGTCTGCAAGGGATATAAATTCTTCCATTCCCCACTGTCCTCTCAGAGCTAAAGAAGTTTCTTGGATGAGAAACTAAAGGTTTTCGAAAGAAAACCACAAGAAAGTCCAGTTGCTTCCCAAAAAAGCACCTTTGGGACAACTTAGGATTGCATTGGCTTGTTTGGCTGCTGCCACACACTGCTGGCTCATATTTAATTGGTTGTCCACTAAGACTCCAAGATCCCTCTCACAGTGACTGCTATTGAGCCTGGTTTCACCTAATCTGTACGTGTACTTTCTGGTTTCTCTTGCCTGAGTGTAAGACTTTACTTTTCTTTACGTTGCATTTCCTTTTGCTAGATAGGGCTGGATGTTGAAATCTGTGATTGTGCGCGATCACAATGAAATGTGAGATTTCATCTGGATGCCAGCAGTTTTTCACAACCTACAGCGAAAAGACTTTTCATCTGTTTCAGCTGTGTAATCACGTAGCGATGAATGACACATTCCCTGTGACTCGTGGTTTCAGATCTTCTCTCTGGAGTGATGGACCACTAGTGAGCTACCATAGGAGGGCAGCAAAGATCTGTGTAAGTCAGTTTCATTTGCGCTACGTTGCGTTTCTTTCTCTTCCGTTCTGCTTTGACTTTCGTTCATTCCTGACCCAAGACGTTCTTCCTTGTTTGCAATGTTTCATGCAGTCATTTATGAGAGCTGGGATCCAAGACATCTGGAAGACACATTCAATCAGAATAGAGCTGGAAGGGACCTTGGAGGTCTTCTAGTCCAACCCCCTGCTCACCCTAAACCATTTCAGACAAGTGACTGTCCAGTGTCTTTTTTAAAAATTCTAGTGATGAAGCACCTACAACATCTGAAGACAAGCTATTCCGTCGGTTGATTGTTTTCGCTGTTCTCCTTCATTCCAGATTGCTTCTCTTCTTGATTAGGGTGAGATTTCCAGAAAATCCCAGGATTGTTCTGAAAGGCCTGAAGAACTGAAAAAGAACACATGACCAAATATAAGAGAGTGTGTTCATAGTTTGGGAATGTTGTTTGTATCTGCAAATCTGACCCCTCCCTGTTAGTGACTCAGGAACCAGGCCTCCAAAACTAACATTAAGGTTGAGGTTCTTACAGATCAGTGGTGGGATTTTTACTACTGGTTCTGTGGTGTGGCTTAGTGGGCATGGTGTGGCTTGGTGGGCATGGCTTGGTTGGGTGGCAGGATACTGCAAAATCCCCATTCCTTCCCCACCCCACTAACCTGCTTTCCAGCTCCGTTCTCCTGTGCAGGGCAACCAAAGAAGACCCAGCCAATCAGCTGGGACTCAATGGGAGGCAGAGAATAGATGGGGGCGGGGCGTCAGAGGTGGTTTTTGCCGGTTCTCTGAACTACTCAGAATTTCCGCTAGCAGTTCTCCAGAACCAGTCAGAACCTGCTGAATCCCACCTCTGGAAGGGATGTTTCTTTCATGACCAATACTAGTCAGATATTGTGTCATAGGTTGGATCTATAGTTTGAGGGACCTGTCAGTTATACAAAATACATGATCTCAACTTTACTGAATTACCTATCAATGCCTTGGAGAGCTGGAACAGGAGAAGATGGACAGTCTTAAAATCTGTCCTCGCTATAATACTTAAGATTCCATATAGATGTTAATCCATTCATATTTTCCAAAATGAGATGTTGCAGAGTGCAAGAATACCACCTCTGCTACAGATGCAGGGAAAACGTTCGGGACACGGGTCAATTCCAGTGCTTGGAACAATGCTCAGAAGCTAGTTCTCAAGATCAGGTTTTCACCTTGTCCTCACAAGTGCCTCTTGATCCAGCTGAAATGTGCAGATAACTTGAAAGACAGCTCTACAAAGAGAATGGGGTTGTTGTTTTTTTGTAGTTATCTAAAATATATCCAGGACATGCCCGGCCATGATTATTCCTGCTTTCTCAAGAGAGAGTCTTAGCTCAGGATTCCACCCAAGCTGACAAACTTCAGTCATGGCTTCTGACAATACCTGATCACCACAAATACTTCTGGTTTGGACAGATTCCCCAGACTGAAGACCTGATCCTTCAAGTGTTGCCCAACCACTTCAGGAGCAAGTTGAGTTCTCCAAAGAAACCACGTTACAATGGATCGGAATAACGTTTCAACCTGTTCACCCTTATCCACCCCTCTTCCTCGCTAAGCATGCAATTCATATGTTCTTCACCATAACTGAAGGAATCATAACTGAACATTGGCTGCTGTTACGACGCATCGATCTAGACATCTCGGCAAGGTTTTACGTACAGTATAAAAAAAGATGGAAGGCCAAAAGGAAAGTCTGAAGACTGGGGGCATTGTCAGCTCTTAGCTATTAACTTTAGGAATTCATGATATCAGAATCAGAATAGAGCTGGAAGGGACCTTAGAGGTCTTCTAGTCCAGCCCCCTGCTCAAGCAGGAGATCCTATACCATTTTGGACAAGTGGCTGTCCAGTCTCTTGTTAAAAACTTCCAGGGATAAAGCACCCACAACATCTGAAGGCAAGTCGTTCCATTGATTAATTTTTCTCACTGTTAGGAAGTTTCTCCTTAATTCCAGGTTGCTTCTCTCCTTAATTAGTTTCCATCTGTTGTTTCTTGTCCTACCTTCTGGTGCTTTGGAGAATAATTTGACCCCCCTCTTCTTTGTGGCAGGCCCTCAAATACTGGAATACTGCTATCATGTCACCCAGAATTCTCCTTTTCTCTAGATTAGCCAAGCCCAAATCCTGCAACTGTTCTTCATATGTTTTAGTCTCCAGGCCTTTAAATCATCTTAGTTGCTCTTCTCTGCATTTCTTCCAGTCTCAACCTCTTTTTTTTGTAATGGGGTGACCAAAACTGGATGCAATATTCCAAGTGTGGTCTCGCCAATGCAGTATAAGCCAATGCTCTGAGAAGCTGTAGCTTTCCACGATAAGGCTAAGCAGAAATATAGTTTCTCAAATGTGTTCCTTACTAGCCACGGGCTCTCCATTTTTTTGTTTTGGGAGTTCCCTTTTGTTAATTTGCATTTAAATAAGTCTTTTCCCTAGACTGGCTTTATATCCAGTTCCTGCAGCCTTTCTTCATATGTTTTAGCCTCCAGGCCTTTAAATCATCTTAGTTGCTCTCAACCTCCTTTTTTTGTAATGGGGTGGCCACAGCTGGATGAAGTATTCCAGGTGTGGTCTTGCTAGGGTTTTATAAGCGGTACAAATACTTCAGGTGATTTTGATTCGATGCCTCTGATTGTACAACCAAGGCTGGCTCATGTTCGTTCGCTTAAGGTCATTGTGAAAGTCACACTTCCTCAACAGAGATCGCACTGTTGGAAGAAATGTCCATCTGGGTTCAGTTCCAAGTGGGGAGAAAGACACTGGAAAGCTGGAGGCTGTTTGGGAAAGATGGTTTAATGGTGGACAGAATCACATGCCTTGGAGCTCTTGGGCGAAGAAAAGGGGAGAGAGTCCCTGGGTTTTATGCCCTTTCTGGCTTTGAACTTCCTGGGACACAGGAAGAATATCCTGATTGCTTGCTGTCAGAGTTCATAGCTAGCTTTGTAGGTTGTCTGTGTGCTAAGTTTGGTTGAAACTTGCTGGGTGATGCAATGAAGGGCAGTTGAATGGCTCTGCCTGAAGGAGGTAGATCTTTGTTATGTGGAATAGACTGGCCCAGGCCTTAATGGCCCATTAAAAAAAGGTGTGGAGAGCTGAGTTATAGATGACCTTCAAGGTCCCTTCCAACTCTGTTATTCTGAAAAGTTTTTGCCTTTCGGAGTTTCTACTTCTCTTTTAGGGAAATCCTGCCTTTTTAGCATATCCTAAAATATTTCATTTTTTCTAGGAAAGGTGTCATGCCCCTGATGGAGACTGACTCTGAGGGAGAGGAGGAACAGCTGACAGGGGTTGTGGAGGAGGCTGGGGAAGGGCAGAGGCTGGCTGAGCAGTCAGAGCAGGACCCAGGCCCATCACCTCTCCATCCTAGGGCACACAGGGAGAAGAGGATAAGAGAGAGACGTGGTCTACTCGGGAGGAGAGGACCTTGATCCTCTTCATGGGCTGCAGGTGTGACAACTGCATAAGAGTTTGGACCTGCTTACTGGCAAACGCTGGAAACAAAGTGCATTTTATTTTGGTCTGAAGTTATCTTGGTTGGCATCCTTCCAACAGACTGTGCCTTGTTATCTCCTTGAATCTGGTAAATACTTCTCCTGTTCCGTTGAGGAAATTTCGTCACTGTAGTTTGTTTGGTTTTTTATTTCACCTCTATCTGCTCATTGTATTGTTTGACTATTTTTGAAGTTTTTTTGAGTATATTACATTCTGGATTTTTTACTGGATTTTGTTACGTTTGTGTTACACTCTTGGTCATCACAAGAGGGCTGGGTTTTAACTTCCAACAACACACTGGGAGCGGGAGGGGGTAAAGTAGCTTCAGCCTCAAAACTGAGAGCATCTAAATTGTCTGGGTGTTGGGTGACAATCAATCATTTTGTACCCCAGAAACAATGCTCTCTGTCGCATCACTGCCCATCCTTTCCCAGTTGCAGAGATGGAGAAGGAGCCTGCAAGAAATCTCTTCCACTTGCAGCCAGACTTGGGACCACAATTCTGGTTGCTGAGCAATGCAGTCATGAAGAGGGTCACCTGGTGACTGGATTTTATGAGCATTTTTTTTTTAACCATAGCTGGTAAGTGAACTCGCCATGGTTGTCTTGTTAAGTGAACCGCATGGTCAGTAAGTGAACCACGCATTACGTGGTTAAGTGAATCCAGCTGTTCCCCTTTGCCCTAGCTCATCAGAAGCTGGCTTGGAAGCTCAGTCAGGGGACCGCAGGATGCTGCAAGCTGTTTGCCAAGGGCTCAAATTAGCATCATGGAGGTGGTATGAAGGTCGTAACTTGGAGGACAAGTCGTAGCTTGCTTTTTTTTGGCACCGTTGTAACTGAACTCTTAAACGTAAGTTGAGTGCCATCTCTAATAAAGCTCAGTTGTTCATTGAGATTCTTAAGCAGAGGGCTGGACTAGAAGACCTCGAAGATCCCTTCCAGTTCTCTTCTCTCCCTTTTTTCTTCTCTTCTCTTCTATTCCTTCTCTTCCCTTCTCTCCTCTCCTCTTCTATCCCTTCTCTTCTATCCCTTTTTCTTCTCTCCTCTTCTCTTTTTTTCTTCTCCTCTCCTCTCTTCTCTATCCTATCCCTTCTCTTCTACCCCTTTTTCTTCTCTTCCCTTCTATCCTTTCTCTTCTCTTCTTATTTTAGAACTGAGGTCTGCTTTGCAATCTCAAAGCAGCTTGGAAAGAATGCCGCACTCAAACCTTTGCTAATTTAACCTGGGTTGTCCAACACTTCCTGAAACGAAATTGTCCCAGTGGATATTGCTGCAATATTACAGCAAGTGGGAAAATATAGTTTCAGTTCCTCCTTCCCAGGCATTTGACCAATGCAAGCAGTACAGGCTCAGCGAGAAGTTTTTGTAGCATGGAATGTCTGTGAAATCCTCCACTCTCCTCTGGAAGTCACACCCAGTCTCAGGAGCTGTGTAGTAAAGGCTAAAAGGCACAGTTCCTCATTGCTAAACCAGATGCTTGATAGATACTCGTTCCTGTTTCCCCCGCACCTGTGATCTGGTTATTATAATTGTGGGGGTTGCATTAATGGCATGTTGGAATTCCCAGCAGCCAGCCTGGGATCACACTTGATCAAGCATAGAGTTAAATAAGATTATTTTTCTTGTTGTAATAAAAGGTTCATTTCTCTCCTAAATAGGAACTAATCCTGCTTTTTTTTTACCTAGACCTAAAAGCGACAATACTGTGATAAGGGTACACACACAAAATCTTAGGCTGATTTTTCACATTGTGTAGGGGAGAGGTTGAATCTAGTTAACCTATTCTAGATTTTCTGCAGGTTGGATGTCTTCCACCAAGTATGCTGTAACGTTGTGGTCCAATGTGTAGATTGTAGGGGTTTTTTTCTGTTTTACTATCCAAATTATGGAGAGGAAATTGTTCAGCAGCCAGTATTCTTGGAACCCTAATACGTAAAGTGTTCACCTTAGAGTCATTTTCAGAGCAGAGAAGGCGAGGCAAGGTCTTGGTTGGTAAAAGCAACATCCAGTGATTATTGATGACGTGTCACCAAATCAGTGTTGACTCTTAATGATAGATAGATGGATAGATAGATAGATAGATAGATATTATAAATTAGATAGATGATAGAATAGATGGATGGATAGAGATAGATGGAGGATAGATAGGGTGATAAATCATATAGACAGATAGATAGATAGATAGATAGATAGATAGATAGATAGATAATAGATGATTTACAGAGATGATTTATAGATAGATATCATAGATTAGATAGAAAAGAATAGATAGAATGATAGAGTGATAGATGATAGAGATAGATGGATAGATGATTTATAGATGATTTTAGATAGATAGATATCATGGATTAGATAGATGATAGAATAGAATAGTGATAGATGATATAGAGAGATGATAGATGATAGACAGACAGACAGATAGATGATTTATAGATAGATATCATAGATTAGATAGATCAGGGGTGGCGAACAAGTTTGACACAAAGAGCATAATTTTAAACTGTATGAGTCAGAGAGCCACACCACGCCGCTGGCTCGTGCAGTTGTTTCGAGGATGGAGACGGGATGACGCAGGGACTACGCGCCGAAATCTCTCCTCAGAGATCCCTCCTCAGAAGCAGCATAACAAAATCCAAACGTGGCAAAGAGCCACAGTATACAAAATAATATAATATAATAATAATATAATAATAATATAAGAGGCAAAGAGCATTCATTTTGGCGAGCATGCTCGAGAGTTCGCCACCCCTGAGATAGATGATAGTATAGAATAGATGAATGGATGGATAGAGATAGATAGATAGATAGATAGATAGATAGATAGAGTATAAATAGAGTGATAGATAGCTGGATAAATAGATAGATGATAGATGATTTACAGATGATTTATAGATAGATAAATAGATATAATAGTTTTCGTAGATTTTCACGGGTAAAGGTATGTAGGTCTTGGTGTATTCGGGTCTTATCCCGTGTAAGATTGAGAGTATCTTGGCGATGTTTCGACGAGATCCCACTCGCCATCTTCAGGCTGGTGCCTTCGGCTTTGTGCTTGTGCCAGCAAAGCGTGATCAGAGCTGCCTTCTCTCTATAAATAGAGAGAGCACAAGATTACAGCACAAGACCCAGGATGTTACAACAATAAAACTCAGAAGGTCATCACACAGCCCACTACTCAGGTAGCTACAACACAAAAGGCTGAAGGACACACAGCCACCACCTCAGCCACACAGGCTCTTATGAAAAAACCAACCAATCAGCAAACATCAACTCCATCAACCAATCAAGAAGCAACAACACAGCCAACAACACAGCCAACCAATCAGCAAACATCAATTCCATCAACCAATCAAGAAGCGACAACACAGCCAACAACACAGCCAACCAATCAGCAAACATCAACTCTATCAACCAATCAAGAAGTGACAACACAGCCAACAACACAGCCAACCAATCCACTTACAAAAGAGCCAGCACACCACACCTCCCCTCCAGTATTTATAGAGAGAAGGCAGCTCTGATCACGCTTTGCTGGCACAAGCACAAAGCTGAAGACACCAGCCTGAAGATGGCGAATGGGATCTTGGTGAAACATCGCCAAGATACTCTCAATCTTACACGGGATAAGACCCGAATACACCAAGACCTACATAGATATAATAGATTATATAAATGAGAGAAAAGAATAGATAGATAGATAGATAGATAGATAGATAAGAAGGAGAGAGATATATAAGATAGAGATAGAGATAGAGATAGAGTAGACCTAGATGTATACATGGACAGATTAGAGCAGGCAGAATCTCTTGGCTTGGTGTGAGAACAATGCAATTATCTTTCCCTTTTCCCCTGGCCAGCCCCCTGTTATCAGTCAAAGTCCAATGTAAAGTTCTCAAGTTGTTTGTGGAACCGGATCCTGTGTTTGCGCCATTCCCATCTGCACCTTCCTTCTTCTGACTTTCTGCTTGATTGGTGTTCCTCATAGTCAGGGCTGGCTCTGCTTCAATCCCCCACAATCCCCCCTATTCCAATCTCTCCCCCTCCCGCCGTTGCAAATGTCAGGCTGGCGAGACGCAATGAGAAGCAAGCAGCAGAAGGGCAGCCATGACTTCAGGCCTGCAATCTGCCACTCTGATCCAAGCACTGATGAGGTTACCTAGTTATGGTCATGAAATGTTTGCAAGAAAACAAGCCAATTCAGAGAGCACCAAGGACCCTTGCATCTGCCACAGACGATCCAGAGGGTCTCCTTAAAGGACATGTGGTATGGACAACATCAGGGGTGGGATTCAAATTTCTTAACAACCGGTTCTGTGGGTGTGGCCTAATTTGTGGGTGTGGCTTGGTGGTCACTTGACTGTTGGGCATGGCCTGTAGATAAATATTGTAAATATTTATGTAAATATTGAAATTTTATTTAAAAAAGAGCAACTTTTACCCAAAATCAGGCAAAGCAGGCAAGTGGATTGAGTTGCTCCCAGAATCACAGATTCACTCAGAGATCTACCTTTCTGCAATCTGCTACCTGAGTCTGCACTAAAAAATAGAAGGTTCAGTCCTAAGGAAGATTCAGCTCTGCTTTTAGATTAGCTAGAAAGCAAGAAATCCAATGATTTCCTGCTTTCTAGCTAATCTAAGGCACAGCTGATAGTTGGAAAAGCTGATGGTCAGGGGCAAAAAAAGGAAAAATAGCAACTTACCCAAAATTAGGCGAAGGCACAAGGCAGGCAAGTTGGATGATGAGCAGTGAGTGGGTGGGGAGGGGCCAGCCAGTGGCGTAATTTGCCGGTTCTCTGAACTGCATAAATTGTAACAACCAGTTCTATAGAACTGGCCAGGTAGAATCCCACCCCTGGACAACATGTCAAGAAAGTTAAGATAGTTCTGATCTGGTTTGTATTGGTTTAGTGCAGGTATCAGAAACCCGCAGCTCTGGAGCCTCATGCGGCTCTTTGGGCCCTCTTGCTGTGGCTCCCTGTTGGGTGGTCCCATTACTGGCTGGCCCCACCCCTCACCCTCCCCTCCCAGTCACTCCTCGCTGGGCCTGAGAAGGTAAAACACAAAAAACAGAAATGAGGAGGGAGGGAGAGGGAGAGACCCATTTTCCACAGAAAACACGTGACTGCGTGGGAGTGACGTTGAGTTGGCCATGCCCACCCAAGTTTTGTGGCTCCTGGTGTTTTCTTTTCTCTGGGAAATGGGTCCAAATCAGAGGTGGTCTTCAGCAGGTTCTGACCAGTTCTAGAGAACCGGTAGCAGAAATTTTGAGAAGTTTGGAGAACCAGCAAATCCCACTTCTGACTGGACGCCCACCAAGCCACGCCCACAGAACTGGTAGTAAAAAAATTTGAATCCCACCACTGGTCCAAATGGCTCTTTGAGTGTTTAAGGTTGCTGGCCCCTGGTTTAGTGAGTACCAAGACATTTCAGACTAGACTTGGACCACTGCAAGGGTCTAGACTTTTCAGACTAGACTTGGACATACCATTCCAAAGCAAGCATTTTTGGCACGTTGAACGTTTTAATTCAGCTCTATTTATTTCTTAAATTTAGATTTCTCCCTGTCTTAAATACATGGCTCTGGACGGCTAACAACGAAGAACAGAAAACAATAAAACGATCTCTAAGTAACACAAATAGTATCTGAGCAACTAATCTACAATGCCAATAAATTATACTAATGGACACAACCAGGAAATGGGCTCTCAACCTCACAAGGCCTCCAGGCTTGATGGCAAAACCAGCTCTTTAAAGATTTGCAAAAAGCTAGGAGAGTCAGGTCAAGTCTGACTTCTGGGGAAAATTACTCTAAGTATCTTTAGATAAGGGGGGGAAACCCATTAGGTCATTAGAAACTACAGTAGAAAATTGAGTTATATAGACCCAACAATTTAAAAAACCCACCACCAATTATATCAATTGCACTTACTGTTTGTCACTGCTGCTAATTTGAACAACACTCAAAAGCAGGTGCTCAGCTTGAACCAAAGTTGCATTTATTCTTCTTTGATAGGTAAGAATAGAGAAGAAGCAAATCCTACATTTTTAAAAGCAAACCTTCCATTTAAAATGTGCATTTATTATGCCTCGCCGCCTTTTGGGGCTATTAAAAATCCTGGAAATGTTATATATGTATGTATTTGTCCCCTTCTGGACATGGTAAACTTTATATTGTTCTTTCTTTTACTGCTTGCTGTCAATAGTCCAGTGTCTTATGAAGTTGGTTGGCCTCTAAATTTAATAAACAAATTTAAAAAGTGGGGGGAAGGTTAGAAAATCACAGCATTACAAAGCCATGGAAATATAATCAATAAAATCCATCCATCAGATGATATTGTAACGTTAAAACCAAAAGAGATCACCTTATTCCCCAGAATCGATCCATTACCTTTATCCTATAAATGAAATTTCATGGCCTGGTTGCATTTCACAATTTCTTTAGAGGGGAATTTCTCTCTTGCTTTGCAAATATGCTCCAATTGCAGAGTGACACACGAGCCCATGAATGTTTATGTAATCGCTGTTTGCTAATAATAAAGAGCGAGTGTTGCTTTGTGGGAAAGTGGGAAGCTCCTAAAATTAGAAGCTGTTTTACGGTGTGGGTTTCAGGTCAGACTATTTAAGCTCCAAATTTAAATAGAGGAACTACTGTTCTAAGGAGCTATACATAGGACACATTCATTCCTATATTTTTTCCTGGCTGGTGGCTTCTCCGTAGGATTTTATAAAGGAGCTATAAACCGATAGGGTGGGCACCCTATGGGAAGAAAGTGCTCCTTGTGTGGGGTTGAACATGAACATAGATAGATAGATAGATAGATAGATAGATAGATAGATAGATAGATAGTTATAGATAGAAGAAAGAGAAGGAGGAGAGAGAGGAAAGGGGGAGAGAGGGAGGGGGATAGAGGGAGGGGGAGGGAGCCAGAAAGAGAGGGAGAGGGAGAGAGACACACACACAGAGAGAAAGAGGGAGAGAGAGGGAGAGGGAGACACAGAGAGATACAGAGAGAGGAGAGAGAGACAGAGACAGAGAGAGAGGGAGAGAGAGACAGAAAGAGGGAGGCACAAAGAGACACAGAAAGAGAAGGAGAGGGAGGGAGGAGAGAGGGGGACACACAAAGAGAGGAGGGAGGGAGGGAGAGAACATATATAAGACATATATAACTGTAATCCTCAGACAACGGTTGCCTGTACACGAGGTTGTCAATCACCCTCCTCCAAAGACAATCACAATATTGATTTCAGCACCAAAGTTATTTTGTAGGGGGATGAATTAGCTCTTCAATTCAGGAATGTAAAATATGTCGGAAAAACAGAAGGATCTTGACTGTCATTTCTCAGAGTATCGTCAGGGTGTGCGCCATCAGAAAGGCATCCTATATCAATACTAAGATTATATAAGTTTAAGTAATGTAATTATCATCATAATCATAATAATAATAATAATCATCATCATCATCATCATCATCATCATGGCTGTTTGTATCAAAACGATTATATCCAGAGGCCACACTGTTCATGTATTGCTATTGGATGTATATTTAAAAATAAAAATCCAATAAAACTTTTGTTTTTAAAGGCATCCTATTATAGAATCCTGGAGCTGGAACTGGAAAGGGGCGTGGAGGTCTTCTAGTCCAACCCCTACTTGCCCAAGGCAGGAGGAGACCGCATAGCATTCCCAACCAAATGGTTGTCCAATCTTTTCTTGAAAACGTCCAGCGATGAAGCACCCATAACTCCAGGAGGCAAGAGCTGTTCATGGTTCTCACTATCAGGAAATTCCTTATTTCCAGGTTGGCTCTGGAAATAATGCCACCTTTACCAGTATAATGCCAGTTTTACCTGCTCCAAACTAACTGGGCTGTTGGGGAGATTGCCATCAGGGATCCCTGGAGGCATTGGGCTAACGGCTCTAAAATTTTTTTTAAAGGGAGCACCTTGGACTCTCCAGGCAGAATAAAGAATAGAATGCAGAATGGAGTTGGAAGGGACCTTGAAGGTCTTCTAGTCCAACCCCCTGCTCAGGCAGGAATCCCTAGACCATTTCAGACAAAGGGTTGTCCAATCTCATCTTAAAAACCTCCAGTGTTGGAGCATTTACAACTTCTGGAAGCAAGTTGTCCCACTGATCTTTTGTTCTGTCAGGAAATTTCCTTAGATCTACCCTGTTTCTCTCCTTGATTAGTTTCCATCCATTGCTTTTTGTCCTGCTTGGGTGTTAAATAATATTAATTGAGTTTGGCCTGGATCTTTAAAGCTATATCTATATCACAGAGTCATTCAATAAATTGCAATGCCAAGTTGTGTCAGATCAAAACAGATTTATTTATAACAGAACAATCAATAAATATATTATTCTTAAATATATACAGAGTCTTTTCTTCTTTCGTTCCTCTTAAACAGTCCTTCAAGGAACTAGAAGTCACTATGAAGGATTCACAGTTCTTCCTCTCATAACCTCTTCTTAGATATAGCTAACCTCTTTAGAAAGTCCCTTTCTCTTTAGGTTATAGATCTTCTCTCAGATCTCTTGGCTATATCTTCTCATACACAGACCTCAGTCTGTCAGATCCTAATATCTCCTCAGAGTCTTGGATCTTCTCAGTATCTGCAATCTCCTCATTGTCTTTCTCTCTTTCACTTATTTCTCTGTCTCCTGAAAATGACAGTTGACAGCCCTTTTATACTTAGGGGCGTGTCCTACAGTATCACAGTGAGGTGCTCAATGCCACCCTGTCATTGGTAGGTTTGATCACCCCATCAAACTCTACTAATTTGTAAACTGCATAGTAACTCCAGAAAGTTCTACTTTCTGACATTGGGGAAATAATAAGAGAGAAATAAGACAGCTGAATGGCTGGCTGGTCCCTGAAAATGAGTCCCCAGATTTCAGGCTGCTCTTTATCCTTCATTCTGAATCAGTTCTACCTCCGTCGTTTGTAGATTTTCATAAAACCTCCCTCCTTTGTAACAGAGAACCAGAGTTGGAAGGGACCTTGGAGGCCATCTAGTCCAGCCCCCCTGTCCAAACAGGAGAGCCTATGCCCTTTTTGAGAAGTGGCTGTCCTTCTTCTGTTTGATTTTAAGTCCTGCTTTTCGGTGAGATATTGTGTGTGGCTGCCCACTAAGGAGACACCTCCTTCCCATTTTTTTTCAGAACAGGGAGAGAAAGATGATGATGATGATGATGATGATGATTATATTTGGATTTATATGTCACCCCATCTCTGGGGAGGACTCGGGGCGGCTCACACAAAGATATATATACAAAATAGGTAAAAATATATCCAATCCAAATGTGAATAAAATACTAAAATGCCCCATTTAAAATCCCCAATCCCTCTCAATCCAGGCCGGCCTGTAAGAACAGCCAGGTCTTTAGATCGCAGTGGAAGGAACGCAGGTCAGGGGCCAACTGCAGCTCCAGGGACAGCTGGTTCCACAGGGTGGGTGCCCCCACAGAGAAGGCCCTTCCCTTTTAAGATCATTCCATGATTAATGTTATTGTTGTTGTCTACAAGTCAGGTTTTTTGTTTTTAAAAAATGGACAATTTTTACTAAAAGAAGATTTTGGAAGTTTTTGAAGACTGGACTAGACTAGAAGAGAAATAACAGAGTTGGGAGGTACCTAAGAGGTCTTCTAGTCCAACCCGCCCTGTTAGGCAGGAAACCCTCCCCCCTTTGTCCATTCTCTTCTTCAAAACTGCCCACCGGTCAGGTGAGGAACCTGCCTGGGACCCTGACCGGCCGCTCGGCTCCTCCTTCCCCCGCTGCGAAGCGCAGCCTTCCCAGCCGGAGACTTTGCGCAGGGAGGGAGCGAGAGGGGTGCGCGGGGTAGCCGAGCTCTCCGCCAGGGCGGGAAGAAGGCGGAGGCGGCGAGCAGACTCCGCCTCGGAGCCCCGCAGACCTTCGCTTTCGTCCCGGAAGGGGAAAAAAGAGCTGCGTTCCGAGAAGAACTCTCTGAGCCCGCCCGGGAAGAGGCGTCCCGCTCCTGCTGCTGCCGCCGCCGCCCCAACTGCCCTCCTTCCAATTCCTTGATCCCGCGGCTGGAGCCTCGCTTGGGCCAGGTAAGGGGCGGCGGGATCGGGGGCGGTGGGGGCTGGAAGCCCGGAGCCTGGCTGGTAGGAAGGCAGGCAGACCAACAGGCAGACAGGAAGAAAGGCAAGAACACAGGCAGACAGACACACAGACAGACAGACAGACAGACAGGAAGGAAGGCAAGCAGGCAGGCAAGAAGACAGACACATAGACAGACAGGAAGGCAAGAAGACAGACGGACAGGAAGGAAGGCAAGCAGGCAGGCAAGATAAGGAAGGAAGGAAGGAAGGAAGGCAGGAAGGCAAGAAGACAGAAGGCAAGGCAGGCAGGGAGGAAGGCAGGCAGGCAAGAAGACAGGCAGAGGCAGGCAGGCAGGCAGATAGACATTAAGGAAGGAAGGCAAGAAGACAGACAGGCAAGAAGGCAAGCAGGCAGGCTGGCCAGGGGGGCCGCTGGGGCCTAGCCAAGGCTGGGGACGCTGGACAGCGCAGCCCCCGCTTGGGTCAGGGCGGCTTTCCGGAGCGCGAGCGGCCCCTCCCTTCCCCTCCATGCCCGGAGGCGCCTTCAGGCAAAATATGGCTGTTGGGGCGGACGGGCGAGGGGAAGGAGAGGGAGCGGTGCCAGCCTTGGGCGGAGAAGAGGCAGCGTGGAGCCTCGGCTCGGGCAGGTCTCGCCTTGCGCAGTTTGCCTTGTTGCAAGAGTTCCGGACTCCTACCCTTTGCCCAGCCGGGGTCGCCAATGTGCGCCCCCAGAGCTCTCCTCCGTTTCCAAGACTCCGAAGGTTCAACTTTCGGCCCCACGACTTTTAAGTCGGGTGCTGAATAAACTTTTTCGGCCTGGTGGATTGCCAGGACATTTTTGTTGGGTGGTGGTGGTTGTTTTTAAACAAGAACACAAACATTTTTTTTAATTTTATTTTTGTTTATTTTTTTTAATTTTTAATATAACCATTCCATCTTCGGTTGAACCCAACAACCAAACTTACAACCTCCTCCTAATTAAATTCATATTGATTCTGCAATCTTTAACCTAATAATATTTCCACATATTAATTCTACAATATTAACCTAATAATTATTCAACACACCAGTCATAATATTTACTTCTCTCTTTTAACATTCTTTTTTTTACCGGACACCAAATGGTTGGGTTTGCCCAGTGTGGGAAAAGACAAAACTAGCTAACTTTGGCTTCAGAAAGATGCCAGTTTTCAGAATGAGACACCACCCACAAATGGAAAATCTGGATTTGAATTGGGGTAGTGTGTGGGAGTGGAGGAAAAAGGGTAAACTAGCCAAGATCTCATTTTAGCCCAATCTGAGTGGGCAGGGGTTGGACTAGATGACCTACAAGGTCCCTTCCAGCTTTGATTATCCGTTATCTGAGTAGGTCAGACTTACTTCCTCTTTGGCAAGCCAAGAATTTTGAGACTGAATTGGTGCTAGGAAGTTGGTTGAGTGACATTAAAAATAAAGGATAAAGAAGCCACAGAATACTATTTAACATGGAATAAATTTTACGAATGGTTAGAGATAAGAGGTAGAAATCAGATGAAGAAAGAGTAAGACTATGTATGACTTAGATATAAAGATGGTTTATAGTTATGAATATGCCAATATAATCAACAGGCTTACAAATCAGCTTATACAAAGAGAAATCTAGTTTAAACTACTCTGTTACACTATTATTATTGTTATTAGTATATGTATTAATGTTTTTGTGTTTGTTTTTTGTTTTTTTCTGTAAATAGTATGCCCTGACAATACACTGTATTCAAAATGTTTATTACACACACACACACACACACACACACACACACACACACACAAAGGAAGTTGGTTGTTAGGAAATCGGACACCCTGTAATAGAACTTTCAAGCAGTAAGTGAAGTTGTCTTTGAATCACAGTTTCTCCTGGTGATAATCTGATCATCTTCAGGTTACGTTTTGTAACAAAAATCAAAAAGCCAGTTACCTTCCTCCTCCGTCTAATTTGAGGCTAAAGGCCTGGGATTTCCTGGTGGTCCCCCATCCCAGCAATACTTAAGTTTTTCGAGATCTTCCTCTTTTTTTTTTGGTCAAGTTTTTTATTTTATATTGCGTATACATATCATTGCATGCTCAGTGTGATACCTGGGTATCATACATTTTAGTACAAATAAATATAATATTATTATTCACAGTTATTACATTTCATTTTCATTGTTTCATATTGTTTAAACGTATCTCATACTACTGCCATTCCATTTCTAAATCTCCCTCTTATTATTACATATATCTTGTTATATTAAAACATGTATATTGTTGTTCCCCTCTTATTTCTATTTCTATTCTAACTTCTATTCATGTCACCATAGTATTCAAAGACGTTTCTTTTCTTTTTAAAAATATTTTTATTGTACATTTTTCCTTAATATTCATCACAGTTCCAATTTTACGACATCATTGTGTACTGGTTATATCAAGTCCTTATTTTTTGTTTATATCCTACTATACATCCTAATTGAAACTATCTTACTGTATAATCTCTTTCGACTACATAATGTTATTGTGAAAGGTAATTGATGAATTGTGCCAATGTAACTATAGCCAAAAGACTTGCCAGACCATTTTGAAATAACAACAAATTCTTTTATTCAATAAACCTATTTACATTTAACTGATCAATCCCTGACTTAGCTAACAGAGCAGGGCCTGCTTCTCTCTCTGTCCTGCTAAGCAGCAAGTAACTTGGTGGGAGGGGCTTATATACCCTCACAGAGTCAGTTACAAAAAGGATCCAATCTTGCAGCTCTCCTGATTGGCCAAAATATATGTGAAATATTTACACACAAATAATAATTTAAAAATATATCCCACAGTTATGCATCATGATTATAACTATTATTTTCTTATTTATACCATAATATGCTATTACTTTGATCATTTTGTGCACAATACTATATTCACATACAATCCAAGAGTTTACATTGTTTATTCTTACATATTTCAATATATCTGTATTTTTATTTTGTTAATTTCCTTTCATTGTTAAATACTAATCGCTGCATCTATTTTTTATCCAGTTATAAATAATACATCCCATGTTAGATAGTATTCTGTTTCCTCTTTGTCCTTAAGTTCCATTGTAAGTCAGAGAAGTTTCTTTTCTGTTTTCCATCTTTCACCTGCTTTATGGCTCATATTTCCCTTATTTAACTCTTCACATCTGTATATATTAAAGTTTCATCCTTCATTCTTTCGCTGTTCGGTGTCTCAATAAACAACCCTAATACCAATCACAATATCACCCCAGCAAGTTTTTCGAGATCTGCCAAGGTTGCTTATGAATGGCAAACAGGAGAAATGCAGTGAGGGCCTAAAACATTTCTCAGAATTTGCGGAATTTTCCAACTGTTGCAGCTTTGTGTGTCTACATCTGTGTGTGTTTGTGTGTGTTTGATTCCTCTTTTTCTTTCTGATGTTCGGTGCCCCAACAAAAGAGTTGCTTTTGTGCCTATCTTGTGCGGTTCTTCATAATGTTGTGACTTCGGCTCCTTCCTGTTTCGGCTGGTTTTGTTGCCAATAAATTCAGTTCAGGGCCGATCTCACCCACTCCTATCGTGTCATTTTCCTGCATACCAGATACCAGCGAAATTGCTGTATCCAGGTCTATTTTTGGAGGCAGCCTCTTTGGAAGGACAGCTAACTATCAACGTAGGAAAACAGTGTATTCCTAATCCTTGCAAAAAAAAAAAAGATTGCATGACGATTATGTCCTCCAGGTTATGGGGGGCTTGATATGACAGGGGGTCCTCGACTTACAACCACAGCGGAGCCTCACATGTATGTGTGCTAAGGGAAACATTTTGTGAAGTGAAGTTTTGCTTTTGTTTTATGACTTTTCTTGCTGCGCTTGTGAAGCAAATCACATTGTAACTTGGAACAGTCCCTAAACGAATGAGGTCTACCTGTATTTTTATCTCTCATTTATCTCATGTCTGTTCACGGAAGACAGATGGCCAAGCCAAGATCGCTCGGAGCTTTTTATGGTCCACAAGTCAAGCTAATAACATGACCCCCATTGAACACAAGGTTTTGTAGCAGTGGAACTTATATCTGCCTGGAAGATGGGAGGGGAACACAAAGTGCATTTACCGAGTCCAATTTCCTGGTCCTTTTTTTTTTTCTTCCTTCCCTTCATTAATTCAAGCACACGTTTCCTGGTGCATTTTAACCTTATGCAAACAACCTTTGTATACCTTGCGGCCTCTTTGTGCGTTGGCCAAGGCAAGAAGTCAGTACTACAGTTCTTTCAGCTCAGGGGAGGGGAAACATGGCCCCTTTATGACTTGTGGACTTCAACTCCCAGAATTCCTGAGCCAGCACGGGGAATGATGGCCCCTTTATGACTTGTGGACTTCAACTCCCAGCATGGCTCAGGAATTCTGTGAATTGAAGTCCACAAGTCATCAATGGGTTTCCTTTGCTTGCTTTAGCTGGATGACCTTCCAAGAAAAAGACTGAATGTCTCTATTGTTAGTCAAAGGTCACTATTTGTTTTGTTTTGCATCCTTACGATTTATACTGACTGTTTCCTGGTATGACTTGATTGCTTATTGTACCCTATGACTATCATTAAGTGTTGTACCTGATGATTCTTGATTCTTAACGAATGTCTCTTTTATGTACATTTTTAGCATTTGTACATTTTTAAATTCCTTGTGTGTCCAATCACACTTGGCCAATGAAGAATTCTGTTCTGTTCTATTCTTGTTCTGTTCTATTCTATTCTATTCTATTCTATTCTATTCTATTCTATTCTATTTTTTTTAAATATGAACTTGTGCTGTTGAGTCCCACTAACTACGGGTAGTCCTTGATTTACAACCACAACTGAGCCCTACATTTTCATCATTAAGCAAGGCAGTTGTTCCTTGAGTTTTGTCCCATGTTATGACCTTTTTTCTGCTGCGGTTGCTAAGCGAATCACCACAGTTGTTAAGTGAGTCTGGCTTTCACAATTGCTCATCCGAAGCCAGTTGGGAAGGTTCCAAATGGTTGATCACCTGATCCTGGGACTGTGCAACTGTCATAAATACATGCTGCCTGATTTTTTAAAATTACATTTATATTTCTGACTCATGTGACCATGGGGATGTGTGATGAGAAGGAAGAAAAAGGAAGGAAAGGAAGAAAAAGGAGGACAGAGGAGGAGGCAGGAGAGAGAAGGAGAAGAGTGGATGGGAAGGAAAGGAAGAAAAAGGAGGAAAGAGGAGGAGGAGGAGAGAAGAAGAAGAAGAGGAGGAGGAGAATGAGAAAGGGAGGAGGAGGAGAAACGAAGGAGGAGGAGGAGGTCATCCCAAACATTCCAACTTGGTGCAGGATTCTTGCAGATGGATGCTAAATTTGACTAGATGTTTGAATAGAAATTATAAATATGATACGATGGTGCCAACTTAAATACAAAACTTTCCTGTGAAGGCAAAGGCTTGGTTTGTATTTCACAAAACACAGTTAGTACTCAGAAAGCAGCCTGAATACAGAGCAAGCATTGAGGATACAGAAGCTGATCATTCGTGGATTATATTTAGACAAGAGGTGTTTAGATTTTGTACAGGTGAAACTCAAAAAATTAGAATATCATGCAAAAGTTCATTTATTTCCGTAATGCAACTTAAAAGGTGAAACTAATATATGAGACAGGCTCATTACATGCAAAGCAAGATAGTTCAAGCCGTGATTTGCCATAATTGTGATGATTATGGCTTACAGCTCAAATAAATTCAAAATAGGAAGAAAGGGAGAGAGAGAGACAGACAGACAGAGAAAACTGTGCTATTATTTTTAATTGTTCCCTTATTTATCTTGTGTTAATATTTTACACTGTCCCTTCACCTAGAGTGATTCTACTGCCTTTCTTTTGCCCAGGGCTACCACATATTTTTCAGGGTTTACATACATTCAATGTCTATAGTCCAGAGCATAAATATATGTGTCTGTTGAAAGGGACTTTGGAGGTCTTCTAGTCCAAGCCCCTGCTCAAGCAGGAAAACTGAGGATGCCGAACACTGAGTAGAGGTCCTGGGAAAGGTGTCAGAATAACAGAATAACACTTAGAAGGGACTTTGGGGGGGGGATCCCTATACCATTTCAGAGAAATGGATGTCCAGTCTTTTAAAAATTTCCAGGGATTGATCACCCAGAACTTCTGGGGACAAGTAGGTCCACTGGTTAATTGTTCTCACTGTCAGGAAGTTTCTCCTTAGTTTTAGGTTGTTTCTCTCTTTGTTCAGTTTCCATCCATTGCTGCTTGTTTGCCTTCTGGTACATTGGAAAATACATTGCGCCCTCCCCCCCCCCTTTCTTTCTGGCAGCCCCTTAAAAGCCTGTTGCCTATCGCACTCTTGGACAAAGCATGTGAGCCATTTCCTCCTTTCAGTGGTCCATGAAAGTACATCTATAGTATGTAGATAATAAAGTCAAAAAAAGGTGAACAACATTTTTACAGAACTATAGAGAAGTTGAGGCTTGGTGTGACAAGGAATGGCTGGGAAGGGAGGGGCCAGGTGAGGCAGCCCTCAACCTGAGTGACATTAAATTGACCACACCCACTCAGTCACATGACCACCAAGGCACGCCCACCAAATAAGCCATGCCCACAGAACTGGTAGTAAAAAATTTTGAATCCCACCTCTGCCCATAAGGTATAAAGGACAGGCAAAGATGATGAAACCTTTGCAGGAAGCAAAGTTGTTCGTTCTGTTTGGATTAATCCTTGATGCTCTGTGTGTATTTTGTACTTCAGTTGGTTTTTTATAGTTCGTTTGGCACTTTTGTTGTTGTCAGCAATTCAAAGGAGAGAAAGGTGGGTGCTTATCTCGAGGGACTGTTTGGGACTCATTACAGGCTGGGAATGAACATAATTCCCAGCGTTGCAATAAAACAAGACTTGTTTTTAAAATATGCATGTGCGTAATTACGAGCTCGGAAGCTTTGGTCAGAACAGTTTGCTACTGACTTCCCTGCAATCCTGCACTCTCCCTGTGTCTTCAACAGCTGACATGCAGAAATGCACTGTGCCATGCAAAGCAGCTGAGCTTCAAAACCAGGAAATAAAGGTCAGAATAGAGCTGGGGCAGGAAGGCCCAGCAGCTGATCATCGGAGCGAACCATTTAGCTCACAGATGATCCTTGGAGATACCAGTTCAGGCAAACCGGGATGAACCAGTAGACTACCACCACTTTAGTGGATTCTACACAGTTTCAAACATCGTGGGGTGATGTTGGAATAAGAGGAAAAATGCTACTTCAACACTGTGGTAGTTAGGGATGATTTAACTTGTTCATGGGTTAGAAATAGGATAAAGGCCACATCAAAGGGTTGGGTAGAAATGTGTGCCTTGTTTAGTTGCTGGTGGAGAAATGCTTAGTTTATGAGTAATAATACCAACAAGAGTTTGGGCGTTGAATTCAATGATAACTAACGTTTTGCTTTTTCTAAGAGGTGGAATAGAATAGAATTGAGCGGCAAGGTGGCATAGTGGTGAAGAATCACACCTCCCACTTAGAAGGTAAAGAGTTCAATCCTGGGTAGCAGCAGATATTTCTCTCCTAGAGCACAAAGAGAAAATATCTGCTGTGAACTTCACATAGGCATCAGGGAGGGCATCAGGACAGTAAATGCTCAGGTCTATCGTATTGCTCCAACTCTACCTGAATTAAGGGATTTACAGGGTCATAAAAAGGAAGTTTAGAACAGGATAGAATTCTCACAATCTGTTCTGGAAAGTTAGTGTTATATGAACTTCTGCAATGATGAAAGAACATTAACCGAAGAATGGCAGATGAGAAAGAAAGTTAAGTCTTTGATTCAAAAGGAGTCTGGTACAATTTTTTTTCAGATTAAAACAAAATTATTAAAAGTCATAACACTGATTTATTTCTTTGCTTTCTGTTCTGTCTTTCCTCCAGGAGCCCAGTACAAGTTGCACAGGGATCTGTTTTCATATGATTACAATAACAATAGGAGATACTGTGTAGATAGATAAACAGACAGATAGATAGATAAATGGATGGATGGATGGATGGATGGATGGATGATGGATGGGTAGATGATGGATGGATAGATAAAGATAGATAGATAGATAGATACATAGATAGATACATAGATAGTAGATAGAAGATAGATAAATGGATGGATAGAGTAGATAGATAATAGGTAGATATAGAAGGTAGGTAAGTAGGTAGGTAGGTAGATGACAGACAGACAGACAGACCAAGCACTCAGGAGAGTTTCTGTTGGTAAACCTGGCCTTAAATGTCCCAACCAATTCAATATTTGCTAATTTTGATTGTAAACTTTCTTGCCAAGAGTTGAAAAATGTGTCATAAGACTTGGCAAAGAGCAGAATGTGATTTTAACAATGCACAAATGCACTCCAAACCCCCACTCCCCAAATAAGCCTTTTTACTGGAAGCTTCAGCTGCAGTTGGTGGGCATGCAAGCCTCAGGAAAGACGCAGCTCCTTCAAACTCTTCAATACTCTTTAAGTATTGCTGTGGTTCCGTCTTTAGTTTTAAATTTGCCTTTGGACAGCTTTAGGTTAAGGGTTGCAACCAGTGGCGGTATTCAACCAGTTTGGCTGAGCCAGTGGCGCCGATGAGCAGCGGAGACCAAACCAGTTCTCTCCGCCACTCTGCTGTTGGGCCCACCCGGGCTCCCATACTCACCTTTATCCACTGAATTTGAAGTGCAGCTGCTTTGCACGGCACAGAAGAGTGCCGTGCAGCAGCTGCTGAAGCAAACGGGATTGTGCAGGCTTGCAGGAGGTGAGTTAGAACGCCCCTGCACCTGCACAAAGTGCACATTTTGCACGCGCATGCACACAAAGTGTGTGCATGTGTGCAAAGCATGCCCACCAAGCCACTCCCACCAAACTGGTGGCAAAAATATTTGAATCCCACCACTGGTTGCAACCAAGAATTAGCTTGAATGCTTTTCTGGTTACAGAGGTCAAATGATTGCCATGGGTTTCCAACAGGATATGAAGAGCTCCACCACAAAAGCTACATACCTCTAGCTTTTAACTAGACATTTCTTTTGTTGGTTTGAAAAGCAAAGGCACAACCTCGGATATGAAAGGCTCACTTATAAATCCACTGGGATTTAGGGGGAAAAAAGGGCATAAAAGGATGAATGATAGTGGATGGAAAGCTTCTTAGAATATATGCTTAGGAGGGGTACATTGGAGAAACAAGTGGGGATGGACCTTCTCTTGCCTATTTATTCACCCTGGAGTCAAATATGGCTGGACAGGGAAGCCTTTATGTTCTGTCCCACTGCACATTAGTCTGTGTGCAGTTCAACACACAGCCAATAAGTTTTAAGATTCATAAACTTATTTGGATCTCTCCTTGGAAGGAGGCTGAGTAGAAAAATGTCTCCAGGCCTTCTAAAATATAATTACAGATGAGTACAAGGGAAGGAAAATGAGCACATGGCTTAACAGCTCTGTTCCTTGTTTTCTTTTTCTAGCCCTGGAGCAAGATGTTTAGCAAGTCTGTAGTAAATTACCATCTGTACATCAGCATGGCCTTCCCGGCTTGCCAATTTTGTTTTACTGTCCAAGGTGTCCTACACAGCATCAGACATGATTATTTTGTCTTTTAAATTGGGAGCATGGCAAGAAAAGAGAATTTCATCTGTTTTTTCCTCCCTCGTGTTTTCCTTTAATTTGCTAGAAGTGGAAATTACCATATTTTTTGGAGTATAAGACACTCCGAAGTATAAAACGCACTAGCTTTTGGGGAGGAAAACAAGAAAAAAACAGTCTGCCTCAGCCTCCCAGCAATATGCCTCCTTGCAGCAAACAGCAAACAGCCTGTTTCAGCTTCGACACAGCCTGATTAGCACAAGCAGCTGATTGTCAGTTGGATCGACCTCCCAACGATCAGCTGTTTCAGGCTGCAGGGATCAGCATCGCCTATCGATGTGTCTCTGCATCCCATTTTCGGCCTCTGCATCCTGTTTGCAGCCTCTCTGTGCCCCGTTTCCTGACTGTTTCAGGAGGTGGGGATAATGGGCAGAAAATGGGGTACATGGAGGCTGAAAATGGGGCGCACAGAGGCAGCAATTGGCAATGGCAATCCCTGAAGCATGATACAGCTGATTGTTGGGAGGCCGATCCAACCGACAATCAGGTGTTTGTGCTATGCCGAAGCTGAAACAGGCTGTTTGCTGTTTGCTGCAAGGAGGCAAATTGGATGGGAGGCAGAGGCCGAAGGGTGGGGCCAGTGGGTGGGCAAGGCTTCGGCAACATTAGCTGTATAAGACGCACGGACATTTCCACCCACTTTTGGTGGTGGAAAAAATGTGTCTTATACTATGAAAAATACGGTATTTTTTGTCTCTGAAAAGAGTTGAGCTTTAAAATTCCACTTTGGCATCCTGTTGATGACAATGGCTGTTTTTTTCCCTTTCTCTGTTTTTTCCCTTTTTCCCATTTACTTCCCACCAGCTGAGAGAGAAAGGTTCTGTTTGAATAGCTTAGGTAGTGTTGTTTGCAGAGGACAAACCCAGAAAGCATTCATGAACTTGGTTAGTGTGGGAGAGAGGGAGAGGAGATGGAGGATTGTGGGTTTAATTTAGTTTACTTTATTGCACCTTGTACAATGAAATCAAACACCATCTTCAGTGTACATCATGACCATGACCATGAAAATAAACACAAACACACATTCTTCACCCTTCACACATTGAACCAGAAACCCCCGACACTACACCAACACTGCACTATACAGCAGAATTCAAAAGAGCTACTGCCCTGGGACAGAAGCTGTTTTTCAGCTTATTTGTCCTTGTTTTTATTATTCTGTACCGTCTGCCAGATGGTAATATTTCAAAATAAGGGTGCCCAAGGTGAGATGTATCTTTGAGAATGTTTTTAACTGTCTTGAGGCAGCAGGAGCTATAAAACTCTTCCAAAGAGGGGAGAGGGCAACCAATGATCTTCTGGGCAATGACATTAACCCTCTGGAGTGCTTTCCTATCTGCCACTGTGCAATTGGAAAACCATACAGGGGTGCAGTATGTTAAAATGCTCTCTATGGTGCAGCAGTAGAAGGTCACCAGCAGTTTCTCATTCAGTTGTTATTTCCTGAGAAGTCTCCAGTAGTATAATCTCTGCTGGGCCCTTTTGACCAGGGCTGCAATGTGGGTACCCCAGGTCAGGTCCTCTTTTAGGGTAACCCCCAGAAACTTAAAACTGGTCACTTGCTCCGCTCGGTCTCCATTGATAATGTCTGGATGTCTGATCTATTCCTTCTATAATCCACTATAAGCTCCTTGGTCTTATTGATGTTGAGGACCAAGTTATTGTCTTCACACCACGAAAGCAACCGGTCCACCTCATCTCAGTAGGCAGACTCATCCTCCCTGGAGATAAGTCCCACCACTGTTGTATCATCTGTAAATTTAGCAATAGTATTACTATTGGTAATAGTATTACTATAGGTTCTGCTGGACCACCGACTCACATATTATTTGGGCCCTGATGCTGTTAAAACCAGTTCTGAGCTTAGAAAGGAAAGAGAAATCTCAATGAGGTTCAAAAATCAACCCATCTTTTTTTATTTCTATCTCAAATGCTAAAGGGATTAATTAAATCATCTGTAGCCCTCAAGCCAATGTTGGGAGAAATGTCCATCTGGTTCAATTCCAAGCTGGGAGAAAGACACTGGAAACATGGAGGCTGATTGGAAAGATGGTTTATTGATGGACAGGACCACATAGGTTTGAGGTCCTGGGCAGCTGACCACAAGGAGTGGAGAATGAGGGGTATTTATACCTTCTCTTGGGCTTTGCACTTGAGCTTCCTGTTCCAGTGCAAGAACATGTCTTCTGTTGGCTGTTGTAGGGGTCATAGCTGGCTTGTAGGTTGTCTGAGCTCTCAGGTTT
Source organism: Naja naja (assembly GCA_009733165.1). Lineage (NCBI taxonomy): Eukaryota > Metazoa > Chordata > Lepidosauria > Squamata > Elapidae > Naja > Naja naja. Next base: position 92,681,152 of record CM019151.1, read on the forward strand.
GGTTGAAATTTGGACCCTAATGCATTATCATTTTAAAAAGTTACAAAAGTGAAAACTTACCTTAGGGAAGCAAAATAATTTTTGAATCTACATCTCTGGGGAAAAAAATATCTAAGTGATTTGACCTTTTCTCTGGGTATGAGAAAGGAAACTTTGTTTAATGAGAATAAAAATTACCCTGTCAACAATGCTGAATCAATGTTTGCTGAAGAGTTCACCAGATGGCAATCTGCTGTAACGTAGATATTTAAAATGTTTTGTACGTTCAGGAGGAAATGTATGTTATGCACACGTGTAATCAATATATCCGTGGTAGGCCTATCTATCTCAGCATTAAATATATGTCCATGATGTACAGAAATATTTTAATAGAGCTAAAATTGCTGCATTTCCTCTTTACAGTTATTTACTAATGTGTATTTCCCATTGCAATGTTTGAATTCTCTAAGCAGGATATATAAGCCTTCTTGGATTTATGACTTGGTCTTAAGAATCCATTCTTGGAAAAAGGAGACTTTTTAACATAGCCTCTGAAATATTCAGACTTTACTCTGAAGATACTAGGTATATTAAAACATAATATTATTAACTGTTATTAACTAAATGTGCTGTCCAACTCTCAGCTTCTCTGAGCAGCTGAGAGGTGGACATAGGTAGTTACATAATCTACACCAGTGTTTCTCAACCTTAGCAACTTTAAGACATGTGGACTTCAACTCCCAGAATTCCCCAGCTGACATGCTGGGTGGACAGTTTTGGGAGTTGTAGTCCACCCATCTTAAAATGATAATGGTTGAGAAACACCACTCTACATGCAGAGAGTAAAATTCTATATTATTATCAAGAAAACCTCATGGACCTGATTCTAAGGTCATCAAGGAACTGAGCTTAATTTGAAGATGACTTTAATAGCATTTGTATCATGCCTCTTGTCAGAGCCTGAATCCCGGAGGAAGGTGAGCCAGAGCTGGGGCCAACAGAGGTTCAGGGGGCAGCCTCGTTGGCTTCAGAAGAACATGGGATGGTTTGCCAGCAGGGAGGAATGGGGGGAGGATGACTGAAAGAGGGCAGGCAGTGGAGATGAAGAGTGATGGAGCTCAGGTGATGAGCAAGGACTGCCCCCTCCTGATACCCGAGCACGGAGAGTGGAGAAGAGGCAGGAACAATGCAGGCTGACCCAACTACTCAGGAGGAAGGCACCCCTCCCCTCTTCACAAGGCATACCTGGGGACTGAGACTTAAGGAGATGCTGTGGGGAGGGGCATTTGTTGGGAACAAACACTGAATTTGTGGAGTTTTGTGTGCCGGTACAGACATTTGGAGTTTGCTGGACTTCTTACCATATTCCTTCTTTCCTGGACTAATTGCCTTGTTCCTTTGCTTCCTGGACTCATTGGCTTATTGCCTTGCCCCGCTGGACGTCTTGCTTTGAAGTTGTTGTGCTAACAGCATTTTGCTGCACTACTTGCAGCCAGAGGCTGCTGGAGGTGTGTGTCTGTGTATGCGCACTTTGCTCCGGGACTTGCCATAAACGTGTGAGCATTTGGGGGAAAGTTGGAGCAACAAAGGGGTGTTTTGAACTATCCGCTGACTGTGTTGCCTCCGTGCCTTGTCCAGGGTCACCACAATCTATTTAAGTAGGTATATTTGTGTGTTTTTTTCTTCCAGATTTTCAACATGAGTTATCCAGGGTACCCACCTGCAAGCGGATATCCACCTGCGGGTGGTTATCCACCTGCGGGTGGTTATCCACCAGCAAGCGGATATCCACCTGCTGCTCCAGGTAAGTTAGTTTCTTTCTTTTTCATTTAAGATCTGGTTATTAGAACAGTTTGGTTGCAATTGACCCATAACAAAAGAGGGAGTAATGGGTACAGAAAAGATGCGATAGAATGTTATCAGTAGTACTACAGATTCCCAAAGCGGAAGTAGCACATTCTAGGGAGGAGCGCAAAATAAGAGATTACATAGTCCTGAACTGAATGGAGAAGAGAGGAAAAAGTTCAGAGTAGCCACACTCTAGAATCTCCCAAGTTCTAGGGAATGTAAAGTATTGTTTGAAGATTATTGCTTTAGTCTGGCAAGATTCTGTCGAATAGGTCTAAGCCAGGGGTGTTACACTCTCGTCATCACAGTGGCATCACATGATGTATTGTGACCTTCCCCCCTTTGCTAAACCAAGCATGGGCATGGCCAACGCATGATGCATCAGGCTCACAGGCCGTGAGTTTGACAGCCCTTGTCTAAGCAAATGAAGAACTGGATTCAGTTGGATCTTTTGTCACCTTTTGGCTTAGGCCTGATCAATGCTCTTCTTCTTGAAGAATGTCACATTGGGATATTTTATTAGTTGCAACATGGAGTGATTCCCAACCTATGTCAAGGAGAATGTGTTCCTGCATATCTAGAATGTTAGATTGGTCAGACTTCTGGGCTTATCTCTTGTTTTTATCTTATGATACAGATCAGAGAACTGCACAAGTGATCAACCAGTTGGTCACAATAAGCCAAACCTACAGAATATAGAATAACTATCCTGAACTGAATGGGGAAGAGAGGAAAAAGTTCAGAGTAGCCACACTCTAGAATTTATCAGGTTCTAGGGAATGTAGAGTATTAAGTCTGAGGGTTATAGCTTTAGTCTGGCAAGATTCTGTCTATTAGGTCTAAGCAAATGAAGAATTGGATTCGATTGGATCTTATCATCATCATTTGGCTTAGGCCTGGCAAAAAAAATAATTACAGAATAACAGACTTGGAAGGGACCTCAGAGATCTTCTAGTCCAGCTGTCTGCTCAAGCAGAAGACTGTACCATTTCAGACAAATGGTTATTCAATATCTTCTTTAAAACCAGCGAGAGAACACCACAACCTCTTAAGAGAGAAAGCCTGAAATAATCCTCTTCCTTCAAGAATTTAGTACCATGTATTTCTTTGCTAAGAATACCAGCATATTCTGTAAGTTGTTATTCTAGTTATATATACTTAACAATTGAGAACGGTCAACAAATATCTTACTACATCACAGGGTGTGTGCGTGATGGCCCTTTTCTTTTTCCTGCAATCAGTTGCTTCTTGGTGAGGGTGATAGCATTCATTCTTCTGCTTGTCCTAGACTAGAGAATCTCTAGCTCCATTATTTATCCTTGAGGGTTAGAGTCAAGATTAGAACAGAGACTAAATGATTAGAAAAAAGGACTATACCTAGTTTTATCAACAGGTAGCAAAGCAGCTATCTGGACTAGCATTGTTTCAAGTGACTAGTCCTCAACTAATATTCAGCTAGGTTGTGTGTTTTCACTCATTTGTGGTGCTTTAACTTCCAGGCAGTAATCCCTGGGGTGCCCCCGGCTACCCTCCTGCAAACCCTCCTCCAATTGGATTAGAAAATGTTGGGAGCTATGCTAATCAGTTTAATCCGGATTATATGGCTAGCATGGTAAGTAACTCCAGTTTGAAGCTGAAGCATCTTAGCGTTTCACCTGAAGCAAATTGTGGCAATTGTGTTCCCCAGTTTTGCCTTCTGTTGTTTTTCTACTGTCTTAATGAAGTTAGGCAACCTCTAAATCTAATTAAATAGGGGTAATGGGTTTAGATCATGGAATTTGGCCATTGTTAGGGCTATTATATCTGGGTGGTAACCAGAAAATGTGTCACCAAACACTTAAGGAAGATCTTTAGATTATTAATGTCCCTTGGGACCATGCCGAAGATGCTGTGAATGATCGAAACGCTGGAAAGCACTTGCCTCCCTGTGTGCTCTGCTCAGGACCTGATGATGATGATGATGATGATGATGATGATGATGATGATGATGATCCCATATACTCTCTAATTGTCTAACTGGGTTAGACAATTAGATAGTAATCAAGAAGTTCAGAAAATGTTTTTTCCTACCATCTGAGAGTTGCTTGCAATTTCTCAGTTGATATTATGACAGTGCTACCATCATCATCATTTAAATTTATTGGCCGTCCAATTCCATGTCTTTCCTCTAGAAGCTCAAAAGAATATATATTGGAGATTCCTTTCATGTTATCCTCACACCAACAACCTCTTGACGTTGGTTGGGCTGGGAGGACAGGACCCAAGACACCCGGTGAGCTTCCATCATTGAGGATGGGCTGGGTTGGCCTTAGTTCTAGTCCAGCATCTTAACAACTGAGTCATACTTGTGTGGAGATCCCAAAGATGCTTTTTCAAAAGGCCACTGAACTTTCTTTGCTTTTTTTTTCCTTGAAGACCCAAGGGGCTTTTTTTCAAGAGGCAACTGGACTTTCTGGTTTTTCTTTGAAGACTTTTCTCTTCTCATCGAAGAAGCTTCTTCAGCTCTGACTGGATGGTGGTGAATGGAAGGATTTATATTCTTTGCAGACAGTGGGTCATTTGCATCCTTTTAGAGCAGGGGTCTTCAAACAGGATAGCCTTAAGACTTGTGGACTTCAACTCCCAGAATTCCTCCTCCAGTCATGTTTGCTCAGGAATTCTGAGAATTGAAGTCCACCAGTCTTTTTTTTTTTAATTACATTTATATGCCGCCCTTCTCCGAAGACTCAGGGCGGCTTACAATTTTTGGAGCTCAACCCAATGCGCTCAGCAATAGCCTTCATTCCATTGTATATGCCTGCTTATTACTAAGCGGCATTTTTACAAAGTCAGCTTATTGCCCCCAACAATCTTGGGTCCTCAATTTACCTACCCCGAGAGGATGGAAGGCTGAGTCAACCTTGAGCCTGGTGGGATTCGAGCCTGCACTAATTGCAGGCAGCTGGAACTTAAGTGCTAGGCATTTAACAGCCTGCACCACCAAGGCCCTTAAGACGAGTCTTAATCTTGCCAAGTTTGAAGACCCTTGTTTTAGAGGGTCATTGAGGCCACTTGGAGGTTTATCTGTGCCCTCAGGATCACTTGAATAGTTCAAATGGGTGTGGAGCCTTCTTGGAACTGTAGACTGGCGATAGATGGTGTCATTTCCTTCCCTCTCTCTTGAGAAGGGCTGTTCAATTTTGGTATAAATGGCCTCTTTCACCATCCAGTCAGAGCTAAAGAAGCTTCTTGGATGAGAAGCAAAATGTCTTCAAACAAAAAAATAGAAAGTCCAGTTGCCTCTTGAACAACCAGGACCTGAATGACCGAGAATAATCTCCATAGACATTTTCCTCAAAGATGTTTGGCTTCTCATCCAAGAAGCTTTTTCAGTGAGAACTGAAGAAACTTCTTGGATGAGAAGCGAAACGTCTTCAAGGAACAAAAAAAACTCAAGGAAAGTCCAGTTGCATTTGAAAAAAGCACCTGTGGGAGCAACCATGTCCTGGATGACTCAATCTCCTTAGATTCGTAGGCGCCAGGCAACTTCTCAATGCAATACACTCAAGAGAACTGAAACAGCTCATCTCCTTCCTTTCCTCCTCCTTTCCTACTACACGCAGACAATGTTGTCCTCTTGACAGCACGGTGGAGAAGAAGTTTGCTGGCACATTGTGGTGCTACAAATGGTCTTCAGTCTTTGAGTACCGGGTGGTGTTTTTTTCTTCCAGGCTTCCAATCTGTCTGGAACGTTTGGTGGTGCCAATGTGCCCCAGGGAATATATCCTTCAGCACCTGGGGGCTACCCTTCCACAGCTCCAGGAGGGTTCGGACAACCTCCACCACAGGGCCAGCAGCCTTACGGGATCTACCCTCCACCCCCCGGAGGAAACCCTGCAACAGGGATGCCGTCATATCCATCATACCCAGGTGGTCCGATGGCACCTGCAGCAGCCCAACAGCCTCAACCAGTGCCGTATCCTGGGCAGCAGCCAATGCCGAGTTATCCATCTGGTCCAGCTGTTAATCCTTCGATGCCATCCTACTCAGGTTCTTCCATGCCCACCGTCACCCCTGGAGTAGTAAGTTTCTTCTGTGCATATTTTGTCATTCTCCTTTTGGTAGGAAGGGAAAAGAGGGCAGGAGCTAAATCTGGGCAGCATAGACTTCGTAGTTTCTGAGAGCATGAGGTCCTGTCTCACCAGAGGTGGTATTCAGCAGGTTCTCACCAGTTCTGGAGAACCGGTAGCAGAAATTTTGAGTAGTTCAGCTAATACTGCCTCTGACTGGTCCTGCCCCCATCTATTCTCCGCCTGCCATTGAGTCCCAGGTGATCGACTGGGTCTCCTTTGGTTGCCCCGCACAGGAGAACAGAGCTGGAAAGCAGGTTAGTGGGGTGGGGAGGGAATGGGGATTTTGCAGTATCCTTTCCCTGCCATGCCCACCAAGCCACGCCCACCAAGCCAGAACCGGTAGTAAAAAAAAATTGAATCCCACCACTGTGTCACATGGTTGTGATGTGAAAGGGACAGTCCCTTCAATAAAGTGTCAAAAGTCTTAAGTGTGGCCTGCAATGGCATATTTTTCTGCTGTGTCTGCTGGGAAACTTTGCTTGAAGGAATCTTAATCTCCTTACAGAGCAAAGATTTGAATTCTGAAAATAAATCCAAGATAAATTCTTGGGGAATATCTCGGATATTGCTTGTGTGAGTTTACCTGTCATAGGTGGTCAGTATTTTCAGAAGTTTAATTTTTAGTGATTTAAACCATTTATTGAACTACTCATTTGTTTAACAACTTATATAGGGCCCATAGCCCTCCCATGGTATCCAGTTACAACTTCAGATTCATGTCACCACAAGGAAAATAGAAGAGTCACCCATTTTCAAAAGGCAACTGGACTTGTTTTTCCTTGAAGACATTTTGCTTCTTATCCAAGAAGCTTCTTCAGTTCTGGTGAGATGAGTCATCAGACAATTTTGTTAGCTCTTTCTTGCCTGCATTAGAAGAAGTAAAGATTTGGGGCCAGGAAAATTATATTTGTATGGATGTCTCTCTCTCTTTGTGTGTGTGTGTAGTCCTCATTTAGTTACTACCTCATTTAGTGACCAGTTGCAGCTACAAAGATGCTGAACAAAGAACCTTGTGACCATTCCTGATGCCAGCTGATGCCATTTGCTTTAATGTTCAGTTTTTACCATACTGTCCTCTCTCAAAACTTCTTGACAAACAGATAGCCATATAAGTTGATAAACTTGGAGCGGGCAGAGAATGAGTTTGTTGCTAATAGTTTTTTTAAAATATAAATTTTATTACATTTTCACCTGTTAATAGTTTTACATAGTGCTGGAAGTACTGTATATCCTTTTTATGTTCTTCTTCTTGTATGTCACATTTGGGATATTTTATTAGTTGCAACATGGAGTGATTCCCAACCTTTGTCAAGGAGAATGTGTTCCTGCATATCTAGAATGTTGGTTTGGTCAGACTTCTGGGCTTCTCTTGTTTTTATCTTATGATAAAGATCAAAGAACTCTACAAGAGATCAACTAGCTGATCACAATAAGCCAAACTTACAGAATATAGAATAACAGTCCTGAACTGAATGGGGAAGAGAGAAAAAGGTTCAGGTAACCACCGTCTAGAATTTCTCAGATTGTAGGGAATGTAGAGTATTAAGTCTGAGGGTTATAGCTTTAGTCTGGCAAGATTCTGTCTATTAGGTCTAAGCAAATGAAGAACTGGATTCGATTGGATCTTATTGTCATCATTTGGCTTAGGCCTGGCAAAAAAAATAATAATTACAGAATAACAGACTTGGAAGGGACCTCAGAGATCTTCTAGTCCAGCTGTCTGCTCAAGCAGAAGACTCTGTACCATTTCAGACAAATGGTTATTCAATATCTTCTTAAAAACCAGCGAGAGAACACCACAACTTCTTAAGAGAGAAAGCCTGAAATAATCCTCTTCCTTCAAGAATTTAGTACCATGTATTTCTTTGCTAAGAATACCAGCATATTCTGTAAGTAGTTATTTTAGTTATAGATACTTAACAATTGAGAATGATCCCATTCCAGACAAATTGCTGGCCAATCTCTTCTTGAAAACCTTCAGTGATGGAGCACCCATAATTTCTGGAGGCGAGCTGTTCCTCTGATTAATTGTTCTCACTGTCATGAAATTTCTCCTTAATTCCAAGTTACTTCCCTCCTTGATTAACTTCCATCCATTGCTTCTTGTCCTGCCTTCAGGTGTTTTGAAGAATAGGTTCATCCCCTCTCTTCTCTGTGACAACCCACCTAAATATTAGAAGACTGCTATCATGTCACCACTAGTCCTGCCTTTAGCTAACTTTAGTTCCTTGAGCGTATGATCAATGAATATTTGCTGCCTTGAATAACAAAATATATTTGACTTGTCAAAAATCAGTTGTGGAATGAGAAACATTTGGTTTTTCCTTGCATTACTACAGTCTGCAAAGCGAGGCACGGTCCATGATGCTCCATCCTTTGATCCTTTGAGGGACGCAGAAGTCTTGAGGAAAGCCATGAAAGGGTTTGGTGAGTAATCCACATCTGGCCTCTTTCTTTTAATTATGGAAGGCCAGCACTGTCCACTCTTGGTTTCTCCAACTGGTACCTTTGGATGAAGCTTAAGAGCTAAATATTTTGCATTCCTGTTTAGGAACTGATGAACAGGCCATCATCGACTGCCTTGGAAGTCGCTCGAACAAGCAACGACAGCAGATTTTGCTCTCATTCAAAACAGCTTATGGGAAGGTGAGACCCATAATAATGATATATGTATATATCATTTTTCTACTGCACATTTTCCTACTTGGGGCTTGTGTCTGCACCCTGCTAGGTAGCAGCATCTAGTCCAGAGGTGGGCAATTATGACCCCTTTACAACTTGTGGACTTCAGCTCCCAGAATTCCTGTCCCAGCCATGCCCAGGAATTGCCATGATTGTGCTGTCTCAGGAATTCTGGGAGTTGAAGTCCACAAGTTGTAAAGGGGCCATAATTGCCCACCTCTGATCTAGTCAGTTTTGCCTGACTTTGAAAAATTAAGCATTCTGATCTGGTTAGAACTTGAATCAGAAATATAGCTGTAAAGATTGGCAGAGAAGAAGGAGAGAACAGTAGTCCTGCAGGCTACTTCTGCTGACTGCCGGCTGACTGCAATTTGGCAGTTCGAATCTCACCAGGCTCCAGGTTGACTCAGCCTCCCATCCTTCCGAGGTCAGTAAAATGAGGACCCAGATTGTAAGCCACTTAGGGTGGGTTGTAAAGCACTGTGAAGCTGGATATAAGTCTCAGTGCTATTGCTATTGCAATTAAGTTCATGAAGGACAAACCTTACTACTGTTGTGGGCATGTGAACTCAACAGACATACATGAAATGGTCCAGGCAATTTCAGCCAAGAAACTTAATGGGTTAACACATTGCAGAGGCTAATTGATAACTGTCATCAAGATACTACCGTACTACTCATATTAGTAGTCAAAGTAGTATCTCTATTAACAAGTGGAGCAGTGGGAAACAAGGACTTTCGTCCTCCATCCCTGTCCACATTTCTGTGCAGGTCCTGCCCACCGTCTTGAGAAGTGAGCTGATGTAGATAGTGTGGTACCCAGTCCACAAAGGTTTCCTACTTCCCACATGGCTTGATTCACAAACCCTGCTCACAGCCACACAAGAAGCAATGGTGTGTGTGTGTGTGTGTGTGTGTTTAGTATGGGTTGGATTGCAAGGGACTGGGTAATGGAATGCAAGAGCACTGACTCTACAGAGTTGGGAAAGTCCACCAGACTCTGGGAAAGTCCACCAGAGTCTGTTCTCCAAACAAACGGAACATAATTGGCTGGATGGAATAAAGTGACAATGGGAGAGCTATTTGTGCGTGAAAATGTTAGAATTGGCTTTGCTACTTCCATATCCATGGCAGCTCAGTAAATGATACTCTTGGCAACAAAAGTGGCTTCTTGATCTGCTGCACACACTGAGTGTGATGGTTGACACCCCTTGTTGTGTAGTACTCTTTGTCTCTGATCTTTCATATCACTGAAACATAAATATTTGCCATAGAATATTTTATGTTATCATAAAAGAGAAGCTGACTCACATTACAGCCCTGGTCAAAAGGGCCCAGAGCAGAGATTATACTATCTGAGACTTCTCAGAAAACAACAACTGAATGAAAAACTGCTGGTGACCTTCTACCGCTGCACCACAGAGAGTATCTTAACTTACTGCAACCTCTGTATGGTTTGCCAATTGCACAGTGGCAAATAGGACAGCACTCCAGAGGGTTAACGTCATTGCCCAGAGGATCATGGGTTGCCCCCTCCCCTCTTTGGAAGAGCTTTAGAGCTCCTGCTGCCTTAAAGTTCAAAACATCATTGAAGATCCATCTCATCCTGGGCACCCCCTTGTTTTTGAACTATTACCATCTGGCAAACAGTACAGGACAATAAAAACAAGGACAAATAGGCTGAAAAACATCTTCTATCCCAGGGCAGGAACTCTGTTGAATTCTGCTGTATAGTGCAGTGTTGGTGCGGTGTCAGGGGTTTTAGATTCAATGTGTGGAGGGTGAAGGATGTGTGTGTTTATTTTCCTGGTCATGGTCACCATGTGCACTGAAGATGGTGTTTGATTTCATTGTACGAGGTGCAATGACAATAAAGTAAAGTAGAAATGGATACATTTGGAGTTTGCTTCTGCTAAGTGTCATTAATGAAGGTACAGTTCCAAACCACGCTTTCTTCTCTATTTTTGATCTGATTAAAAAATTAGGATTTGATCAAGGACCTCAAGTCAGAGCTCTCTGGAAACTTTGAGAAGACGATTTTGGCAATGATGAAAACGCCTGTCCTGTTTGATGTTCTGGAAATCAAAGAAGCTATCAAGGTTTGTATTTAAAATAAAACGATGCCTCTATCGATGTTTTGTCTGTTTCAGAGTTCATTTTGTCACTCTCCTGTCTTCTTCCAAACTTACCCTCAAAATAATATTTTTTATTAATAATGTTAATAATAATAATATTAATAATGAATTAAATATTAAATATTAAATAATTAATATTAATAATTAATAATATTAATATTGCTGGCTATCAGCAGAAAGGCCTTGCATTCAGGCATGGCTTGCCTTGGCTTCTCTGCATCTGTCACACATCCCTTTTAGGTTATTGAAAGTGCCTTATTTTTTGGAATATAAGCCACACTTTTTCCATGCCCAAAAGTGGGTGGAAATGTCTGTGCATCTTATACAGCGAATGTTGCCGAAGCCCCGCCCACCCACCAGCCCCCACCCTTTGCCTCTGCCTCCCATCCAATTTGCCTCCTTGCAGCAAACAGCCTGTTTCAGCTTCAGCACAGCCTGATTTAGCACAAGCAGCTGATTGTCGGTTGTATCGGCCTCCCGACCATCAGCTGTTTCAGGCTGCAGGGTTCACCATTGCCTATTGCCACCTCTGTGTGTCCCATTTTTGGCCTCCCCATGCCATTTTTGGCCTCTGCACACCCCATTTTCCACCCATTCCAATGCCTGCGACCCGTATGGGCTGAAAATGGGGCACGTGGAGGCCAAAAAGGAGGACCCAAGATTGTTGGGGGCAATAAGCTGACTTTGTAAAAATGCTGCTTAGTAATAAGCAGGCATATACAATGGAATGAAGGCTATTGCTGAGCGCATTGGGTTGTATCCCAAAAAATTGTAAGCCACCTGAGTCTTTGGAGAAGGCTGCATATAAATGTAATTAAAAAAAAACAGGATGCGGAGGCCGAAAATGGGGCGCACGGAGGCATCGATAAGCGATGGCAATCCCTGCAGCCTGAAACAGCTGATCGTCGGGAGGCCGATCCAACTGACAATCAGCTGCTTGTGCTAATCAGGCTGTGTCGAAGCTGAAACAGGCTGTTTGCTGTTTGCTGCAAGGAGGCATATTGCTGGGAGGCAGAGGCAGATTGTTTTTTTTCTTGCTTTCCTCCCCAAAAGCTAGGTGCATCTTATACTTCGGAGCGTCTTATACTCCAAAAAATATGGTATTATGTGAAGTGCAAAACATTCAAATCATAGTTTTGAATTTCAACTAAGAAATGCCCTATCACAAATGCAAAGCTACCATTTTGTGCGCAAAGTGGAGTGTTTTGAATTCACTTATGACTCAGTCTCATCTGTTTTGTGCATTCCTAATGGTGTCTGTGCAGAAGACAGGTGATGATAGGTAGGTAGGTAGGTAGGTAGATAGATAGATAGATAGATATAGATAAATATAGATAGAGATGATTTAATAACTGCAGCAATTCAGTTAACAAAAGTGGCACAAAAGTCCTAAAATGGGGGCAAAACATGACTTAACAAATGTCTCACTTAGCAACACGAATTAAGGGCTCAGTTGTGGTCGTAAGTGAAGGACTCACTGTCTTACAGAGAGAGTCTCCTACATAATAAGGAGAATAATGAGTCTTTCTCCCTCTGCTCAGGGTGCTGGCACAGACGAAGCCTGCTTGATCGAGATCCTGGCATCTCGCGACAACAGGCACATTCAGGAAATCAGCCGAGCATACAAGACAGGTGAGTTTTATTGCTCAGAATCTGATCTTCAGCGGAGAGGCAGGTATGATGAGGACTGAAAATTGAGTTGTGGACATGGGTCTTGTGTTCTCCTAGAGGTGGGGTGTGGGGTTATGGTGCCATGGGGAAAAGTTCTCCATTTTTTTCCCCCTGGGTTGATTTATCGGCCCAGAGCCAAGATGCAGAGTTTGCATTTGGAAATATACCCCATGGATATATTCCCTTTCTGCTAGCCTGCTGTGGATAGAAGGGGCAGCCAGGCATGGCCAATAACTTGGGAAACAGCCCCAGAGAAAGGAAGGACTGAGTGTTCCATCCAATGGTGGAATTCAAACATTTTTACTAACGGTTCTGTGGGCATGGCTTGGTGAGCATGGCATGGCTTAGTGGGTGTGGAAGGGAAGGATACTGTAAAATCTCCACTCCCTCTCCACCTCACTAACCTGCTTTCCAGCTCCGTTCTCCTGTGCAGGGCAACCAAAGAAGACCCAGCCAATTAGCTGGGAATAGATGGGGTTGGCGGGGCCAGTCAGAAGTGGGATTTGCTGGTTCTCCGAACTACTCAAAATTTCCGCTACCGGTTCTCCAGAACTGGTCCGAACCTGCTGTTTCCATCCCTCCATAGGACAAAGAGAAAAAGAATTCAGGTTGGGTTTTAAGGACAAAAAGAAAGGCAATTCTGCATCTGTTGAAGTCCGTCTGGGTGATGTGTCCATAGGAAGCAGAATCCAGTGGTTAAAGCACGGAAATGGAGAGATTGTGAATTCTAGTCTCACCGTAGGCTGAAAGCCATCTGGGTGACCCTTGGGCCAGTCAAGGTCTCTCAGCCCTAGGAAGGAAACAATGACAAACCACTTCTAAAAAAAGTCTTACCAAGGGACTTGTCCAGGCAGTCTCTGAGAGTTAACCTCCACTCTGTTTACATAGTTCACATTTTTTTCTCTAGTTTTCTTATTTTTAATGTTGTAATTCTCAATACAGAAATAGGTTGAGCTTTTATGATGTGGGCTTCCCAGAGTCACTTATCAGTGTAATGGGTGGGGGAAAGGAAAGGAAAGGAAAGGAAAGGAAAGGAAAGGAAAGGAAAGGAAAGGAAAGGAAAGGAAAGGAAAGGAAAGGAAAGGAAAAGAAAAGAAAAAGAAAGAAAGAAAGAAAGAAAGAAAGAAAGAAAGAAGGAAAGAAAGAAAGAAAGAAAGAAAGAAAGAAAGAAAGAAAGAAAGAAAGAAAAGGAGGGAAAAAAGAAAGAAGGAAGGAAAAGAAAGGAAGGAAAGGAAGAAAGGAGGGAGGGGAAAAAAGAAAGGAAGGAAGGAAGGAAGGAAAAGAAAGAAAGAATAGAATAGAATTCTTTATTGGCCAAGTGTGATTTGACACACAAGGAATTTGTCTTGGTGCAAATGCTCTCAGTGTACATAAAAGAAAAGATACATTCGTCAGAGTCAAGAATCATAAGGTACAACACTTATTGATAGTCATAGGGTACAAGAAGCAATCAAATCATACTAGGAAACAGTCAATATATATCGTAAGGATACAAGAAGGAAGGAAGGAGGGAAGGAGGGAAGGAAGGAAAAGAAAGACAGACAGAAGAAAGGAAGGAAGAAAGGAAGAAAGAAAGAAAGAAAGAAAGAAAGAAAGAAAGAAAGAAAGAAAGAAAGATTGAGTAATGGCATCCTTGAATTTGCTACCAACTGCTGAAATAGAAGAGAAATTGAAGTTTAATTCAGATGGAAAGAGGCAGCAAGAGTTCTCCTAGATGGGAACACGGCTTCTTTCCAAGCTCTGCCATCAGGAGCTCAGTGGAAGAAAATGTCTGCACTGTTGAAAAATGAGGTTGTTATGTGAGCACAAGGGTGTGGTGAGAAATTCCATTTGGGAATTCCTTGAACGCTCTTTCTTTCACCACTTTGGAAAAACAGTAATTTTTGAAGGGTAAAACATAAAATACATACACATGTTTATCAAAGTGTTTCCACCCATTTATCTATAAATGTACTACCTTCACTTTCTTCTCCTTTTCCCATTTCCTGGGGTTCCCTAATGTTGAGATAATACCCCTAAAAAAACTTAATTAAAACTGACTTTCCTTGGTTTTTTCACAGAATTTAAGAAAACTCTGGAAGAAGCCATTAGAAGTGACACATCTGGGCATTTCCAGAGACTTTTAATTTCACTCTCTCAGGTATGTAGATGATTATTAAATATCATGTTTATGATTGCTTAATGTCATCTTCACAGATGTATATCTTGACAAACTCATGGACTAGAAATTTGGATCTAACTTCTAACCAGAGTTAAGAGCCAAATATTTTTAGCTACATTAAAGGGGCATATGAAGGTAAACAATATTCCTGATTTTTTAGCCAGCATTTGCTAAAGCAATTCCGATCATGGCTTGTTTTAGCAAACCAGAATTTAAACCGAGTGAATTCCTGATGAATGACAGTGATAGATGTTTTGACGAAATCAAGAAACGATCTGATTGAGGCTTGAGCCATTGTGGGGGTCTCAGTGCTCTCTGGTTTTGACTGTTTTATTGCAGACATTTCATGACCCAACTAGGTAACAACATCAGTAGATAGGTAATGAAACATCTGCAAGAAAACAAAAAAAAGACCAGAGAGCATCAAGGGTTCCACAATTCAACTCTGAGTTACAGAGAGTCCCTTCTATTGGTACTCAACTCATTTTCACAATCCGAATTAGAATTAGAATTCTTTATTGGCCAAGTGTGATTAGACACACAAGGAATTTGTCTCCGGTGCAGAAGCTCTCAGTGTACGTACAAGAGTGATAGATCATAATCATAGTCATTGTAAAAATACATTCAACATAAATCATAAGATACAACACTTAATGTTAGACCAGGATACTAAATAAGCAATCAACATAAATCATAATAGGATACTAAGTAAACAATTTAAATTGTAAGATACATGCAACAAGTTATAGTCATAAGAAGATGAGGTGACAGGTAATAGGGAAGATGAGAAAATGATGGCAATACTGTCTATCTAGAAAGTTTGACAGTGTTGAGGGAATTAGTTGTTTAGCAGAGTGATGGCAAGGGAGCAAAAACTGTCTTTGTGTCTAGTTGTTCTGATGTGCAATGCCCTGTGGCAGTGAGGGTGAACCTTTTTGGCACCAAGTGCCCAAACCAGAACGTGGGTAGATGCCCGTCCATGTGTGTGTACCAGAGCGCCGGTGCACACATGCCTATTTTGGGGGCATTTTGGACCATTTTCAGGCCGGTTTTGGGCTGTTTTTGGCCTCAAAATAGCCCAAAAAACGGTCTGGGTTTTTTTTTTTCAGGTCTTTTCAGGCTGTTTTCCGGGCCATTTTGAGGCTGTTTTTCAGGCCAAAAATGGCCTGAAAACAGCTCAGAAAATGGCTTGTTTTTGGAGACGAGCTGGGCATTGAGCATGTGTGCACCAGAAACCAGAAGAGCAACTGGTGGTGGCACGCATACCCACTGCGAGGGCTCTGCGTGCCACCTCTGGCACACGGGCCACAGTGTCGCCATCACGTCCCTATAACGTCATTTTGAGGGTAGAAGTTGAAACAATTTATGTCCAGGATATGAGGATATAGATATTTTCACGGCCCTCTTTCTGCCTCTCCAGAAAGAGAGACTAATCCAAGGATTGGGCAAAGCAAATGGTGAAGCTTAATTGACCTTCACTCATCCTGAAAAAAAAAGCTAACCGGAGCAGGATCTCCTAGTAAGAATATCCCAGGAAACAATCCCGATTCTGATTTTGCAGCCAAGAAAATAAGAAGTATGGGTCTGTGTAGAAATTAATCTCTATACTTGGAGCGCCTTACCATTTTATCTGTAACCCATCCGTTAAGGGCATTTCAGTTACATTTTATCGTGCAATTTCGGTATCCTGAAATCATAGCTCTTGAAGACTTCGCATGATTTCCCTCTCTCCATTTTGATCAAGATAGATATTTTCAATATCTATCTAATGATAGGAACACATACTGTATAAAGGTAAAGGTTCCCCTCGCACATATGTGCTAGTTGTTTCCAGCTCTAGGGGGTGCTGCTAATCTCCATTTCAAAGCCGAAGAACCAGCACTGTCCAAAGATGTCTCTGTGGCCATGTGGCCGGCAAGACTAAACACCTTAGAAGGCGCACGGAACACTGTTCTCTTCCCACCAAAGTGGCTCCTATTTTTCTACTTGCATTTTTTTTACGTGCTTTCAAACTGCCAAGTTGGCAGAAGCTGCTGGGACATGTAATGGGAGCTCACTCCATTATGCGGCGCTAGGGATTCGAACCGCCGAACTGCTGATCTTTCCGATCGACAAGCTCAGTGTCTTGGCCACTGTGTCACCGCGTCCCTGTCTTCCTTAGCGACGGAAATTTGGGGCTCAGTTATAGTCGTACTTCAGAGAGTTTGGATACGGAGTTGGATAGTCTATTTAAATTCTTTCTTAGCCTCAAAAGTGTTGGTGATACAACTTTATAGCTTTGTTTGTGTAAGCAAGCAAGGGTCAACCACATTTTTCTTTTTGTCCTTGTTCTGATGTCTCCTATTGGAACACTGATATTCTTGAATTTTCCTCTATTTCCTACAAGAAGAACCATTTCCTGACCATAATTTTTTACTTAACAACAGGGAATATGTGGAGTGGCGCCTAAATATATGCTATACATGCTTTTAAAAAAGGAGGATATTGGCCTGGCAATGTAAACTGATTGGCTTGACCAGCAGGCTCAGCAATGGTATTTTAAGGGTATGTACGCAGTGTATGTATTTAAAATTGTAGTTTGTGTCTTAATATGAGCCATTTTGAAAAATTTTTCCAGGGCAACCGAGATGAAAGCAGCAATGTGGACATGTCTCTTGTCCAGAGTGATGTTCAGGTTAGTATACAGCTAATGTGCATGTCTCACGTACATTTTTAAAAGATTTGCAGAATAAAATTGCTGGCATCAAATGGAAAAAACTTCTTTAAAAAAAAACAAGAAGTTACATTTTACGCTGGATATTCCTGCCTTTAATGAAATCTAAGACCGGTTTTTAAGGCAATGTGTTCCCTCCTAAAGGCAACTCCGTTATTTAATTTAGCTTTTATTTCCTTGTCCACCAATTCTTGCTTTTCAAAAAAAAGGTTTCACCCTTTCTCTGACTTCCTTTGTCTGATCTAGAGACCATCAGGATCATAATTAGGCAAAGGTCAAAATATTTATAAAGAGCTTTATATAAATATAAAAAATATTTATAAAAAATATTTATAAAGGGATCAAATTATTCTCCAAAGCACCAGAGGGCAGGACAAGAAACAAGGGTTGAAAACTAACCAAAGAGAGAAGCAACCCCTAACAGTGAGGACAATTAACCAGGTTTCATCATTGGAGGTTTTTAAGAAGAGTCTAGACAGTCTCTTATCTGAAATAGTATAGCTTCTCTTGCTTGAGCAGGGGGCTGGACTAGAAGACCTCCAAGGGCCCTTCCATCTCTATTCCATTCAAGCTGTAAACGTTCTATAAGCAGAACACATCGGAATAGCGAATTTTACTGATATTCTGGAGGAAGAAAAATGGAAATGTAACACCGATCCTGTTCTGTTTTGCCATTCGTTTATTTTGGGGGTGCAGCCCAAGTTTGCTATCTGGGTAATTCCATTCTTCAGGGCCAAAGTTGTTCCAATTAACAGTTCCAGGAATTAAGCCTTAATCTCAAAATTTCAGGAGAACAAAAGAATGAGCGATCAAGAAGAGCAACTAACTGGGTTGGGGTTTGTTTATTTATTGTTTGTTTGTTTGGACTTATATGCCGCCCTATCTCCCGAAGGACTCAGGGCAGCTCACATCATAAAAGCACACAATACAAAATATAAAAGTTATTTTAAAAATTATTAAACCAAAAGCCAAACAATATCTAAAACCCACAAGAACACTAACCTAAAACGTGTAAAAACCCACCCCCCTCAGTCCAGGCCGGCTTGTTGAAAAAAACCATGTCTTTAGGTCACGACAGAAGGAACGGAGGCTAGGGGCCAACCGCGCTCTAAGGGCAACTGATTCTACAGTGGGCTCCCACAGAAAGGCCCCTCTGGAGGTCACCAGCCGACACTGTCTGCCGATGGCACCCCAAGGAGGCCCTGTCTGTGGGATGATGGGCAGTCGATGCTGGCAAGAGACGTTCCATAGCGTCTCTTGGGATTGTGAGATAACCCAATGCTTTACCCCTTTTAGGCACTCTATGCAGCAGGAGAAAATGCGACTTGGGGACGAATCCAAGTTCAATGCCATTTGTGCACCAGAAACCGAAATCACCTAAGAGCAGGTAAGTTGCTCAGTCTCTTAAATCCTGCAAGCAAGTCAAGGCTGACATCCAGAGTTTATGTAATATCCTCTCAAATACAATCGATTCTTGTATTTTCTGTGGATAGTGGTTACTAACCCTGACTGAATCTTTGGCCTTAATTCAATACGTTTCTATTCAGGAGTAAGTCCACTAAGTCTCGTAGGATTTACTCCCAGGTAAATATGCAGAGGTTTGTAGCCAAAATGCTTTCAGAGCGAATATTGACTTTCTCATTTCGGTCTCTTTCTGCAGTTTTCAATGAATATCAGCGAATGTGTAACCGGGATATTGAGAAAAGCATATGCAGAGAAATGTCTGGTGACCTTGAATCTGGAATGCTGGCAGTAGGTGAGTGATTTCTTGGTGGCCAGGACAAACCATCTGTCGGTACGGTAGTTATTGAAAAGTTTCTTACTTTCGATACTTTGGCCCAGCGAATATTATGATATCCCCTTGATAGGGGAAGTTCCAATGAACGAAACAGTTATAGCTGACAATTGAACTGTGGGATTCTTGGTGCTCTCTGAGTTTGGTTGTTTTCTTGCAGATGTTTCATTACCCAGCTAGGTAACGTCATCAGTGCTAGAAGGTAGTGGGGTTTGTTATCTAGAGCAGATCCCACTCCCTTATAGCACTGATGATGTTACCTAGTTGGGTAATGAAACATCTGCTGGGAAACCACCAAGCTCAGAGAGTACCAAGGACCCCACAGTCCTCCTTCTCTTCCTCCTCCTCCCTTCTAGCACTGATGATGTTACCTAGCTGGGTAACTGAGATGTCTGCGAGAAAACAACGAAGCTCAGAGGGCAGCAAGGACCCCATAGGGCAGAGGTCCCCAACTTCTGGGCTGCGGCCTGATACTGGGCCATGGCCCATTCAGAACCAGGCTGCAGAAGCGAGCATGTGCACACAGGTCTATTGTGTGAGCAGCAGACACTTTCGCATGCACACCTGCCTCTCACATGAAACCATTCCCCTCCCAATGCTGGTTCACAAAGCCAGAAAGCTTGGGCAGCCCTGCGACAGGGGAAGTTCCTGAGAACTCAGTGTTGCCGTGATGGCAGTGGTGTTGAATTTCATTTTTACCAGTTCATTTACCAGTAACTGTCTTGCTCATTCTCATGTCTGTCTTCCCTTGCTTTGACTGATAGAACATAGAGGCATGATAAATACATTTAGTACTTCTAGTAAATAAACAGGGAAATTCTTCCTTGAAAATAATATTTTGAACGTTCAGATAAAGGAGAAGAAAGCGCCATAAAGCACAGAATTCCTGTTTTACGAACAGAGAATGTAACTAGCTGCACAGGGTTTGGGGGAAATTTTAGTATTTGTTTTTTTCCCCCTGTACTAAGGCTATTCTCTTAGTTGGCAGAAAACCTTCTTGCCTTAGCAGTAGTTTTTTTGTGTGTGTTTCAAATCAAGTTTAATAAGAAGTACTTAAATATGAAAGGGTAAATTCCAAAATCTCACTGTGCCAAAGCAGAAAAACATTTTAGATCTTCTTTGAGAAAGTTGCATAACTATAATTTTGATTTGCAGTTCGATTCCTGAGACTTTTATCTGCCATTCTGGTGGTGTTGGTAATACTCCTTTGCATTCCACCATGAGTTAGAACTTACCTTAACCTAGGAAAATGACAGTCTAAGTACCAGGAAATCAAGAAATGCCCATGAAAATGAAGGCCTTAAGAAAATGGTCTGTTTTCCACCTCTCATCTGCAATTGTGCCAGATTGGATTGATAAAATATGAAATATGCAAAGCATATGTGATAAAAGTGGTTGTATAATTTAAAAATGTTTTCCATTGACTTTCTGCCCTGCCAGCTGAATCTAATGAAAAAAATGTGCTTCTCTTTGGCTTCATTAAGGATTGTGTATCTGGTAATTGTAAGCAGTGGCACGTTCATTTCTAGTAAATAGCTAGCGTGTAAGTTAAACTTGTGCTGTGTTCATCTCTATGACCCATTTCAACGTGGCTAATGAAAAAGAGCATGTTGTTGTGTTACGCTTGCAGTGATATTTGCTTTTGGTCCTTTCCAAGCAACCAACAACCCACTGAGGGCATTTTGAGCAATCAAGATGCTACATAAAGGGAACAACATCATTAATACCATTAATGGGCCATTT
>CM019151.1:92702990-92723481 GCA_009733165.1 Naja naja
TATAGTCATAAGAAGATGAGGTGACAGGTAATATGAGAAAATGATGGCAATACTGTCTATCTAGAAAGTTTGACAGTGTTGAGGGATTGTTTAGCAGAGTGATGGCAAGGGAGCAAAAACTGTCTTTGTGTCTAGTTGTTCTGATGTGCAATGCCCTGTGGCAGTGAGGGTGAACCTTTTTGGCACCAAGTGCAAACCAGAACGTGGGTAGATGCCCGATCCATGTGTGTGTACCAGGCGCCGGTGCACATGCCTATTTTGGGGGGCATTTTGGACCATTTTCAGGCGGTTTGGGCTGTTTTGGCCTCAAAATAGCCCAAAAACGGTCTGGGGTTTTTTTTGCCATTTTTCAGGTCTTTTCAGGCTGTTTTCCGGGCCATTTTGAGGCTGTTTTCAGGCCAAAATGGCCTGAAAACGCTCAGAAATCAGCTTGTTTTGGAGGCGAGCTGGGCATTGAGCATGTGCACCAGAAACCAGAAGCAACTGGTGGTGGCACGCGCTACCCACTGCGAGGCTCTGCGTGCCACCTCTGGCGCCGGGCCACAGTGTCGCCACCACGGCCCTATAACGTCATTTTGAGGGTAGAAGTTGAAACAATTTATGTCCAGGATATGAGGATATAGATATTTTCACGGCCCTCTTTCTGCCTCTCCAGAAAGAGAGACTAATCCAAGGATTGGGCAAAGCAAATGGTGAAGCTTAATTGACCTTCGCTCATCCTGAAAAAAAAAGCTAACCGGAGCAGGATCTCCTAGTAAGAATATCCCAGAAAACAATCCCGATTCTGATTTTGCAGCCAAGAAAATAAGAAGTATGGGTCTGTGTAGAAATTAATCTCTCTATACTTGGAGCGCTCCTTACCATTTTATCTGTAACCCATCCGTTAAGGGCATTTCAGTTACATTTTATCGTGCAATTTCGGTATCCTGAAATCATAGCTCTTGAAGACTTCGCATGATTTCCCTCTCTCCATTTTGATCAAGATAGATATTTTCAATATCTATCTAATGATAGGAACACATACTGTATAAAGGTAAAGGTTCCCCTCGCACATATGTGCTAGTTGTTTCCAGCTCTAGGGGGTGCTGCTAATCTCCATTTCAAAGCGAAGAACCAGCACTGTCCAAAGATGTCTCGTGGCCATGTGGCGGCAAGACTAAACACCTTAGAAGGCGCGCGAACACTGTTCTCTTCCCACCAAGTGGCTCCTATTTTTCTACTTGCATTTTTTACGTGCTTTCAAACTGCCAAGTTGGCAGAAGCTGCTGGGACATATGTGGAGCTCACTCCATTATGCGGCGCTAGGGATTGAACCGGAACTGCTGATCTTTCCGATCGACAAGCTCAGCGTCTTGGCCACTGTGTCACCGCGTCCCTGTCTTCCTTAGCGACGGAAATTTGGGGCTCAGTTATAGTCGTACTTCAGAGAGTTTGGATACGGAGTTGGACAGTCTATTTAAATTCTTTCTTAGCCTCAAAAGTGTTGGTGATACAACTTTATAGCTTTGTTTGTGTAAGCAAGCAGGGGTCAACCACATTTTTCTTTTTGTCCTTGTTCTGATGTCTCCTATTGGAACACTGATATTCTTGAATTTTCCTCTTATTTGCTACAAGAAGAACCATTTCCTGACCATAATTTTTTACTTAACAACAGGGAATATGTGGAGTGGCGCCTAAATATATGCTATACATGCTTTTAAAAAAGGAGGATATTGGCCTGGCAATGTAAACTGATTGGCTTGACCAGCAGGCTCAGCAATGGTATTTTAAGGGTATATGTACGTACAGTGTATGTATTTAAAATTGTAGTTTGTGTCTTAATATGAGCCATTTTGAAAAATTTTTCCAGGGCAACCGAGATGAAAGCAGCAATGTGGACATGTCTCTTGTCCAGAGTGATGTTCAGGTTAGTATACAGCTAATGTGCATGTCTCACGTACATTTTTAAAAGATTTGCAGAATAAAATTGCTGGCATCAAATGGAAAAAAGTTCTTTAAAAAGAACAAGAAGTTACATTTTACGCTGGATATTCCTGCCTTTAATGAAATCTAAGACGGTTTTAAGGCAATGTGTTCCCTCTAAAGGCAACTCCGTTATTTAATTTAGCTTTTATTTCCTTGTCCACCAATTCTTGCTTTTCAAAAAAAAGGTTTCACCCTTTCTCTGACTTCCTTTGTCTGATCTAGAGACCATCAGGATCATAATTAGGCAAAAGGTCAAAATATTTATAAAGAGCTTTATATAAATATAAAAAATATTTATAAAAAATATTTATAAAGGGATAAATTATTCTCAAAGCACCAGAGGGCAGGACAAGAAACAAGGGTTGAAAACTAACCAAAGAGAGAAGCAACCCTAACAGTGAGGACAATTAACCAGGTTTCATCATTGGAGGTTTTAAGAAGAGTCTAGACAGTCTCTTATCTGAAATAGTATAGCTTCTCTTGCTTGAGCAGGGGCTGGACTAGAAAACCTCAAGGGCCCTTCCATCTCTATTCCATTCAAGCTGTAAGCGTTCTATAAGCAGAACACATCGAATAGCGAATTTTACTGATATTCTGGAGGAAGAAAAATGGAAATGTAACACCGATCCTGTTCTGTTTTGCCATTCGTTTATTTTGGGGTGCAGCCAAGTTTGCTATCTGGGTAATTCCATTCTTCAGGGCCAAAGTTGTTCCAATTAACAGTTCAGGAATTAAGCCTTAATCTCAAAATTTCAGGAGAACAAAAGAATGAGCGATCAAGAAGAGCAACTAACTGGGTTGGGGTTTGTTTATTTATTGTTTGTTTGTTTGGACTTATATGCCGCCCTATCTCCCGAAGGACTCAGGGCAGCTCACATCATAAAAGCACACAATACAAAATATAAAAGTTATTTTAAAAATTATTAAACCAAAAGCCAAACAATATCTAAAACCCACAAGAACACTAACCTAAAACGTGTAAAAACCCACCCCCCTCAGTCCAGGCCGGCTTGTTGAAAAAAACCATGTCTTTAGGTCACGACAGAAGGAACGGAGGCTAGGGGCCAACCGCAGCTCTAAGGGCAACTGATTCTACAGGGTGGGCGCTCCCACAGAAAAGGCCCTACCTCTGGAGGTCACCAGCCGACACTGTCTAGCCGATGGCACCCCAAGGAGGCCCTGTCTGTGGGATGATGGGCAGTCGATGCTGGCAAGAGACGTTCCCGCAACGTCTCTTGGGATTGTGAGATAACCCAATGCTTTACCCCTTTTAGGCACTCTATGCAGCAGGAGAAAATCGACTTGGGACGGACGAATCCAAGTTCAATGCCATTTTGTGCACCAGAAACCGAAATCACCTAAGAGCAGGTAAGTTGCTCAGTCTCTTAAATCCTGCAAGCAAGTCAAGGCGACATCCAGAGTTTATGTAATATCCTCTCAAATACAATCGATTCTTGTATTTTCTGTGGATAGTGGTTACTAACCCTCGCACTGAATCTTTGACGCAATTCAATACGTTTCTATTCAGGAGTAAGTCCACTAAGTCTCGTAGGATTTACTCCCAGGTAAATATGCAGAGGTTTGTAGCCAAAATGCTTTCACGCAGAACGAATATTGACTTTCTCATTTCGGTCTCTTTCTGCAGTTTTCAATGAATATCAGCGAATGTGTAACCGGGATATTGAGAAAAGCATATGCAGAGAAATGTCTGGTGACCTTGAATCTGGAATGCTGGCAGTAGGTGAGTGATTTCTTGGTGGCCAGGACAAACCATCTGTCGGTACGGTAGTTATTGAAAAGTTTCTTACTTTCGATACTTTGGCCCAGAATATTATGATATCCCTTGATAGGGGAAGTTCCAATGAACGAAACAGTTATAGCTGACAATTGAACTGTGGGATTCTTGGTGCTCTCTGAGTTTGGTTGTTTTCTTGCAGATGTTTCATTACCCAGCTAGATAGCGTCATCAGTGCTAGAAGGTAGTGGGGTTTGTTATCTAGAGCAGATCCCACTCCCTTATAGCACTGATGATGTTACCTAGTTAGTAATGAAAGCTGCTGGCTCACCAAGCTCAGAAGTACACCCTGTCCTCCTTCTTCCTCCTCCTCCCTTCTAGCACTGATGATGTTACCTAGCTGGGTAACTGAGATGTCTGCGAGAAAACAACGAAGCTCAGAGGGCAGCAAGGACCCCATAGGGCAGAGGTCCCCAACTTCTGGGCTGCGGCCTGATACTGGGCCATGGCCCATTCAGAACCAGGCTGCAGAAGCGAGCATGTGCACACAGGTCTATTTGTGTGAGCAGCAGACACTCGCATGCACACCTGCCTCTCACATGAAACCATTCCCCCTCCCCAATGCTGGTTCACAAAGCCAGAAAGCTTGGGCAGCCCTGCGACAGGGGAAGTTCCTGAGAACTCAGTGTTGCCGTGATGGCAGTGGTGTTGAATTTCATTTTTACCAGTTCATTTACCAGTAACTGTCTTGCTCATTCTCATGTCTGTTTGTCTTCCCTTGCTTTGACTGATAGAACATAGAGGCATGATAAATACATTTAGTACTTCTAGTAAATAAACAGGGAAATTCTTCCTTGAAAATAATATTTTGAACGTTCAGATAAAGGAGAAGAAAGCGCCATAAAGCACAGAATTCCTGTTTTACGAACAGAGAATGTAACTAGCTGCACAGGGTTTGGGGGAAATTTTAGTATTTGTTTTTCCCTGTACTAAGGCTATTCTCTTAGTTGGCAGAAAACCTTCTTGCCTTAGCAGTAGTTTTTTTGTGTGTGTTTCAAATCAAGTTTAATAAGAAGTACTTAAATATGAAAGGGTAAATTCCAAAATCTCACTGTGCCAAAGCAGAAAAACATTTTAGATCTTCTTTGAGAAAGTTGCATAACTATAATTTTGATTTGCAGTTCGATTCCTGAGACTTTTATCTGCCATTCTGGTGGTGTTGGTAATACTCCTTTGCATTCCACCATGAGTTAGAACTTACCTTAACCTAGGAAAATGACAGTCTAAGTACCAGGAAATCAAGAAATGCCCATGAAAATGAAGGCCTTAAGAAAATGGTCTGTTTTCCACCTCTCATCTGCAATTGTGCCAGATTGGATTGATAAAATATGAAATATGCAAAGCATATGTGATAAAAGTGGTTGTATAATTTAAAAAATGTTTTCCATTGACTTTCTGCCCTGCCAGCTGAATCTAATGAAAAAAATCTGTGCTTCTCTTTGGCTTCATTAAGGATTGTGTATCTGGTAATTGTAAGCAGTGGCCGCGTTCATTTCTAGTAAATAGCTAGCGTGTAAGTTAAACTTGTGCTGTGTTCATCTCTATGACCCATTTCAACGTGGCTAATGAAAAAAGAGCATGTTGTTGTGTTACGTTTGCAGTGATATTTGCTTTTGGTCCTTTCCAAGCAACCAACAACCCACTGAGGGCATTTTGAGCAATCAAGATGCTACATAAAGGGGAACAACATCATTAATACCATTAAGTGGGCCATTTTCTTTGACGTTGCTGTGCTTTCCTAGTATGAATTGACAAAGTGTCACTAATGTGTCATCTCAATTTCCTTTGCAGTGAAGTGCATGAAAAACACACCAGCTTTCTTTGCAGAGAGGCTGCACAAGGCCATGAAGGTAACTAAGGCAGAAACCCAAAACACTCTTTTAAAAAAAATCATGCGCTCAAATACTCAAGGGATCTAGGCTTCATTAAGAAAAATGTGTTAGATCACTGCATGGGTATGGAAGGTAGATGTGAGCTGGGCTTGCAGGATTAAGGCCAGGATAGCTACAAATACATGTCACTGTAGCGAGAGAGAGAGATGACAGAGAGAAATAGAGAAATAGATTTTATATATAGAGGAGGTAGGTAGATGGTAGGTAGGTAGATAGATGATAGATAGTAGGTAGGTAAGTAGAGAGAGAGAAGGCAGGTAGGTAGGTAGGTAGATGATAGATAGATAGATAGATAGATAGATAGATAGATAGATACATAATAGATAATAGATAGATAGTAGGTAGGTAAGTAGATAGATGAGAGAGAGAGAGAGAGATAGATAGATGATAGATAGATAGATAGATAGATAGATAGATAAGTAGGTAGGTAGATAGATAGATAGATAGGTAGGTAGGTAGGTAGATAGATATGAGAGAGAGAAATAAAGAAATAGATATAGAGATAGATAGATATAGAGTAGATATATATATTAAGGATTAAAAAACATGTAGTTCCATGTAAACTCAAACAAGTACAGGTTGTTTTCATCCATTGCTTCTTGTCCTGCCTTCAGGTGCTTTGGAGAATAATTTGAGCCCCTCTTCTTTGTGGCAGCCTCTCAAACACTAGAATACTGCTATCATGTCACCCCTAATTTTTTCTGACCCCTTCTGTCATCTTCTTTAGGGGGCGGGAACCAAGGACCGGACTCTCATACGCATCATGGTCTCACGAAGTGAAGTTGATCTGCTGGACATCCGGCAGGAATACAAAAGAATGTATGGAAAATCTCTCTACACGGACATCTCGGTAAGGCCTGGGCAGGGGTCAAGTTTTTATCCAGGCTCTTATCTTTGGGTGACGGCACAGAATATCAACTGATCTGTTGCTTTAGAAAGGCTGCCATTGACAATAATTACACATTGGCTTTCCCCACACAATGTGCTTAAAACGCCATGTGTTGTGTGAACAAAGGGATTTGGGAGCTTCTCAGAGGTGGTATTCATCAGGTTCTGACCAGTTCTGGACAACCGGTAGTGGAAATTTTGAGTAGTTCGGAGAACCGGCCAATCCCACCTCTGACTGGCCCCGCCCCCATCTCTTCTCTGCCTCCCATTGAGTCCCAGCTGAATGGCTGGGTCTCCTTTGGTTGCCCTGCACAGGAGAACAGAGCTGGAAAGCAGATTAGTGGGGTGGGGAGGGAATGGGGATTTTGCAGTATCCTTCCCCTGCCATGCCCACCAAGCCATGCCCACAGAACTGGTAGTAAAAATTTTTGAATCCCACCACTGGAGCTTTTGGTACCTAAAATGCTAACAGCTAGTAGAAAAGATCTGGTGTTGGAATGGTAATTCATAAACTCCCAATTGCAGTAGTAAAATGTGGTTGGTGGGACCGATTGTATAACACACCTATATATTTATGGAATCAGATGATGGAGTCTCCGTCAAAGTGCAGAGAAGGGAACAGAGGCAACTGGACATTTTGTTTTTCCTTGGAGATGTTTAGCTTCTCATCCAAGAAGCTTCTTCACTTCTAACTTAGTTTCAACTCAGAACTGAAGAAGCTTCTTGGGTGAGAAGCAAAATCTCTTCAAGGAAAAAACCAAGTCCAGTTGCCTCTTGAAAAAGCACCTTTGGGACTACCTTTGAGAGGTTTGTTGGCAGGCCAGCTATTCTGTCCCACTTCATTCTTCTTTTTTCCTTCCTCTTCCAATCTGGGGTCTTGTCTTTGTTTTACTTTCAGGGTGATACTTCAGGGGACTACCGGAAAATCCTGCTCAAGCTGTGTGGCGGGAATGACTAAGTAGAACATCTGGAAATTTAGAGGGTGTCTTTCAAAATAACAACTGGCTTTATATTATCCTTTCCCACAAAGCTGTCAAAACTCCCACTGCTGGATCGGATTGATATTCTTAATATATTCCATCCTCTAAAGGTATATAATAAATACAGGAAATATATATATATATATAAAATAAAAAGTCAGCTGTAGTTAGAGATATTTTTGTTGCATCCTTAGAGAACCTCTGCAAATGTTGCATCCCTTTAGAGTACAGAAGGATCCTATACAGTTTTGTGTGCAATAGTTTGTCTGGGCTGTATGGACTTTTTTCGATTGTTTGAAATGCATGGAGTGTCATTGGTGTTTGTTTTTTATAAATCCGAATCAAAAGTGCCTGCTCTAAAATGTGCTGAGTTTGATTCCCAAAGATTATTTTATTTCATTACTGTTTGAGGGGGGGAAACATGCATCAGACTGGTGGCCTGGGAAAAAAATATTTTTTGTAGTCATTGGAATGTGGGATTTTTCTAATTCAATTATCTCCTCTTTCCCTCAAAAGAGAAGGGAATTTGGCCAGGGCCGAGCTTGATGTATAATCAAAGCATCTTTGGGAAAACATCAATGAAGACTTAATCATCCAGACCAAAGGTATCTAAAAGGTGGAATCCTGGCAACGGCATCAAACTTTGTTAATCGGGGACATTTCCTTGTTCATCTAAGCAACTTGATCAGTCAAAATTGTTCAGAGTTTTGCAGAGTAAATTCAGCGCCAGAAAAGTAAACACAGATGGCTGAGGCTTCATTTAACTTCTTCATAAACACATAAAGTAAATTTTACAATACCAGTTGTAGATTTCTCCAACATAGAGCAAACTCAAACAGAAGCAGACATGTTACAGGTTCAGAGCAGAACAGCAGCAACCCAGGAGCTCAGAAACAGACATCAGTTTTACTTTAGTTCGGCAGGCAAGCAAACAAGTTAGTTTCTCTTTCAATAGACAGACTCAGAGCTTAATTTAGCTGCAGAGCTGCAGGCCTAGGCTGCTTCTAGTTTCAGTTTCCAAACAGTCCTCATTGGCTGACTTAGTTGCTATGCCTATTCATTGGCTGACCTTGTTACCATGCTCTATTCCAGTTCATGAATATAATCTGACCAAAATAAAACAGTTAGTCAGAGAGCCTAATTATTATTATTTTTTATTTTGACTGATGCAGTTGCTTGGATGAGCAACGAAATGTCTCAGATTAACAAAGTTTGATGCCATTGCCAGGATTCAACCTTTTAGATGACTCCTTTGGAGAATTCATTGGCGTGTGCCCATGAATGCTTTTATTCCTGATACTAATTTCAATGCTGGATGACATCGTTTTTATTGGGACAATGAAAGGGGGAGAAGAATTAAATCTCTTCCTGTATGCTATGAAAATCTTCCATCCTACTGATCAGTTTAAATCAGTTTTCTGGAACACAGGCTGGCCATGAAATCCCAGTTCATACAACTTCTTTTTCAGGGATATTGATTTGCAAATAATTTGTAATAAGAACCGAACTGAGTATCCACATTTAAGGTGAACTGGAGCATTACCCATCCTGCTTTTCACAGAAATAGATCCCCTGGTTTTTAGGGCTCAGCCCTCCTCAATTACCCATTTCTCTCTTTCTTTACGGATTAACCTGTTTCTTAAATTGTGCTGCATTCATTGCCTGCTTTCTATGGGTTGTACACGCCAAACTTTTCTCTATTAGTGATTTGAGTTATTCCTTTTAAACCAAATGTATGTAATCATTTTAAAAAAACACACACAGAGAGAAATAAAATTATCTATCTTTTCAGTTTCTTGCAGCTTTTATTTTGGTCATGTGTTGGAGATATAGATTCTCGTGTATTGCTTTGATACTGAATTGGATTGCTTCGTTTGTTATTGTGGCTAAAATGTTTATGACCACACTTGGAATTTTGCATCCAGTTTTGAACACCACAACACAAAAGAAATGTTGAGACTCTATAACGAGTGCAGAGAAGAGCAACAAAGATGATCAGGGGCTGGAGACTAAAACATATGAAGAACAGTTACAGGGACTGGGCATGGCTAGTCTAGGGAAGAGAAGGACCAGGGGAGACAGGAGAGCAGCCTTCCCATTTTTGAGGGGCTGCCCCAGAGAGGAGGAGGGGGGTCAAGCTATTCTCCAAAGCACCTGAAGGCCAGACAAGGAACAATGGATGGAAACTGATCAAGGAGAGATTCAACCTAGAACTAAGGAGAAATTTCCTGACAGTGAGAACAATTGACCAGTGGAACGGGTTGCCTTCAGAACTTCATTGCTGGAAGTTTTTAGGAAGAGATTGTCTCAAACAGTCTAGGGTCTCCTGCTTGAGCAGAGGGTTGGAATAGGCATCCTCGAGGTCCCTTCCAACTTTGTTATTCTGTTCAGCTTGAGTTGCTTTGGTATATATCATGATAGAGTTTTCCGCTTCCCCAATAAACACTGCAGCGGAATTCACTTTGCCCAAGAGAAATGACCCAGAGATGGATCATTCTTTTGCGGCCAGTGACGGCCATCTCCTTTCTCCTTGCATACTCACTTTTAAAAAGTGAAAGTCTGTTGGAAGAAACTATTGGGATGCCAAGTGATGTCTCTGCATCCTGCTGTCTTCATTCCATCAAATCCAGCTGTTATGAAATGCTTACACCCAGAGGCTGTCAACTTTAGTTTTGGCCGAACGCTCCATAAATGGAATCCAGAACTTGAGAAAACACTGCATTAAGGTCACTCTGTAGCTTCTGCTCCAAATTATCTTGGGCTTCGGGTTCATGCTGGGTTTGAAAACAGCTTGATCCAATGAAATGTTCCATCTTGTTCAGCCTTTGGCTTCGGTGTCTTACAGAGGCCATCTGGATGCTTCAGAGAAGAAGAGCATAAACAGCAGGAAGAACGTACATTAACAGTGTGCTAAGTTCATGTGCTGCACTGATTTTTTTCCAGCAATGCCATTGACATCTTGCTGGGATTTATTTATTTATTTCATTTTATTTTATTTGTTAGTCAAACATGTACAAGGTAACAAGTATAGGTATTACATAAACAAGAACAAAGGAAGTAAATACAGATAAATGGGGACAGTAGGACAGGGACGGTAGGCACTCTGGTGCGCTTATGCACGGACCTCTTAGGAATGGGGTGAGGTCCTTGGTAGACAGTTTGAAGTGGAGGTGAGGGATTGTTCCACGGAGTCAGGTTGACCACTTTGTGGCTGAAGTCGTATTTTCTGCAATTGAGTTTGGAGTGGTTTACTTTGAGTATGTAGCGTTTGTTTGCCTGTGTGTTGTTCTGGTTGAATGAAGAAGTCGTTGACGGGCAAGATGTAGCAGACATGTTGCTTCAGGCACTAAATTAGACCATGCTAACAAATAGTTCTGCATTGCTCATTTTTAAACTGTTCTCATCCAGCATGGGAGATGAAAATGTGGGCAAACAGGTCTTTCTTTATTTTTACCTAACAATGATCCTGTCTCATCATTGGACAAATCAACGTTTTGGAACAGAGGCATAGCAGAGACTTCAGCAACCGGCAAGTGCTTAAGGGGAACTTTAATAGCTCTTTAAGGCAGATCAAGAGGTCACGTAGCTAATACAGGCTGGGAAAGATAGAAGTACAGTGTGGAAAGAGTAGGCTTACCAATTGGCCAGTCCCAAAAATGGCTGCTTGTCCAAATGCCTACTAGGGAAATAGTTTTACAAGTTGAGTAAATTTATTTATTTATTAAATTTATATGCTGGCCATCTCATTGTCTCGAACGACTGTGGGAGGCTAAGTTTCAAGTAACAGAATAACAGAGTTGGAAGGGACTTGGAGGTCTTCTAGTCTAACCCCTTGCTCAAGCAGGAGACCCTATAGCATTTCACACACGTGTCTAATCTCTTCTTAAAAACCCCCAATGTTGCAGCCTTGTCTCTTCTTTTTTTCTTTTTGACCACCTTGGGCCAAGAACATTTTTAGTTTCTGTGGCAGAAGGTTTGGCTTTCTAGAAAAATCCCTTGAAACAACTTTTAACAAGGTCAATCTCAACATTTTCATGTTAGCCTCTGGCCTGAATCCAAAACTTTCTTTTAGAGCTCCTTGGTATTGTTTTTCCCTCTTGCATTTTGAACGGAAGGCTAAATTGTTTTACCAGAATAAAATCTGAGTCTTTGGGAATTTTTAAAATTTTATTGTCAACTTCCCAATCTAGTTTTATTGGTCTCCTGTTCAAGGACTAAACACTCTGTGTTTAAACACTAAGTACTGTGCTTCATCTACTCAAAAACATACTATACCTAGGGACAGATTTTGTACTGACATGACAAATGTTTACTCAATGCTTCCGTCCATCTCAACACTTTATAAGACCACTTCGGTTTCAAGGTTGATGCAAAAGGCAATTTGAAGGCTGGTTCTGGTAATGGAAAGTTCAGAATCTGGATTTTCAGACCATCATCTGGAAACTCAACTAGGATCTAGGAAGAGAAAGAGAAGCTGAGTAGATCAATTTTTAGGCATAGCAAAAGCCACCAACCAGAGAGAGCAATGGATAACATTCAGTCCGGTCTTTCCGATAACCAAAAGAAAAAAAAGAAAGACTTCTACAAATTGTTCATCCTTCTTCACCCACTTTGTAGACTATTCCAAAGTTCAACTTCTTTTCATCTCCAGGGAAGACACTGAGGGCCACGTAGGAGGGACTTAGCATTCCATTCTTGCAAGGTTATGCTTAAAATGTGAGCTAAAAAGAAGGAAGGTGGTTTTGGGTAGATGGGAAACTCAGTCATCCAGGTCACGGTTGTCCCAAAGGTGTTTTTCCAAAAAGCAACTGCACTTAGACTTTTACCCTTTGTTTCCCTTAAGTGTTTACATCAGCAAGAAGCTTCTCATACCATGAAGTGAACTTCAACTTGTAGGAGGTTCAGTGAACTTGAGAAGCGAAAAAAGGAAAAAAGGAAGAAAGAAGGAAAAAAGTGATGGATGCTGCTGATGTAACAACTGGTTCAAGCCCTTTAACTTTTAGAGCAGCTTTCAAAAAACCTGAGCATGTTACTACTGGGGAGTAACACAGCTGAGGAGCGGCAATCGGTTCTGTCACATGAATCAGCTGAGAGGATATAGGTAAATACAGGTACAGTGGGTGGGCAGGCAGCCCACATGATCGTCGGAGAGAACCGGTTCGCTGCCAGCTGATCATTGGAGCTAGGGGTTTGCCTGAACTTGTCCAAACCGGGAGAATCCCACCCCTGGGTAAATCTATGTTAGTTTGCCAGTGCAGCAGTACTACAAAACCTGTATTGCAAGTCCATCCTACATGACCCTCAACACAGTGGTGTTGACCCCAGGGTCTTTTAACTAACAAGGCTCCTAAAAAGGGAATAGTCATGCCTTCAAAAGAGTTGGAGAACTTCAGAGAACTCATACACCCCATTTCTCTACTCGTTGTTTGGGTGGTGACATTCAACAAGCTCTGCTCCACTTCTTACCTCCAAAGAGATCTATCAGAGGGGTCCCAGGAGCAAGTGGCTTCGTCCACGCAGTTTCACTAACATCGTTGAGTAGTGACTTGACTTCGGAGTCCAAGTGCTCAACTGTTTTTTCCAGTTGCTGATGGAAGGAGAGAAGGAATCGGGGGAACTTATTGGCCTTGTTAATGCAAGCTTAAGACCTCGTAACTCATCCACCCTAAGGTTAGTGGTAACCCTGATTTGGTTTCTTCGTGACTTAAAGTGTTATGGAAACCCAATCTTTTCTGTGAGCCTCTAACTCAGTTTCTTGTGCGACCCATGTAGGTTAATTCATGAACCAGGTTCAGAAAGTTGTATAAATAGAGCCCCCAAAAATCTGTTAATTGCAAATAATAGGAAAAAGAGAATTAAAGGATTCCAAACAGTTTTGACCGAGGTTGCTTCTGTCAACAGATTGTTGTTGTTGGAAGCAAGTTTTGCTCAAGACCAAACAATCTTCAAGCTGTAGTCTGTAGCAAATGCCTCTTTTTCTATTCAAAGTCTATTCAAATGTCTATTCAAATGCCTCTTTTTCTATTCAAGTCCTCCGAGTCCTTCGGGAGAGGGGGCAGCATATAAGTCGAATTAATAAATAAATAAACAATTTATCAAGGGGAATAGTCAGAGATGCCAGAATAAGTATTGCTCTTGTGCAAGACTCTACTTGAGGTTTAAACAAGAAAGTCCTTAATCCAGGACTAATGCATCTATTGCGACACTTGATAACATGTGCCTCAGAATCAACAAACTTTGGCTTAATTCTGAATGGAAAAGGAACATTCTTAACCATTCGCTCATTAATGGATTTCCATGGAAGTGTAAATCACATATGATCTTGCTCAACTTCTTTCACGATGGCTCAGGATGAGCTAGGAGTCACCATCTGAGCTGGACAACAAATGCATTTTTTTCTAATACTTTTGATCACCAATCATATAACTAATTTTTGTCCATTTCATCAGCAGGTCCCTAGTCTTTAACATAAAGGTGATGTTCCTAAATTTGCTACTCAGATCCATCCTTCCTTCCTCGGTTCCTCTCCATCTGTCTTTTCCTTTCTCCCTTCCTTCCTCTTTCCTTCCTCCCTCCTCCCCTCTTCATCTGTCTTTTCTTTCCTTCCTTCCTTCTTTCCTTTATCGTTCCCTCCTTCCCTCTTCATCTGTCTTTTCCTTCCTTCCTTCCTTCCTTCCTTCCTTCCTTCCTTCCTTCCTTCCTTCCTTCCTTCCTTCCTTCCTTCCTAAAACCTTCTCAACAGATTACTTCCCTGTCTCTGAAAGTTGAAGTCCATACAGTTTAAGGTTGCTGAGGTTGGGAAATACTGCTCTAGATCTTCTGGGGTTTTTGTTTGCATTTCCTGCAACCCAATTTTAGAACTCTGAGCTTCAGTTCCCCCGATCCTTTGCAGGGAAGTGGTGATAAGAAGCACCCTGCGTTTTGTTCCATTGCTTCTTCTTACCTCTTGGATAGCATCCAAGCGCTTGTGGATGGTGCTGGGGTTATCACACCAGTCATCTTGCTCTGAGGCAGCAGGATCAGCAGCAACTAGAAAAGGAGAAAAGCAAATAAATGGTCGCACAGCTTTAAAGCTCTAGAGTCTCAACATCCTTTTTACATCATAGTGACCAAAACTGGATGCCGTATTCCAAGCGTGGCTTAAGTTAATGAACCCTAGCTTGGGAAAATCCCAGATTCCATCAGTCCTTTTTTGAAGCTGGAAATACTACTACCCTTGTTTTCTTCTGAATGGTTCCTTTCTCTCCCCTCTCTCTTTTTTTGTACAAAGTTTTGCCCTGCCTCTGAAACGCAGAATAAGTTCCCCACTAAGGAAGAATAATGAACTGTGATTAAAAAGCAAGAAAAGTTCTCCTTTGTAATTCCTTGGACGTCCATCAAGGCCTAAATCTGGTTTGTCATTGAGTTCCCACCCACTTAATAACGAGGAAAACAACCAAAACTATGTCCGTCTTGCTGGTTTCAACAT
Organism: Naja naja; assembly: GCA_009733165.1. Taxonomy (NCBI): domain Eukaryota; kingdom Metazoa; phylum Chordata; class Lepidosauria; order Squamata; family Elapidae; genus Naja; species Naja naja. Next base: position 92,717,979 of record CM019151.1, read on the forward strand.
CAGGGCATTGGGTTCAAAGAAGGCTTTGAAAACTGTTCTCCACACCCCAAGAAATGAAATGGAAGAGACTTTCAACAAAGCCTTTTCTGAAAATAAAAAGCCACTCTATGAAGGATTTTTTCCCCATCATGTTGTTATAAAATGAAAGCAAGTGCGATGATTGTAAAAAGCATAGACTGCCAAGCTTATAACTTGGCACTGGCTTTATAACTTCTCATATTTAGCCCTCAGGGTGACTGCAGTCCATGGATATGTCTATGTTTCTTTTATCCTTGGCAACAACATCAGTTTGACTTGCCACACTTTCTTCTGTGTTGTTCCTCCAGCTTCCCAGACTACTGATTTGAGATTGCCTGGTTAGACCTGGCTAAGCTTTTTTAGAATCCACCAAACTGGTTAGGTGTGGTCATCTCCTCTGGTAGAAATCCAACATCAAGTTGGGTTGCAGAAGCTAGTTATCCAACTGTGAAACAAGGCATTAAAGGTTAAGAGATGCTCTATGTCAGACATCGATGTGTTCCAAGATAGGTCAGCCTAGGCTGAAAGAGGAAGACAAATTCTTTGGCAATAGGAATGGATAGAGGAAAAGGTAAATTACTGCAACGCCCTCTATTTAGGACTGCCCTTGCACACCATCCGGAGGTTGCAGCTGGTGCAGAATGCTGCCGCTGGGTTGTGATGGGAGTTACCGGTTCTCCCATATTACCCCCTCCGCGGCTTGCATTGGTTGCGGTTGCACTCGGGTGAGGTTCAAGGTTTGGCTTTAACATTCAAAGTCCTACATGACATGGGTCCACAATATTTAAGGAGCCTCCTGATATCAAGAACCAACCGCCCTGTACGGGCACACAGGCAGAGCTCCTCAGGGTCCCGTCGGCAAGCCAATGTCAGCTGGCGGTCTCCGGCGGCGCCTACTCTGTGGCCCCCGACTTATGGAATCAACTGCCTCTGGACCTCCGCCCCCCTGACCTCCGCACCTTCCGCGTGATTTGAAGACCTGGCTATTTGACCAAGTCGGGCTGTGATCACCTTGCCGGGGTGTGGGATAGTTTTAAATTTTAATTTGGGTTTTATTGGGCTTTAGTGATTTAATTTCTTTTAATTATTGTATTTATATGTTTTAATCTGTGAGCCACCCGAGTCTTCGGAGATGGGGCATATAAGTCCAATAAAATAAATAAATAAATAAATAAATAAATAAATAAATAAATAAATAACATTTGGTTCCGAATTAACTTTCAAACTATGTAATAATTAACCTGAGTTATGGCCAACAAGAGAAAACTTTCCTGCTAGGGGAATGCAAAAGAAGAGAGAATTCAGTCCAAGCTAAATAATTTTTTCCACATGAGGTCCCAACATCTGCTTGGAATTTCATGGACCACTGAGAACACACCGAGCCAATTTCAATCCTTACTCGGCACACCCTCCTGACTTCACCGTGATTTCTCTTTATTAAAATACCTCTCAGTTCTGCTTAGAAAACATCTGCAAATTCAAAATTGGGCCACTTCACTCATCCAACACAGGAGGTAAGGGAGATATATTTCAAGGGGTTAAGCAGTCTTCCAATATTTCAGGAGTTGCCACAAAAAAAGGGGTGTCAATCTATTCTCCAAACAGAAGGCAGGACAAGAAACAATGGATTGGAAATAAATCAATGAGAGAAGCAACCTGGAATGGAGAAGAAACTTCCTAACAGTGAGGACAATCAACCAGTGGAATAATTTGCCTTTAGAAGTTGTGAGTGCTCCATCACTGGAGGCTTTTAACAAGAGACTGGATATCCACCTGTCTGAAATGGTATAGGATCTCCTACTCAAGCACCTTCAAGATCACTTCCAACTCTGTTTCTATTACAACTGCCTGCACTTGTGCAATGAAATAATAAACTCAAAAATGCAATGAAATCAAGAAACTTTCCACTCTGAAACCTACTGTACCAATGATTGTAATATCATTGCTTGACTAAAGGTGCTTTTCAAGAGGCCAGTGGACTTTCTTGTTATTTTTTTTGAAGATGTTTCACTTCTCATCCAAAATGTTGGATGAGAAGGGAAATGTCTTCAAAGAATAATAAAGTCCAGTTGCCTCTTGGAAAAGCACCTTTGGGGCAACCATGACCTGGAGAGTCTCCATAGACATCATTGGCTTCATTTACCATGTTTTATGTAGCCAGGAGATCCAAGAACCCACAATGACATTGCATGTGTGAGGACTTCATCAATTAAATGATAAGCAAGGCATCCTGACAAGCCCACCATGGATGCCCATGATGAATGCTTCAGCCCTGCCTCTCTTCCTCTCACAAACAAACCAGGATTGCTTCTCCACAACTAATAATGAGAAGAAAGAACCCAGCAGCCATTCCTGACTTCATAAGCAATTGCGAATAATGCTGGGGATGGCCCTTCACAAGGAAAACCAGACAAGGAAGCTAAAATTATGAATGCTGATGCTATTTTTTGTCTGTGGAGATTCTCAGTCCTCCAGGTCATAGTTGTCTCAAAGGTGCTTTTTCAAAAGTCAACTGGGTTGTTGTTTTTCCTGAGGAAGAATAAGAAGTTTCACTTTTCATCCAAGAAGCTTCATCGATGAAGTGTTTTCTCTTTCTCCTTCTCCTTCCTCAAGGGAAAAAAATCCAGTTGCCTTTTGAAAAAGCACATTTGAGGTAATGCTATTGTTTGTTTTATGTTTAAAGTAATAGAACCTTTCAGGTCTGAACTTTGTTCTGCCTCCCTCTCTTTATCTTCTGAGAACCAGGGAAGGATCCTTTGAGTTAGGTCAAGGAGAAAGCAAGCTAGTTTTTCAACACAATAGGATGAAGTGCAGGCTGTATTCCAGAGCAAATAAAACCATGTTTTGGGTGGATAACAGCCAAGAATGAGAAATGGGTGTTTGTCACACAAAAAAAACCTGTGACTGCGGATGAGACAATTGGAGTGCTGAGATCACTGTCTCCTCCAGAGGATATTTCTTGAGAAAACAGCCTAGTCTCTTCCAGGCAAGGTAATTGCTTTCTTGAAATGCTCAGTGAGATTTAGATGCTCGAATTCCCTGCCAAGGAACTGTGGCATTTCCTAGCAATCTCACAGGAGGTTTTTGAGTGACAAAATGAGTAATGATGCAGAGCAGGGTTTCTGAAAGTGGCAACTTTAAGATGAGCGGATTCCAGCTCCCAGAATTCCCCAGCTAGAAACCCCTCGCTTCTGACCCAACAATTTTTCTAAACAAAACTCTTTTAATTCCAAATTCCAAGGCAAATTCCTTGTGTGTTCAATCACACTTGGCCAATAAAGAATTCTATTCTAATCTATTCTATTCTATTTTAAAACAAATACATAGAATGCAAGGAGAGAAGCAACCTATAAGTAAGGAGAAATTTCTTGTGGTGAGGACAATTAATCATGGGACAGATTGCTTCCAGAAGTTGTGCGTGATCCACCACTGGAGGCTTTCAAGAAGAAATAGGGTAGCCACTTGTCTGAAATTGTAAGGTTCTCCTGCTTGAAAAGGGGGTTGGACTAGAAGACCTCCAAGGTCCCTTTCAGTGCTGTTATTCTGTTCTGTCCCATTCTGGCATAGGGCAAGGAGACACCAGCTACTATTAATGTATTATTTTACAGAAAAGTTTAGGGTATGGGGGAAAGACCATCCTGGCAAATGAGGTAATTGTTTTTGGCTAAAGGATAGTTTTGTTTATCCAGGTCACCAATGCAAATGGGGTTGGTGCAATTTATTCTCTTCTCAATTTAGAATGGGCTTTGTTTTATTTTGTTTTATTTTGGTTTTGGTTGGGTTGGGTTGGTTGTTCAGTTCTGTTTTGTTGGGAAAAGAAGACACGGGAGCATGAGGACTCAGAGATGAACATCTGGACTTGTCCACACAAATACAGATGTTGCCAAAAAGCATCCCAATTTGGAATGGGATGGAGTTCCTCTGTAAACAGATCAACCATCTATTGTTATTGTAAGATGGTCTGATTCACTCCATTCTGGCCTGTCTACTGGCAAAGGCGTTCTCTCTCCAATAGATGACATCAGTGGGGTTAAAAATGGTCTTGGCTTAAACAAGTGTCTGCTGTGGTTATGCTTGCTTGGGTGCCCAGAAAGCAAATAAATCTGTTTTCAGACACTCACATAGTTTTAAGAGCATTGAATTCATGGGTCTTTTTGGGATTATAACACTTTGCCCTTAATATATTGTGGGGTTTGTTTTGTTTTTTGAAATCTTTTATATTTCACTCTAATTCTTCTAACAATTCTGTGAGAACTTGGATCTCTTAATAAAATCTGCTTATAACTTTCCTTCAGAATCCATTTTTAAAAAAGTTTGCAGCTCCCTAAACACTACATATAAATATTTTTTAAAGTTATTAAATATTTAAACATACAAGTCAAGTAAGGCCATAGTTGTAGTGGAAACAGGTTCCCGGTGTTAACTCCTCCTTTAATTTATGTTGGCTTATTGAAAATATGTCCCCTGTCTCAGGACAACAGAGTAAATATTCCCATGCAGTTATTTTAAGATACATTCCTGATTGCTTCTCAGTCTAAGCCTAGAATAACAACACTGTAAAGAATTTGGTGGTTATACAGTACCAAGATCAGAAATCTTTGAAAAGGTTCTGAAAAGGAAAATGGATTTCTGCTTGGTTCTCAAACTTTCGATGCTATGATCTCCTAAAAAGATTAAATGAATTTGTGATAATTTGTGATAAATAAATAAATTTCAAGGGAAGGAGGAGGAAGGAAGGAAATTAAATGAAATAAGGAGGAGGAAGAAAGGAAGGAAGGAGAGAGGAAGAAAAGGAAAGGAAGAATTAAATGAAATAAGAAGAAGGAAGGAGGAAGGAAGGAAGGAAGGAAGGAAAAGAAGGAAGGAAGGAAGGAAGGAAGGAAAAGAAGGAAGAAGAAATGAGGAATAAAGGAGGAGGAGGAAGGGAAGGAGGCAGAAAGGAGGAAAGGAACAGCTGGAGCTTCAAATCAAACTCAGATCTTGGTGGCTTCCTGGTTGTGTTTCTGCACAGGAGAATGGACAAAGTGTAGTCAAATCAAAATGGCAGCTGCAAAAGTGGGATCAAAGCTTTCCCTGTTTTTCTTGTCTGTCACAGGGAAAAATAGCATGGGAAAAATCACACTGATAAAAAGATTTGCTTACTTTTCAGCAACCTTTCAGCTTTTTGCCTCTAATCTAGGATTGGGGCATGCCTATATCGATTTTGATGACCTTTGGCCTTTGGGGTATAGCTTTGAGCTTTGTAAAGACAGGTGATCAATTTTTAGAACACCAAAAACTGATTTGTCAGAGACAAACATTAAATTCAAAACTTCCTTGGGCACCATGAAAGAGCCACAAAAGTTTTTATAGGATTCTTGTGTTTTTGACAAGCCAACAAAGCATCTAGTTGACCTTGACTGGTTAAGAAAACCAAGCAGGGTTGAACTTTGGTCAGGATTTGGAAGAGGGACCATCAGAATCCCCAAAAGCATATTTTAGAAGG
>CM019151.1:92724481-92831981 GCA_009733165.1 Naja naja
CTAAGGTTAGTGGTAACCCTGATTTGGTTTCTTCGTGACTTAAAGTGTTATGGAAACCCAACCTTTTCCGTGAGCCTCTAACTCAGTTTCTTGTGCGACCCATGTAGGTTAATTCATGAACCAGGTTCAGTTGTATAAATAGAGCCCCCAAAAATCTGTTAATTGCAAATAATAGGAAAAAGAGAATTAAAGGATTCCAAACAATTTTGACCGAGGTTGCTTCTGTCAACAGATTGTTGATGTTGGAAGCAAGTTTTGCTCAAGACCACACAATCTTCAAGCTGTAGTCTGTAGCAAATGCCTCTTTTTCTATTCAAAGTCTATTCAAATGTCTATTCAAATGCCTCTTTTTCTATTCAAGTCCTCCGAGTCCTTCGGGAGAGGGGGCGGCATATAAGTCAAATAAATAAATAAATAAACAATTTATCAAGGGGAATAGTCAGAGATGCCAGAATAAGTATTGCTCTTGTGCAAGACTCTACTTGAGGTTTAAACAAGAAAGTCCTTAATCCAGGACTAATGCATCTATTGCGACACTTGATAACATGTGACTCAGAATCAACAAACTTTGGCTTAATTCTGAATGGAAAAGGAACATTCTTAACCGCTCATTAATGGATTTCCATGGAAGTGTAAATCACATATGATCTTGCTCAACTTCTTTCACGATGGCTCAGGATGAGCTAGGAGTCACCATCTGAGCTGGACAACAAATGCATTTTTTCTACTTTTGATCACCAATCATATAACCATTTTTGTCCATTTCATCAGCAGGTCCCTAGTCTTTAACATAAAGGTGATGTTCCTAAATTTGCTACTCAATCCATCCTTCCTTCCTGGTTCCTCTCCATCTGTCTTTTCCTTTCTCCCTTCCTTCCTCTTTCCTTCCTCCTCCTCCCTCTTCATCTGTCTTTTCTTTTCCTTCCTTCCTTCTTTCCTTTATCGTTTCCTCCTTCCTCTTCATCTGTCTTTTCCTTCCTTCCTTCCTTCCTTCCTTCCTTCCTTCCTTCCTTCCTTCCTTCCTTCCTTCCTTCCTTCCTTCCTAAAACCTTCTCAACAGATTACTTCCCTGTCTCTGAAAGTTGAAGTCCATACAGTTTAGGTTGCTGAGGTTGGGAAATACTGCTCTAGATCTTCTGGGGTTTTGTTTGCATTTCCTGCAACCCAATTTTAGAACTCTGAGCTTCAGTTCCCCCATCCTTTGCAGGAAGTGGTGATAAGAAGCACCCTGCGTTTTGTTCCATTGCTTCTTCTTACCTCTTGGATAGCATCCAAGCGCTTGTGGATGGTGCTGGGGTTATCACACCAGTCATCTTGCTCTGAGGCAGCAGGATCAGCAGCAACTAGAAAAGGAGAAAAGCAAATAAATGGTCGCACAGCTTTAAAGCTCTAGAGTCTCAACATCCTTTTTTACATCATAGTGACCAAAACTGGATGCCGTATTCCAAGCGTGGCTTAAGTTAATGAACCCTAGCTTGGGAAAATCCCAGATTCCATCAGTCCTTTTTTGAAGCTGGAAATACTACTACCCTTGTTTTCTTCTGAATGGTTCCTTTCTCTCCCCCCCTCTCTCTCTTTTTTGTACAAAGTTTTGCCCTTGCCTCTGAAACGCAGAATAAGTTCCCCACTAAGGAAGAATAATGAACTGTGATTAAAAAGCAAGAAAAGCTCTCCTTTGTAATTCCTTGGACGTCCATCAAGGCCTAAATCTGGTTTGTCATTGAGTTCCCACCCACTTAATAACGAGGAAAACAACCAAAACTATGTCCGTCTTGCTGGTTTCAACATCAGGGCATTGGGTTCAAAGAAGGTTTGAAAACTGTTCTCCACACCCCAAGAAATGAAATGGAAGAGACTTTCAACAAAGCCTTTTCTGAAAATAAAAAAGCCACTCTATGAAGGATTTTTTCCCCATCATGTTGTTATAAAATGAAAGCAAGTGCGATGATTGTAAAAAGCATAGACTGCCAAGCTTATAACTTGGCACTGGCTTTATAACTTCTCATATTTAGCCCTCAGGGTGACTGCAGTCCATGGATATGTCTATGTTTCTTTTATCCTTGGCAACAACATCAGTTTGACTTGCCACAACTTTCTTCTGTGTTGTTCCTCCAGCTTCCCAGACTACTGATTTGAGATTGCCTGGTTAGAGCTGGCTAAGCTTTTTTAGAATCCACCAAGCTGGTTAGGTGTGGTCATCTCCTCTGGTAGAAATCCAACATCAAGTTGGGTTGCAGAAGCTAGTTATCCAACTGTGAAACAAGGCATTAAAGGTTAAGAGATGCTCTATGTCAGACATCGATGTGTTCCAAGATAGGTCAGCCTAGGCTGAAAGAGGAAGACAAATTCTTTGGCAATAGGAATGGATAGAGGAAAAGGTAAATTACTGCAACGCCTCTATTTAGGACTGCCCTTGCACACCATCCGGAGGTTGCAGCTGGTGCAGAATGCTGCCGCTGGGTTGTGATGGGAGTTACCGTTCTCCCATATTACCCCCCTCCTCCGGGCTTGCATTGGTTGCCGGTTGCACTCGGGTGAGGTTCAAGGTTTTGGCTTTAACATTCAAAGTCCTACATGACATGGGTCCACAATATTTAAGGGAGCCTCCTACCGATATCAAGAACCAACCGCCCTGTACGGGCACACAGGCAGGGCTCCTCAGGGTCCCGTCGGCAAGCCAATGTCAGCTGGCGGTCTCCTCGGCGGCGCGCCTACTCTGTGGCCCCCGACTTATGGAATCAACTGCCTCTGGACCTCCGCCTGGCCCCTGACCTCCGCACCTTGCGGATTTGAAGACCTGGCTATTTGACCAAGTCGGGCTGTGATCACCTTGCCGGGGTGTGGGATAGTTTTAAATTTTAATTTGGGTTTTATTGGGCTTTAGTGATTTAATTTCTTTTTAATTATTTATTGTATTTATATGTTTTATCTGTGAGCCACCCGAGTCTTCGGAGATGGGGCAGCATATAAGTCCAATAAAATAAATAAATAAATAAATAAATAAATAAATAAATAAATAAATAACATTTTTCTCCCCCTTGGTTCCGGAATTAACTTTCAAACTATGTAATAATTAACCTGAGTTATGGCCAACAAGAGAAAACTTTCCTGCTAGGGGAATGCAAAAGAAGAGAGAATTCAGTCCAAGCTAAATAATTTTTTCCACATGAGGTCCCAACATCTGCTTGGAATTTCATGGACCACTGAGAACACACCGAGCCAATTTCAATCCTTACTCGGCACACCCTCCTGACTTCACCGTGATTTCTCTTTATTAAAATACCTCTCAGTTCTGCTTAGAAAACATCTGCAAATTCAAAATCGGGCCACTTCACTCATCCAACACAGGAGGTAAGGGAGATATATTTCAAGGGTTAAGCAGTCTTCCAATATTTCAGGAGTTGCCACAAAAAGGGGTGTCAATCTATTCTCCAAACAGAAGGCAGGACAAGAAACAATGGATGGAAATAAATCAATGAGAGAAGCAACCTGGAATGGAGAAGAAACTTCCTAACAGTGAGGACAATCAACCAGTGGAATAATTTGCCTTTAGAAGTTGTGAGTGCTCCATCACTGGAGGCTTTTAACAAGAGACTGGATATCCACCTGTCTGAAATGGTATAGGATCTCCTACTCAAGCACCTTCAAGATCACTTCCAACTCTGTTTCTATTACAACTGCCTGCACTTGTGCAATGAAATAATAAACTCAAAAATGCAATGAAATCAAGAAACTTTCCACTGTGAAACCTACTGTACCAATGATTGTAATATCATTGCTTGACCCAAAGGTGCTTTTTCAAGAGGCCAGTGGACTTTCTTGTTATTTTTTTTGAAGATGTTTCACTTCTCATCCAAAATGTTGGATGAGAAGGGAAATGTCTTCAAAGAATAATAAAGTCCAGTTGCCTCTTGGAAAAGCACCTTTGGGGCAACCATGACCTGGAGAGTCTCCATAGACATCATTGGCTTCATTTACCATGTTTTATGTAGCCAGGAGATCCAAGAACCCACAATGACATTGCATGTGTGAGGACTTCATCAATTAAATGATAATCAAGGCATCCTGACAAGCCCACCATGGATGCCCATGATGAATGCTTCAGCCCTGCCTCTCTTCCTCTCACAAACAAACCAGGATTGCTTCTCCACAGCTAATAATTAGAAGAAAGAACCCAGCAGCCATTCCTGACTTCATGAGCAATTGCGAATAATGCTGGGATGGCCCTTCACAAGGAAAACCAGACAAGGAAGCTAAAATTATGAATGCTGATGCTATTTTTTGTCTGTGGAGATTCTCAGTCCTCCAGGTCATAGTTGTCTCAAAGGTGCTTTCAAAAGTCAACTGGGTTGTTGTTTTTCCTGAGGAAGAATAAGAAGTTTCACTTTTCATCCAAGAAGCTTCATCGATGAAGTGTTTTCTCTTTCTCCTTCTCCTTCCTCAAGGGAAAAAAAAATCCAGTTGCCTTTTGAAAAAGCACCTTTGAGGTAATGCTATTGTTTGTTTTATGTTTAAAGTAATAGAACCTTTCAGGTCTGAACTTTGTTCTGCCTCCCTCTCTTTATCTTCTGAGAACCAGGGAAGGATCCTTTGAGTTAGGTCAAGGAGAAAGCAAGCTAGTTTTTCAACACAATAGGATGAAGTGCAGGCTGTATTCCAGAGCAAATAAAACCATGTTTTTGGTGGATAACAGCCAAGAATGAGAAATGGGTGTTTGTCACACAAAAAACCTGTGACTGCGGATGAGACAATTGGAGTGCTGAGATCACTGTCTCCTCCAGAGGATATTTCTTGAGAAAACAGCCTAGTCTCTTCCAGGCAAGGTAATTGCTTTCTTGAAATGCTCAGTGAGATTTAGATGCTCGAATTCCTGCCAAGGAACTGTGGCATTTCCTAGCAATCTCACAGGAGGTTTTGAGTGACAAAATGAGTAATGATGCAGAGCAGGGTTTCTGAAAGTGGCAACTTTAAGATGAGCTGATTCCAGCTCCCAGAATTCCCCAGCTAGAAACCCCTCGCTTCTGACCCAACAATTTTTCTAAACAAAACTCTTTTAATTCCAAATTCCAAGGCAAATTCCTTGTGTGTTCAATCACACTTGGCCAATAAAGAATTCTATTCTAATCTATTCTATTCTATTTTAAAACAAATACATAGAATGCAAGGAGAGAAGCAACCTATAAGTAAGGAGAAATTTCTTGACGGTGAGGACAATTAATCATGGGACAGATTGCTTCCAGAAGTTGTGCGTGATCCACCACTGGAGGCTTTCAAGAAGAAATAGGGTAGCCACTTGTCTGAAATTGTAAGGTTCTCCTGCTTGAAAAGGGGGTTGGACTAGAAGACCTCCAAGGTCCCTTTCAGTGCTGTTATTCTGTTCTGTCCCATTCTGGCATAGGGCAAGGAGACACCAGCTACTATTAATGTATTATTTTACAGAAAAGTTTGGGGTTTGGGGGAAAGACCATCCTGGCAAACGAGGTAATTGTTTTTGGCTAAAGGATAGTTTTGTTTATCCAGGTCACCAATGCAAATGGGGTTGGTGCAATTTATTCTCTTCTCAATTTAGAATGGGTTTTGTTTTATTTTGTTTTATTTTGGTTTGGGTTGGGTTGGGTTGGTTGTTCAGTTCTGTTTTGTTGGGAAAAGAAGACACGGGAGCATGAGGACTCAGAGATGAACATCTGGACTTGTCCACACAAATACAGATGTTGCCAAAAAGCATCCCAATTTGGAATGGGATGGAGTTCCTCTGTAAACAGATCAACCATCTATTGTTTTTGTAAGATGGTCTGATTCACTCCATTCTGGCCTGTCTACTGGCAAAGGCGTTCTCTCCAATAGATGACATCAGTGGGGTTAAAATGGTCTTGGCTTAAACAAGTGTCTGCTGTGGTTATGCTTGCTTGGGTGCCCAGAAAGCAAATAAATCTGTTTTCAGACACTCACATAGTTTTAAGAGCATTGAATTCATGGGTCTTTTTGGGATTATAACACTTTGCCCTTAATATATTGTGGGGTTTGTTTTGTTTTTTGAAATCTTTTATATTTCACTCTAATTCTTCTAACAATTCTGCGAGAACTTGGATCTCTTAATAAAATCTGCTTATAACTTTCCTTCAGAATCCATTTTCTAAAAAGTTTGCAGCTCCCTAAACACTACATATAAATATTTTTTAAAGTTATTAAATATTTAAACATACAAGTCAAGTAAGGCCATAGTTGTAGTGGAAACAGGTTCCCGGTGTTAACTCCTCCTTTAATTTATGTTGGCTTATTGAAAATATGTCCCCTGTCTCAGGACAGCAGAGTAAATATTCCCATGCAGTTATTTTAAGATACATTCCTGATTGCTTCTCAGTCTAAGCCTAGAATAACAACGCTGTAAAGAATTTGGTGGTTATACAGTACCAAGATCAGAAATCTTTGAAAAGGTTCTGAAAAGGAAAATGGATTTCTGCTTCGGTTCTCAAACTTTACGATGCTATGATCTCCTAAAAAGATTAAATGAATTTGTGACGTGAATTTGTGATAAATAAATAAATTTCAAGGGAAGGAGGGAGGAAGGAAGGAAATTAAATGAAATAAGGAGGGAGGGAGGAAGAAAGGAAGGAAGGAGAGAGGAAGGAAATTAAATGAAATAAGAAGGAGGGAGGGAGGAGGGAGGAAGGAAGGAAGGAAGGAAGGAAGGAAGGAAGGAAGGAGAGAAGAAGGAAGGAAATTAAATGAAATGAGGAGGGGAGGGAGGCAGGAAGGGAAGGAGGCAGAAAGGAGGAAAGGAACAGCTGGAGCTTCAAATCAAACTCAGATCTTGGTGGCTTCCTGGTTGTGTTTCTGCACAGGAGAATGGACAAAGTGTAGTCAAATCAAAATGGCAGCTGCAAAGGTGGGATCAAAGCTTTCCCTGTTTTTCTTGTCTGTCACAGGGAAAAATAGCATGGGAAAAATCACACTGATAAAAGATTTGCTTACTTTTCAGCAACCTTTCAGCTTTTGCCTCTAATCTAGGATTGGGGCATGCCTATATCGATTTTGATGACCTTTGGCCTTTGGGGTATAGCTTTGAGCTTTGTAAAGACAGGTGATCAATTTTTAGAACACCAAAAACTGATTTGTCAGAGACAAACATTAAATTCAAAACTTCCTTGGGCACCATGAAAGAGCCACAAAAGTTTTTATAGGATTCTTGTGTTTTTGACAAGCCAACAAAGCATCTAGTTGACCTTGACTGGTTAAGAAAACCAAGCAGGGTTGAACTTTGGTCAGGATTTGGAAGAGGGACCATCAGGAATCCCCAAAAGCATATTTTAGAAGGAGACAATGGCAAACCACTTCCACATCAAGCAAGAAAACCACATCAATGGATCTGTGAAGAATCAGACCTGACTTAAATTGAACATTGCACATGATTGCCTACATAACTCTCTGATAAAATGGTGTCATCACTATTCAGAGATACTGGCAATGGTAGTGACCCTCCCTTTTTTAAAGAGTAGGACATCCCATCTGTAGAACTTTCTATGCAAGACTAGAAATGTTCTCCTTGGGGAAGAAAATAGAAATGTTGGAATGTCATTTGTGCGTTTGTATCTGTGTACATACAACAAGTCATTTCAGTGAGAACTTTTATGTTCTGGCTAAATACCCCACTGAAAGACATAGAAACATTCCTCTGAGCTCTGTATGTGTACACTGGATATAACAATATTTACTTCCAGGTAAATAATGACAGGCTTGAAACCTTCCTAAAATTTGGCTTTGGCTATAGGACGACTTGTCAAACTTATCTGACACAAACACGCTTCAAAACTATTCCTGCCCATTTGAGTATCCGATTCGCTCTTTTGCAAACCATTCTGCATAGCTGCTGTGCTATTTATTTCAGGGGACATCATGCAAATGAATTCTTATTTAATGCGTTAGCCAAGGAAAAGATTGGATGTCAATTGATTAACGTTGCTACTAATTGGAGGCCACCGAGACTTTCCTATCCATAAAGCTTCCTTGGAATACTTTCACAGTCAAAGGTGTTTCCAGCAACAACATTTGCATCTACAAAGGGGATAATCCTCTAACTTAGCTTCTTCTTTTGTTGATACCACTCTTAAGATTTGGGAAAGGCTTCAAGTACTTGCCAATCTTCCCTAAATGTATTAGTTTTCCCCTGTAAAACATACCCTCCCTTTAACTAAAGAGCAGGTTTCCCTTGTTAGGAAATCCATCCACTTAAACAAAACCTTTATTTAACTGCAGACCCTCTCAATTATTTTGCCTTTGGAAATGAACGCTGAGCATCGCAAGCTTTAAAAACACTTACCTGGGTCTTGATGGCTGAATAGGGAGAGTAAAAGAAGAGACACGGTGCAAAGCATAATTTCGCAGCCTCTGTCCCTCTCTCCTGCCTTAGCAGATGACGAGAAATGAATAGCTTTTCTTCCCAGGATCAACTTTTGGCCGAATAGCTGGGATTGGTAAAAAAAAAGAGCTCTAAGCTCAGCCAAATTTCTTACGTAGCCCTCATGCCTTTCTCCCCTCCCTTCTTCTCTCCACCTTCAAACAACACAGGGTCTAGTTCTCCATTGAGCTCATTCTGAGCCACATCTGCCACAGGAAAGAGTATGAATTTCTGAATTTTTGCTTGCTGGTGAATGGAAGGCGCTGAAAATGTTCTGCTGGTCGCATCGAAGAGGGAATTGGTCTATAATGTGAGGCAATGTTTAGCATGCAGAGAAAGAAGCAGAGACCATTAACAGAAATTCAGCTCAACTTTGAAGGGCAACCTGAATTTGAAGTGGTCAATGCCTGGAACTCACTCCCTGACTCTGTTGTTACAGCCTCAAACCCCCAAAAGTTTAACCTCAAACTGTCTTACTGTGGACCTCACTCCATTCCTCAGAGGTCTGTAAAGGGGCGTGCATAAGTGCACCAGCGTGCCTACCGTCCCTGTCCTACTGTTTCCATCTACTTGTACTCATTTACTATGTATATACTCATACCCGTTTATGCTTATATGTTTATATGTTATGTTCATACTTATACTTGTTTTCTCATACATGCTTGACAAGCTAAAATAAATAAATAAAAATAAAATAAAAACCTACAGCAGGGATTTATATAGCTTTTTTCTGTTGTATTCCATTCCACGCCTCAATTTTGTAGGCGGGTAACAGAATGGCTAGATAAATCCAGAAACTGTCGTGAAGCACAATGGAGTGACCCAGTGGTGGGATTCAAATATTTTTTACTACCAGTTCTGTGGGCGTGGCTTGGTGGACATGGCAGGGGAAGGAGACTGTAAAATCTCCAGTCAGAGGTGGTATTCGCTGGTTCTCCGAACTACTCAAAACTTCCTCTACCGGTTCTTCAGAACTGGTCAGAATCTGCTTATTACCCACCTCTGGAGTGGTCTAAAAGTCTAAAAAGAGCTATTGCTCTTTTATAGAGTTGCAAAAAAGTGTCAAAAAACTAGATACAGGTAGTTCTCATCTTACACCCATTCACTTAGGGATGGTCCGAAGTTACAACTGTGGTATCCAGCTGGTTCTGACCAGTTCTGGAGAACCTGTAGTGGAAATTTTGAGTAGTTTGGAGAACTGGCCAATCCCACCTCTGACTGGCCCCACCCGCATCTATTCTCTGCCTCCCATTGAGTCCCAGCTGATTGGCCAGCTCTTCTTTGGTTGCCCTGCACTGGAGAACGGAGCTGGAAAGCAGGTTAGTGGGGTGGGGAGGGAAGGGAAGGGGGATTTTGCAATAACCTTTCCCTGCCATACCCACCAAGCCACACCCCACAGAGCCGGTAGTAAAAATTTGAGTCCCACCACTGAACAGCACTGAACTGTATTACTTGGAATCTTGACATTCTGTTTACTAGGGGAGAAAACGTGATTATCATAAATTAAGCCATGCAATGGTTCTTTCATAAGTAGATGGCCAAAAGGGTCTTTGGGGATGAGAGCTATTCATAGAACATAGAATAACAGAATTGGAAGGGACCTTGGAGGTCTTCTAGTCCCATCCCTTGGTCAAGCAGGAGACCTTATACCATCCTAGACAAGTGGCTGTCCAGTCTCTTCTCAAAAGCCTCCAGTGATGGGGCATGTGTAGCTTCAACTTCCCTTCATCTCTCTGGAAAAAGTCTGGGACAAATTTGGAAAAGCACTTGCTCATTTTGCACGGAATGGTTTTAAGCTGAGAATCAGTGACAACCCACAAATAAGATATTTGACCAAGTTCCAGGGTTTCGGGCCAGGTATCCCAATGGAATTCCTTGCAAACGTGACGTACGGCATTCACAAATCAGCAGAGGGAATGCAGAGAGCGTGCCTGCATGATGGTGAAAACCTGTAGAAACATGCCTGTTTAAAATTAAGAAAATTCTGGGACTGATTAAACCTTACCAATAATTGGTCTTATTGGAGTTTCTAGAAAGTTGTGATATTGGAATTATTGTGGAACATTGAGTGATATTCAAAATGTTAGATTTGCATGAAGAGTCAGACGCGGAGTACTTCAGTGAAGAGTTTATTAGTGACTATGGGTTGGGAAATAAGTACAAATTGGGAAAATGGAATTATATACACTGATATATAAAAGAATCTATTATAATTACAATGTGCATATTAAGGTTAGAATTTGGAAGACAATGATTATGTATATTGAATTGTATTATTATTGTTATCATTGTGTAAAAAGTATACTGACCCAGTCAATACACTGTCCACAAAATATGTATGGTTGTTAAAGGAAAATTACAAATAAAACAGAAGGAAGGAAGGAAGGAAGGAAGGAAGGAAGGAAGGAAGGAAGGAAGGAAGGAAGGAAGGAAGGAAGGTCAAAACGTCCACATATTTATTTTTTTATTTTTTTGGAACAGATGGAACAGAAGTTGCCTATTTTTTTCTTGGCAATGATGTTTAGATTTATTTTTACTTCCTAAATCTGGCATTTCCTTTCGGTTCCTGATCCAAATGCTCTCCCAACCCTGCTTAGCTCCCAAATCCCAATAAAATCAGCTTTGTGCTGCCACCTGCTGAGACAAATAAACAAATACAATATACAAACAAATACAAATTGCAAGTCCACTAAAAAGCTGATATTATCCCAAGAAAGCTCTTTCTACCAACCAAAAGAACCTTTCTTTTAGATCCTTAGCCCCATGATGTTACCTAGCATGGTAATGAGATGTCTGCAAGAAAATAACAAAGTTCAGAGAGCATCGAAGACCTCTCATTTCAACCCTGAGCTACAAATATTCTCCTTTATTTTAGCTCTTTGTATAATCCTGATTAACAAAGCTAATTGATCCTTAACTTTTTCCAGCAGTGAGTTTAAGCCATTGGTACATGAGTTCCATGTACAACTGAGCTAAAGACACAACATGTGCTTTGTTTAATGACTATTTAGAGTTGCAAGAGCATTGAAAAAGGTGTGCTACATCCAGTTCTCACACTGGTGCAGTGTCTCCATGTTTATTAATTAAAATTTGGTTGCTTGGCAACTGGGATATATTAATGACAGTCAACAATTGCAGGAACCAGGCCTGGCTAGTCTAGGGAAGAGAAGGAGCAGGGGAGACAGGAGAGCGGTCTTCCAATACTTGAAGGGCTGCCACAGAGAGGAGGAAGGGGGTCAAGCTGTTTTCTGAGTCACCTGAAGGCCAGACAGAGAATAATGGATGGAAACTGAACAAGGAGAGATTCAACCTAGAAATAAGGAGAAATTTTCTGACAGTGAGAACAATCAACCGATGGAACAGAAGTTGCCTTTGGAAGTTGTGGGAGCTTCATCACTGGAGGCTTTCAAGAAGAGACTGGACTGCCCTCTGTCAGAAATGGTGTAGTCTCCTGTTTGGGCAGGGGGTTGGGGGTTGGATTAGATTAGCTCCAAGGTCCCTTCCAACTCTGTTAATCTGTATCTGTAAGAGTTGAAGCATCCTGAGGCCATGTGATCACTATTTGCAATCTTCCAGCAACCTTCCGACAACCACAGTCAATGGGAGAAACCAGATTCATTTCACAAGAAATAAACAATGGTTCCTGATCAGGGCACAAACACTTGTAAAATCAGGGGTGACTCACTTAATGACTGCACTGCCTAATAACAAAAGCTCCAGTCCCAACTGTGGTTCTAAGTCAAGGACTTCCTGTAGACATGAAAGCAAAACACAGAAAATTAACTGTTTTGGAATTTGCTGGAAATGTTGCTGATTTCTTTTTGGATGGAATTAAGTGTTGGCTAGGAATGAATATTATTTTAATGCATGCTGGCCTCCCTTTTGATTCCAAAACATAGCAAGTCCCTCATATTTTTACCATATTAGGAAAATGGCTCAATATAAATATAAAATGACACCAGGATTTCCTACCCATCTGGGAATGTGGGGAGTGTGTGAATCAACACAACCTTCCACTTTTGCACTACCCAAAAGAGGTTGGGTCAGACTGCAGAGAAGAGAAGGGAAGGGAAGGGAAGGGAAGGGAAGGGAAGAGAAGAGAAGAGAAGAGAAGAGAAGAGAAGAGAAGAGAAGAGAAGAGAAGAGAGAAAAGAAGAGAATTAGAAGAGAAGAGAGAAGAGAGAAGAGAAGAGAAGAGAAGAGAAGAGAGAAAAGAAGAGAATTAGAAGAGAAGAGAGAAGAGAGAAGAGAAGAGAAGAGAAGAGAAGAGAGAAAGAAGAGAATTAGAAGAGAAGAGAGAAGAGAAAGAGAAGAGAAGAGAAGAGAAGAGAAGAGAAGAGAAGAGAAAAGAAGAGAATTAGAAGAGAAGAGAGAAGAGAAGAGAAGAGAAGAGAAGAGAAGAGAGAAGAGAAGAGAATAGAAGAGAAGAGAGAAAGAAGAGAAAGAAGAGAAGAGAGAAGAGAAGAGAAGAGAAGAGAAGAGAAGAGAAGAGAAGAGAAGAGAAGAGAAAAAGGAAACCAGCATTAAAAATCCAGTTTCTGGTTCAAATCTTCAACAGAATGTTCAGACAGCGATCAACATCATAAGAGAATAACAGAGTTGGAAGAGATCTTGGGGGTCTTCTAGTCCAAGTCCCTGCCCAAGAAGGAGACCATTTGGGACAAATGGCTGCACAATCTCTTCTTGGAAACCTCCAGTGATGGAGCACCCACAACTTCTGGAGGCGAGTCTCTCCATGAGTCATTCTTGCCGACAAGAAATTTCTCCTCAATTCCAGGTTGCTTCTCGCCTTGATCAGTTTCCATCTGTTGCTTCTTGTCCTGCCTTCTGATGCTTTGGAGAATAAGTTGACCCCTTCTTCTTCTTTGTGGCATCCCCTTAGATACTGGAAAGCTGCTACCATGTCACCCCTAAGCTTTCTCTTCAACCCCAATTAGACACGCCGAGTTCCTGCAATCGGGAGAAGGGAAAAAAGGGCACCGGGAACATTCAATATTAATTCTTTAATATTGAAGAGGATTGGAGAGGATTGAACAAGATTAGAAGGTCAGCGTAAGGGGAAAGAAAGCTAAGGGTACGCCAAGGAAGAAGGCCATGAATTTTATTGAATGCTGTGCCATTGAATAATAAGGCTCTTTTGTCTCAATTTGCTTCCAAATCTAAGATGGATAGTTAAATGTTACTGAGTAATTCTGGGCAAATGTTCCTTTTTCAAGACTTGCAAAAGCCAGGTCTGGTGCAAAATAAGAGGATTTCTTAGGAGCCATGGAAGGAACGGAGAGTCGGGGTAATTATAGCTCCTTTTCCAGTTTATCCCGTCTTAAGAAGCTACAGGCTTCTGACCCCAGGCACAGTTAATTTTAAACCAAGGATGGCTACTCTTTGCAAGGTAATCGCTATCACCGTAGTTAAACTTTGTCCAAAATCTTATCAAAAACCGCTCTGTCTAGGAGACCGCATGACCTGGGAAAGTCTCGGAGTTGCACTATCTCTAGAAAAAGTGAGATCTGAAGTAGCCTTGAGGTGAGGCAGAGAGATTTGCCTAACAGTATCTACTGAATTGCTTCTCACGCTAATAAATGTTTGGTCTCCTCCTTTGGTCTCCTTTTTTGGGAAGGTTTGCTTCATTCCTTCATTCCTTCCTTCTTTCCTTGACTTGGAGCAATCAATCAATCAATCAATCAGAATGGAGATGGAAGGGACTTTGGAGGTTTTCTAGTCCAGCCCACCACCACCCCTCAAGCAGGAGACCCTAGACCATTTCAGATAGCTGGTTGTCCAGTCTTTTCTTAAAAACCTCCAGTGATGGAGCACCCATAACTTTTGACAGCAAGCGGCTCCACTGTTTTAATTGTCCTCGCTGTCAGGAAGTTTCTTCTTAATTCCAGGTTGGATCTCACCTTGACTAGTGTCCATCTGTTGTTTCTTGTCTTGCCTTCTGGTGATTTGGAAAATAAGTTGACCCCCTCTTCTTTGTGGCAGTCCCTCAAATACTGGAATACTGCTATCATAAGACAAATAGGCTGAAAAACAGCTTCTCTCCCAGGGCAGTAGCTCTTTTGAATTCTACCATATAGTGCAAGGTTAGTGCGGTGTTGGGGGTTTTCAATTCAATGTGTGGAGTGTGAAGGATGTGTGTTTGTGTTTATTTTAATGGTCATGAGGTGCACTGAAGATGGTGTTTGATTTCATTGTAGGAGGTGCAATGACAATAAACTAAACTAAACTAAATCATGTCCCCCACTACTCTTTCTT
Source organism: Naja naja (assembly GCA_009733165.1). NCBI lineage: Eukaryota > Metazoa > Chordata > Lepidosauria > Squamata > Elapidae > Naja > Naja naja. Next base: position 92,739,132 of record CM019151.1, read on the forward strand.
TTCTCTAGATTGGCCAAACCCAAATCCTGCAACCATTCTTCCTATGTTTTGGTCTCCAGGCCTTTAATTGCCTTAGGTGCTCTTCTCTGCATTTTTTCCAAAGTCTCAACCTCTTTTTGTAATGGGGTGAGCAAAACTGGATGTAGGGTTCCAGATGTGGTCTTACTAAGGATTTGTAAAGCGGTACTAATGCTTCATGCCATTTTGAGCAACTGGAGATCTAAATATACATCAGAAATATGACTACTCCAAAACAAGTTCTGGTCATTTTTCCAGCTGGAATATAATCCTGTGTTTTTTTTAATGTGCCATAGATTCTCAGAAATCTATCACCCAAATCTTTATTCCTTTGGGTTGCTGTGACTATAGTTCATTGTTGAGAAAGCCTTTTCTCATTGTTGAACTGAAATATTCTCCAACCATTCAGTCAAATGTTCTCAACCATGAACGGTTGAGGGAACTAGATATGTCCAGTCTATTGAAAAAAAGGATTGGGGAGGATATGACGCCTATCTTGAGGGGCTGTCAAAGAGAAGAGGGGGTTGACTTGTTCTCCGAAACTGGAGAATACCAAGAGCCCCACTCCTCCTAGCACTGATGATGTTACCTACTTTTTTCAGTGACGTCGTAACTTTGAATGATCACTAAATGATTTTTTGTAAATCGAGGGCTACCTGTATTTGATGGACCTTGGTTAGACTTGTATATCTCTTCAAAGAAGAATTCAGGAATTACATAATGAGATTCCTTGCTGACTGGGGAATTCTGGGAGTTGAGTCACGGTGGTGCAGTGGTCAGAGTGCAGTACTGCAGGCTACTTCTGCTGACTGCCGGTTGCCTACAATTCAGCAGTTCAAATCTCCCCAGGCTCAAGGTTGACTCAGCCTCCCATCCTTCCAAGGTTGGTAAAATGAGGACCAGATTGTTGGGGGCAAGAGGCTGACTCTGTAAACCGCTTAGAGAGGGCTGTAAAGCACTGTAAAGTAGTATATAAGTCTAAGTGCTAGTGCTGTTGAAGTCCTCAGGTCTTAAATTTGCCAAAGTTGAGAAAAACAGATTCCTGCTTTGTGGAATGTGCAGCAGAGGGCAGTATTTAGTTGGCCCGACTTAGTCTCAAAAAAGCAAAGCAGGATGGGCCCCAGTTAGCACTTGAATGGGAGACCATCAGCTACACTGAACACTGAAAACACACCCAAAATGCAAAAAAGACAAATAATTTCCAACTGCATGAAGACTGCATGAAGAATGCAGAAGTGGAACTCAACTAGGTGGAGTTGTTATTTGTAGTAGTAGTAGTAGTAGTAGTAGTAGTAGTAGTAGTAGTTATTGTTATTATTATTATTATTATTATTATTATTATTATTGAATAATGAAAATTCTGTGCTACTTGCAAGTGCCTTGAACAGGCAGTCTAGTTTACTCTTCCCAGATAATTGCATTTAGACATGAAAGAAGAGCTCATTACAGCTCCAATTTATGGATGACTGGAAGAGAGAGAGAGGGAGGGAGGGAGGGAGGGAGAAGCGGGAAGGGAGGAGAGAAAAAGAAAGAGAAGGAGGGAGGGAGAGAGCAGTGGTGAGTTTTCATTTTTTCCCCTATCAATTCCGACAGCTAAAAAGCAAGGGAATATAGGAGAGCTACCAGTGGACGGAGGTGGGTGAGCCCAGCCAGAGGTGGTATTTGCCGGTTCTCCAAACTACTCAAAAATTCTGCAACCGGTACACCAGAACCGGTCCAAACTGCCTGAATACTATCTCTGGGAGAGAGAGAGAAAGAAAAAGAGGGGGGAGGGAGGGAAAGGGAAAGAAAAAGAAAGTGAAAGAGAGAGGGAGGGAGAGAGGGATGGAGAGAGAAAGAGAGAGGGGGAAGGAAGGAGGCAGGGAGAGAGAGAGAAAGAGGAGGGAGAAAAAGAGAAAGAGAGACAGAGAGAAAATCACCTTTGCTGTCAGTTAGTAGTAATCTGGTTATTTACATCCTAGATATGGCAGTCCTAATTACAGGCTACTGATCCTAAACGCTGATAGAAATTCCAGTCTTCAAAACCTCTCTGTGCGCATTGATTCCTTTCCAAAACTGAAGCTGCTTTCAGACAGAAGGGCTTTCAGGCAACATTGCTGGGAACATGGTTTCTTTCCTGCCTTTCAAAATTCCTTCCTTCTTTTTCTTTTTTTTCCAACCCTGCCCTGCACATTTTTGCCAGCCGTACGACTACTCGTACCCAAGCACTATTTGCACTTGGCATCCGGTCAAATCCTCCGTTCTTTGCAGGATGTGGGGGGAGGCAAAGAAACACTCTAGCCCGGAGCCAAAAGAATGGCACGCACTTTGGCTCTCCTGCTGGTGTTGGTTGTTCATCTCACCATCGATTGAGGTTGTCTTCTCCTTGGTCTTCTTCAGGGTTTACCAACTCTCCTCGATTCAAGCCTGCCATTTTCCAGTGGGCCAAAGAGCTCTTGGCTATCTCTAAAATGATCCAATTCCAGAGGATTGGCGCCTTCAGAATGACTTTAGTTAGAAGAGTTAGCCAGTGGAACAACTTGCCTCCAGAAGTTGTAGGCGCTCCATCGCTGGGGTTTTTTCAGAAGAGACTAGGGAGCCATTGGTCTGAAATGGCCTAGGGCCATGATGGCGAACCTATGGCACGCGTGCCACAGGTGGCACATGGAGCCATTTGTGCCACCACATGAGCCACAGACAAACTTACCTCACTGCACATGCGCGCACCTCACAGCTGATTGTTTTTGGCTGGTTTGAGGCCTTTTTCGGCCTCCCAGAGGCTTGAAAAAAGCCTCTGCAGGCTGAATAGGCCCGTTTCATCACTTCCTGTAATACCGGAAGTGATGAAATGGGCCTATTTGGCCTGCAGAGGCTTTTTTTAAGCCTCTGGGAGGCCGAAAATCAGCTGTGAGGCCTGGTTTGAGGTCTTTTTCAGCCTCCCAGAGGCAGGATTGCACACAAGTGCGCAGGGGACATGGGTGGGAGGCCCTGCATGGCCTTCTGGTTGCTGGCACGTGAGCGCACGAGTGCCAGTGCGCACACAATTTTTGGCACAGGAGCCCAAAAAGGTTAGCCACCACTGGCCTAGGGCAGGGGTTTCAAACTCGATTTCATTGAGGGTTGTGTTTGACCTCTGGTGTGGGGGGGGACATCGCCAGGGGGCATCGCCAGCATGACATCACTCATGTCGGGGGGCGCTTGTGGTGGCCTTAGTGCTGTGCCAGCGAAAATGGGCTCCCGAGCTCCGTTTTCAGCTGCGACGGCCTCCTGAAACCCTCTGCCAGCAAAAACTGAGCTCAGGGAAGGGAGGCATATGCGGCCCTCATGAGCTCCATTTTCTCTGGCAGAGGCACCGCAAGCCATTCCTTTGCTGCTTCCAGGGTGGCCCCGCAGGCTGGATCTGGCTCTCGGGCCTTGAGTTTGATACCCCTGGCATAGGGTGTCCTGCTTGGGCAGTGGGTTGGATGGTTTCAGAGTCGCTTTACCCCCAACAGAGAAGCTGAGAATATCTAAAGCTCCAAACCGTCAGCCCGGCCTGAACTAAGCACTTCTCAGGCCCTGACTGAAATTGACAGGGACAGGTGGAAATAATCTCTTTATATAGCAGCTGTCAATCTTGCTTCAAAGTCGTTTCTTTGTCCCCCCTGTCAAATCCAAGGACAGGCAGACTTTTAAACCAGACAACCTGAGGGCCTTCGGAGCCCGTCTGAAGATCAGGGGAGTTGCGGTTGTTGTTTTTTAATCTGACCCTGGGGGAATCCTGCTGTTTTTGGGATTCAACCGAGAGGTGGCTATGAATTTTGCTGCGCAGCTCTTCTACTCCACAGGTTTAAAAAATGGATTATCCCGGGAAGACAGCGAAGAAGAAAAAGAATACGACCCATTCTGGCAAAGGTTGGACTACGTTGCCCCTGTGATGTAGAACTTAGAGTGTTGCATTTTCTCCTTTAAAAATTATGGATGGTCTCACCTTTGTACCTGCGGCCAAATCAGGGGCTCTTACCTCCCGTGGAACCCACCTGCCCTCTTATAGTGCCATAGTTGGAATGCTAGTTCGCTTCTTCGTTTATTTCGTTGCTGTGCTTTATAGGTAATCATGACAATCTGATGGTCTCTCTCTCTCTCTCTTTTCCCTCTCAATTCTGCGAAATTGTAGATAGCATGAATGTTGCAAAGAATGGATAACATCTCCTCCCTTCCTTAATTCTTTAATTCCTTCCTTCCGTCTATCTCCTTTCTTTCTTTCTTTCTTTCTTTCTTTCTTTCTTTCTTTCTTTCTCTCTCTCTCTCTCTTTTTCTTTTCCTTTTCTTCCTTTTTCTCTATCTCCTTTCTTTCTTTTTCTCTTTCTCCTTTCCTTTTTCTTTCACCTTTCTTACTTTCTTTTTCTCTCCTTCCTTCCTTCCTTCCTTCCTCTCTCTCTTTCTTTCCCTTTTCTTCCTTTTTCTCCATCTCCTTTCTTCCTTTGTCTCTATCACTTTTCTTTCTTTTTCTCTTCTTCCTTCCTTCCTTTCTCTCTCTCTTTCTTCCTTTCTTCCTTTTACTCTATCCCTTTTCTTTCTTTTTCTCTCTTTTCTTACTTTCAGTTTCTCTATCTCTTTTCTTTCTTTTTCTCCTCTTTCTTTCTCTTCTCTCCCTCTCTCCCTTTCCCTCCCTCCCTCTCTCTTTCCAAAGATATTAATAGTTATATGGCAGTTTCCCAGTGATTAGTGGATAGATTTGTTGTTTAATGCTGTAGATTTTTTTTCCTTTTTTTTTTTTGGTCATTTTCCTCTTAATTTCTAGGATTTTTATCTTCTAACTTCTTGCTGCAAAAAAAGAAAGAAAGAAATCAAGAAGCCATTTTATGGCCTCTATGTTTTATCTGAATTCCTTCGTGTTCTGTATGAGTGTCATACAATGTATTTTATTTGGACAGCTGATTCTGGACTGATTTCAAAGCTAATTGTATGATAGCACCAAAGTTGTAGTTTGGTGTTTATGTTTCTAGAAGAGAAATCATAAATAAATGATACTCAGCAAGGGGAGTGTTAAGTTTGCATGAAGAGTCAGACGCGGAGTGCTTCAGTGAAGAGTTTATTAGTGACTACAGCTCATAACAGACCCGGTTTGGCTGGTCTGTGGCTGCTACTTATAGCCAGCAGCCGCAGTTGCCAGCCAATCAGAGTGCAGGGTTTTCCCGCACTTTTTAAACCAATCATTTCTGACATTTTACAAGAACAGTTCAAACTTAACCAATGACATTCAAACCTGCATACATAACAGGGAGCTTGCTGGCAACTTACAGACTGACTAATTCTAATCCTTTCTCACATTATAAAGTGCATTTATACCTTCTCTACTTTTAGCATCTAGCAATGCTACAGTTCTGATGACATTATAAAACAACACTGCACTTTAAAACATAACTTCAATCAGAATCAGTAATTAAGAAAACAATTTTTAAATAGCAGCAAACATTACATCCCATACATACAGCTCACACACCACAGGAATAATTACGACCTGATTTCATATAGAAATATTTTTAAAATATCAAGACTGAAAGCAATAAAATGAGCTGAACCAGCCGAGAAGTACATTTTCCTTAAAGCCAGAGAAGCTCTGGAAAGCATTAGCAAAATTAGTAAAATAACATAAAAGAATAATGTATTAACTGCCCTAGGATTTCTTCACTATTCAATTACTGACTTTTTTTTTTAAAAAAAAGCTTTTGCCATTATTTGATTATAGAAAAGAAAGGTAGATAATGGCATGATCTTTTTCTCAAAGGCAATTAATCATCCATCTATTATGACAGATGCAACATTGCCTGTCCAGTTACATACTGGATCCTGTCTAAATGGTGTATATTTATAGTACGGGCACACAACTTGTGCATGAGAAAAGGTACAATTTGATTATGTGTAGAACTGCCAAATCCCATTCAGCAACACACAACAGTGTCCAAGTTCCTGATGCAAAGAGGAGCTGTTGGCCAATCCAGAAAATCATCAGGATTTGGGGAGAAATCTGATATGAAAAACTTCTGAGGAATTGCTGCTTTATTTAACAATTTAATATTAAATACTGCGTAGGGACTGGACCTGGCTTTTTAAAAACATTTCCTGTTTATTACCTATAGCCTATGAACTTGCAATTTGACACGTATATTCCTCTTGGCTTCTAGGTGCTCACTAAGAAAGGATTTTTCAAAATGACCATCAGAGCATTAGTATTTCCTATATTATTATTATTAACACGCTCTGATGCTAAGGAGTTCTACTCCCCCTCCCCACCTGAAAAGAAACCCGTTCCAAATGCAAAACACAAACAGAGGAGAGGAGTTTCAGTTTTAGTTTCACAGCACCAAGCAGCTCTAGTACAGAACAGTTGAGCTAAGCCATGCCCAGGCTCCATGCTGTCTCCTTCTTGCTCACACAGGAAATGTTTCCAAACAGGCTGTTTCCAAACAGCCCTCAGCCCTCAACTCTCTCACCCACTGACAGGACGCTAGCCAGATGAATACCAATGGATGCTGGTAGGCAGAGGCAGAATTTTTTTTCCTCCCCAAAAACTAAGCCCGGCCACATAGTTTCATAGCGAAGCATGGGTATCGAGCTAGTAAGGAATAAATAAACACAGGTTGACCTTGATTGACAACAGTTTGTTTAGTGACTGTTCACAGTTACAACAGCCCTGGGAAAAAATGACAGGATCGTTTTTCACAGTTACAACCTTTCCAGCATCCCCGTGGTCACATGATCAAAATTCAGACGCTTGGCAACTGGCATGTACTTATTACGGTTGCAGTATCCCACGGTCATCTGATCCCTTTTTGCAACCTTCTGACAAGCAAAGTCAGTGGGGAAACCAGATTCCCTTAACAACCAGGTTACTAGCATCAGCTGCAATGATTCACTTAAGAAACGAGGCAAGGGAAGTTGTAAAATGGGACAAAATTCACTTAACAAATGTCTCACTTTAACCACAAAAATTTTGGGCTCGTTGTGGTCGTACATTGAAAATACTCTTGTGTGAAAACATCTTTAGATTTTGTTCGATTTACACCAGGAGAAGATGAATGGCTGCTAATTGTAAAATGAAACAGTTTGGTTTCCTCTGTTTTGTTTTATTATTTGTTGTTGTTGTTGTTGTTCTTTTTATAGAAAACTTTTTATATAACGGCTTTTCTCCATTTTTGTCCCTAGCTCTGGAAAGATGTTATTTGCAAAAAAGTAGGTTTTAAAATCCCATCGCTTGTCTGACTAAACCCACTAAAATTAGAACACAAACACGCATCGGTGTGTATTTATGTGTGTGTGTATGTGTGTGTGTGTGTGTTTGTAAAACCTTAACAATTTTTTTTAAAATTTAAAAATGTTCCATATAACATTTAAAAATGATGCATGTAGAAAATAAGTAGAATTGTGATTTTTGCACTCGCTTGCAAGTGAACTCTGATGGTTTTTAGGTAATTTATTGTATTGTATTTTATATTGTGAGCCGCCCTGAGTCCTTAGGGAGAGAGGGCGGCATACAAGCCTAATAAATAATAATAATAATAACTCCGTTGAACATGTTTTAATAAAGACACAGGATCCCACTCTTAGCCTTTGGTGAAGAATACAGGATTCTGATCCCCTATTAAATATTAATTTGGTGCAGTGGAAGGGAAGCAATAAATACACAAATATGAGCAGTGTATACGGCAGTCTGTACAACCCACCTGGCTGAACTTGGTTTCTACTTGGATAAGAGGCCAGGAAGAGATCAGACCTTTCGGTCAGGGGTGGGCTTCAAAAATTTTAGCAATGGGTTCTCTGCCCAGTTGCTGGGTTGGCATGGCCATGGTGGGCATGGCCTAGTCGGCCTCCTGCACCACAGTGGTGGGGGCGTTTTTGCCCTCCCGGGGCTCCGGAGGCTTTGCTCGTTCCTCCAGAAGGGCAAAAACAGCCTCCCGGGTCTCTGGAGGCTCTCTGGAAGCTGGAAACGGGCCCATTTCCAGCCTTCCCAAACTTCCAGGAGGCCCGTTTTTCGCCCTCCCCGAGCCTCCGTGCATGCCCTGCACTTATCTGCATCCAAAACAGGCCGTGTGGGGACTCCTGGGAGGGGAGGGGAGGGGAGGGGTGAGTGGGGCCAGCCAGGGGTGGGATTTGGGAGTTCTCCTCTCCGAACTTCATAGAATCTCAGCTAGGGGCTCTCCTGAACCCCTGCGAACTCCCAGCAGTGAACCCCTGCTTTTGGTATCCTTGCTTAGAAACCTTCTATGGCCATGTGGCCACCAAGAATGAAGTTGGGCAAGATCATTGTTGAATCATTGCATCCCTGTTAAATTTGATCTGTTAAATCTGTTAATCTAAAGCGACCTTCTTGGTGGAGGTCTCATCAAACATTTTTACCTTGCTGCATGTAATGCATTCGTTTAACTTACAGCTGTAGCTCCTGATTTTTCATAATGTTCTCATGGACTACTCACAACTTCTGACCAACTAACCGATTCACTTCCAGCACGTATATACCGTGTTTCCCCGAAAATAAGACCTACCCCGAAAGTAAGACCTAGCACTATTTTCTAAACCTGCCCTAATATAAGACCTACCCCGAAAATAAGACCTAGTGTAAATCTCCAGTTCCAGGAAGACTTTTCAGGGAGCAACCGTGCACCCGCGAAACACCCCCACACACACACTCACACCCACTATTTGGCACCATAAATATATAAGACCTACCCCGAAAATAAGACCTAGTGTGTTTTTGGGAGCCAAAAAAAATATAAGACAGTGTCTTATTTTCGGGGAAACACGGTATGTGTGCATCGGGGTGAATGAACAGATGAAGGACCCGAGTGAGAATCTAGGCCCTGAGTAGATAACGTTCTCCTATCACCCACGGCTGGGTTTTCAACTCGGTGCATTGTTTGTAACCCATTTCATTCCCTCTTTCCTTAGGAGTGGTGAAAGTAAACCCAAAAAGCTAGCGGCATCTACCAGCTCTGAATTATATTTGCATAAGGATCGGCAAAGAAGGAGCAGCCGGGCTGACCAGAGGCGATGGTCCATCAACCCGGAGAGGCTGAAAGGTTTTGGGGAGGAAGAGGAATTAAACGGGGGAGTAAAGACATGGGAAATGAAGATAATTAGCCAAGAGGAGGGAAAATTGAATGATTCGGCCACCTGCCCAGAGGTGGCCATTAGCAAACCCGTTTACACAACCTGCAAAAAAATTCAAGATATCAGCGCTGCAGCACTCAAGATCCAGTATGGAGTCCTGAAGACCCCTTGCACGGTATAGTTATTGGTTGTTTTTCAATGCAAAGTGAGGTTCCGAGCCATTTAAAAAATCGGGATTATAGGATAAAGGGAGGGACCTTGGAGGTCTTCTAGTCCAATCCCCGCTCAAGCAAGAGACACTAGACTTTTCCAGACAAATGGCTGTCCAGTCTCTTCTTAAAAGCCTCCAGTGATGGGGCACCCACAATTTGCAAGCCACAGTTGCAATTGCAAAATCTGTTATACACCCCATGGATTGGATTTGCTCCTGAGTAGCCAACTGTGAGCAACACAGTTATTCCCAGCTCTTGGGGAACGACATCATGGTGCATGTGATACCTTTTCCATCTTGCAGATGCCAACAGATAAAGTCCTTTGAAAGAGATGTTGAAAGAGATTTTGGTCTCCACAATATAAAAAAAAGATGTTTAGACTCTAGAAAGAGTGCAGAGAAGAACAACCAGGATGATGAGGGGATTGGAGGCTAAAATGAAGAACGGTTGCAGAAACTAGGCATGGCTAGTCTAGTGAAGAGAAGGACCAGGGGAGACATGATAACAGTCTTCCAGTATTTGACGGGCTGCCACAGAGAGGAGGAAGGGGTCAAGCTATTTTCTGAAGCACCAGAAGGCAACACAAGAAGCAATTGATGGAAACCAGTGAAGGAAAGAAGCAACCTAGAAATCAGGAGAAACTTCTTAACAGTGAGAACAATTAATCAGTGGAACAGCTCGCCTCCAGAAGTTGTGATGCTCCATCACTGGAGGTTTTTAAGGAGAGACTGGACAACCAGCTACCTGAGATGGTATATTTCCTGCTTGAGCAGGGGGTTGGACTAGAAGACCTCCAAGGTCTCGTTAATGGCTGCAGCCTGGTTTGTGTTGGTTTTTATTTATAATCTATATGTACTTTGGGGTCAGACTGAATTTCTTCCCTTTTAAAACAGTTCTTGGGAGAGTTTTTCTCCAGCCGATGATAACTGGACATTAGGGGCCAAGTTGGAGGAATTAAAGGGACTTTACTTACTTTTGTGACTTTGTTGCTTTTGTGCCACGCCCCTTTGGGTCATCACACATGACCACGAGGATGCTGCAATGGTCGTAAGTGTGAAAAACGGTCATCAGTCGCCTTTTTCAGTGCCGTTGTCACTTTGAACGGTCACTAAACGAACTGTTGTAAGCCGAGAACTCTCTGTATCTGTTTGCAAGAGTAAATGAAGATACTCAACAATGTCCTATTGTTTCCAGTATTCTAGGCTTTCAAAGCAATGTGGAATGGACATATATCTAAAGAAAGAACTTCTTCAGTATACAGGAACTGCGAAGGAGCGAGGCGTCCTCTACCTTCTGATGTCTTTAAGAGAGGTAGGAAAATCAGAAAAGTGAAAGACGGGCACCAGAGTGAATGAATGGCCTGCTAACTTTTGAAAGAGCGGTGAGAAGTGAGCTTGTCTGAAAGATAATAGGCTTCCAACTTCCCTAGTTATCTTTTTACAACATTTCCCAAGGAGGCAATTTTTCCTCCCAGAAAAACTGCCGTAATGTTATGGTTCGCCGGCAGCAGGTGCAGACGGCTGAGGTCTCAGAGAGTGAGGAATCAGGTGAGGGGCCTGCGTGTGAGGCAGGGATGGGGCCCAGGACCATCAGGGAGTGAAGTGCTGCCTTGAGAGATTGTGGAAGCTGGCAGCAGTGATGAAGAGGTCCCCGCGGAGCCTGTGTCCAGTGCACGTGCGCACAGGGCTGCTCGAAGGAAAGAGCAGCTGCAGCAGCACAGGTGACTCAGGAGTAAGGCTGCAATGTAATGGCCCCTCCCTTAAGAGATAAAAGCCAGCTGAGAAACCAGAGTTCTTTGCAGGAAGCAAAGAAGTTTTTGCACTCAAGCCTTGTGGACATTCGGACTCTCTTAGTTTGTGTTTGGAGACTTTTTGTGTTTGAAATATTTCCTAGTAACTTTATCCAACTTTATCTTGGCAGCCTTGCACAACCTTGGCAAGGCTCATTCTCATCAGAGACAATTAGTTTGAAACAGCCTTTTAACCATGAAGGAACAGAATTCATAAAGAATCATTAAAAGGTTTTGCTGTTACCTCTGTTTCATGTTTGTTTCCTTGGAACAAGGTTTGGATCAGAACACGTAATAAGTGTTGCGGTTGAATTGGAATATGAAGCTGGGTTTCCATAAATCAACAGACAATTAGTCACTGGCTCATGTTTTTTCACCTTGCTCCTTCTCTAAAGCCTTTGCATTGGGTGAAATATTAATCTGTGCTGCATTCATTTACCTGGCACATGGAATAAAATCCTAGTGGTTCCTATGAGGGGGAGCTTCAAAGCTGTCAAGCCACCATTCCCCTTGGAAGACCTGAAACCCAGAAAGTAATATAAATGGTGAAGCAGGGATATTAAAATTAGGGAACAGACTACTTATAAGCTCTATGGAGTACAGCATATTAAAGAATAGTTTTACATGCTTTCTTATATATTATTGCTGAACTCAAAAACAGAATAGCAGAATGAGAAGGGGCCTTAGAGGCCTTCTATTCCAACCCTTTGCTCAAACAGGAAACCCTACACCGTTTCAGACAAATGGCTGTCCAGTGTCTTCTTAAAAGCCTCCAGTGTTGCAGCACCCACAACTTCTGGAGGCAAGTCGATCCACTGATTAATTGTTCTCACTGTTAGGAGATTTCTCCATAGTTCTAAGTTGGTTTTCTCCTTGATTAGTTTCCATGCATTGTTTCTTGTCCTGCCTTTGGGTGCTTTGGAGAATAGCTTGACTCCCTCTTCCTTGTGGCAGCCCGTCAAATATTGGAAGACTGTTATCACGTCTCCCCTAGTCCTTCATTAAACTAGACAGACCCTATTCCAGCAACTGTTTTTTATATATATTTAGCCTCCAGCCCCCTAATCATCTTGGTTGCTCTTCTCTGGACTCTTTCTAGAGTCTCAACATCTTTCTTATATTGCGGCCACCAAAACTGGTTGATTGAGGAATATCTGTATGTAAATAGCCCTTAATGCTTATATCCCAATTCACAGTGCTTTACAGCCCTCTCTAAGTGGTTTTCAGAGTCAGCCTCTGTCCCCCTCCGCCAACAATCTGGGTCCTCATTTTACCGAACTTGGAAGGATGGAAGGTGTCCATCCTTGGGCAATTGCCCAATTAGGGCAATCGCCGGAACCCTGTCAGAAGGCTGAATTAGCGTTGAGCTGGTCAGGATTGAACTCCTGGCAGTGGGCAGAGTCAGCCTGCAGTTCTGCATTCTAAGCACTGTGCCACCATGGCTCTAAAACCATGTTTGCTGGAGGCCTTATTTTGCCGATCCCAAAAAATTGTTTTAACACGTTAGATTGGGGGAGCTTGTATCCTGCTTCTAACCAATGTCCTAAATGTTCTCCAGGACCAGCAAAGAAATGGCGTGATTGTGGCCTCAGACTGCAACTTCTCCATGGCTGTCGCCTATCATGCCTCAGAGCTGCACATTCCTGTCTTTGTCATCATGTCTGCTTGCACCCCGCCAACCAGAGTGAAGACGTGTCGTGAATACGGTGCCATGGTCATTTCCTACGGTTCTACTGTCAGAGACTCACAGCTGCATGCCAGGAGACTGGCTCAAGAAAACAACTACTTGTACCTCGAAGAGTAAGTTGCTATCTTGTAGATCAGGGATCCCCAAACTTGGCAATTTTAAGACTTGTGGACTTCAACTCCCAATAGCTGACTGGAGAATTCTGGGAGCTGAAGTCCACAAATCTTAAAATTGCCAAGTTTGGAGACAGTGGTAGGATTCAAAAATTTTTACTACCGGTTCTGTGGGTGTGGCTTGGTAAGCGTGGCATGGCATGGCTTGGTGACATGGCTTGGTGGGCGTGGCAGGGGAAGGATATTGCAAAATCTCCATTCCCTCCCCACCCCACTAACCTGCTTTCCAGCTCCGTTCTCCTGTGCAGGGCAACCAAAGAAGATCCAGCCGATCAGCTGGGACTTGGGAGGTGGAGAATAGATGGGGGCAGGGCCAGTCAGAGGTGGGATTGGCCGGTTCTCCGAACTACGCAAAATTTCTGCTACCAGTTCTCCAGAACCGGTCAGAACCTGCTGAATACCCACTTCTGTTTGGAGACCTCAGTTGTAGATGGTGTTCATAAAACCCACCCTTGAAATAAGCACAGCAGAAGAACCCGAGTAGCAGTTTTCATTCTTACCTGCAGATTGTAGCATCTAGCTGATTTTGCGCTCAGAAGGTAAACATGGCTTAGGACTGACCAGATGGCTCAGGAATTCTGGGAGCTGAAGTCCACAAGTCATAAAGGAGCCTTCGAAGGTTTCCCACCTTGCTCCAGTTCAATACACTAAAACAGGAGATATTTTGTTTTGGAAATAGTCTGTTACATGTTCCAGCTCTGATCCCCCCTTATCCTGACTTTTAAACTTTCTCCCTAGTATTTATTCATAATCTCTTCCGTAGACGCTTTTAAAAAAAATACCAGTTTAAGATCAAAGTCTTCAGAGATGGAGGTCTTCAGATTTTGGCTCCGCAGAGTGGAAAGCATTACGTAGCTGAGCTTGATGTGCAAAATGGACTAAACTTGTTTCCTTTGAATTCCTGGCCAGCTTTTATGCCAAGCTGCTTTTAACTCTCTTCCTAGAATGTCAGAAAGTATTAAAAAAATAGCTGAGTTTTCTCTTGCTTGCTGTTTGGATAGGGGAGAGAGAGAGAGAGAGATGCCATGCCAATACAGTTTGTAAGGTTTGTTTGTTAAGGTTTGTATTGGGCTTATGCCCATAGAAGCAGTTGGCCAAAATTAGAAAAGCAAACTAACTCTTTTTTGCAAGAGGGAAAAATGTTAAAGTTTGGATGCATCTGTACGAAACTTGCAACCTTGCTTAATAGTCACTCAGTTTTTCTGTGATGCTCCTGAATTTGGTAACTTGTGAGCCTCTGATGCAGAATTGCCTTAGCCTAATCAAAAGATTGACTCAGCCTTCCATCCTCTGGGGTAGGTAAATTGAGGACCCAAGATTGTTGGGGGCAATTAGCTGACCTTGTAAAAATGCCGCTTAGTAATAAGCAGGCATATACAATGGAATGAAGGCTATTGCTGAGCACACTGGGTTGTATCCCAAAAATTGTAAGCTGCCCTGAGTCTTCGGAGAAGGGCAGCATATAAATGTAATTTTTTTAAAAATGGAACAATTGGATCCAAATTTGTTCACCATGGCGGTTCTACTCCTGAAATCAAACACAGGATAACCTTAGGCCGCACTGCAAAGCATGAATTAGATCTGGAAAAGAAGAGATACTGATATCAATACCAAAAAAAAGCAGGCAGGTTAGAGCAATAGCCTTCCTTATAATGATGGTGTATGGGTGTGAGAGTGGGACACTAAGAAGGGCTGATCGAAGAAGAATTGACACCTTTGAACTGTGGAACTGGCGTAAATCATGGCATATACCATGGCCAGCCAGAGAAACTAACAAAGAGGTGTTAAAATGTATAAAACCAGACACTTTACTAGAAACCAAAACCACAGACAAGGTCTTATTTACTTTGGCCATGACATGGGTGCAAATTCATTGGAGAAGGCAATGATGCTAGGAATGGTTAGTGGAACAAGAAGGGGCAAGGATAGAGTACGCTGGCTTAATAACATCTAATTGATGCAAAGGTGAGCATCCAACAACTGAAAGAAGCTGTGTTTGACAGGGATACCATAGAGAGCATTGGCCTATGGCGTTGCCGCGTGTAGGACCCAACTGAAAAGTCAAAACAGCAACAACAAATCAAATGGAACAGTTCTTCAGACTGTGGAGCTTGGAGGAGTCACAAGAGTAAAATCTTTAAAAGCTGTGTTGTGTCCTGATCCACATAAAAAAACCAGCCAGGCTGTTTCAACATATAGGAGAGGGGGAAGTTCTCAGTCAATAGCCTTTCCAATAGGAAAGAATATTTGTAGCTTTGTGGGTTGAACTATATGATCCTTGGCGTTCTCTTCCTCACAGACGTTTCATGACCAAACTAGATAACATCATCAGTAGGAGTGGGGTTTGCCCTTGTTTTATATTCACCTTTCTAATGGGAGAATCCTCTGCACCTGGGCCCAATAGGTTTTGGTGTGAGACATACCACATCAGTGCCCTCACCTGTACAGAGAGCGCCAAACGAAGAAGAAAGGCAGAAGGAGGTGGGTTAAGGAAACAGGTGGCTAACATTGGGAAGGTAAATCCTACGGTATTTGCTCTTTGTTTTTCTGCTTGTGCCTGCAGAGATGATAGTGTGATCTATCAATCAGGGCTGGGGACCATGGGTTTGGAGATCTACGAACAGGTGCCCAAACTGGACGCAGTGATATTGCCAGCAGGGATTCCCAGTGGATTGCTGGCCAGCAACTCTGCTGCCTTGAAACATCTCAACCAGCATGTCTTTGTGGTGGTAAGTACCCATACAGCTTTAATGTGTGTGTGTGTGTGCGCGCGCGCATTTTGAAGCCTCTACTTCAGCTTTTAGTTTTGGGTCAAACCAGATTGGGTCAGAATATGGGTCAGAATAACAGAATAATCGAGTTGGAAGGGACCATGTAGGTCATCTAGTCCAACCCCCCACCCATGTAGGAGGCCCTACACCAAGGGTCTTCAAACTTGGCAAGTTTAAGACTTGTGGACTTCAATGCCCAGAATTCCTGAGCTAACATGACTGGAGGAGGAATTCTGGGAGTTGAAGTCCACAAGTCTTAAAGCTGTCAAGTTTGAAGACCCCTGCCGTAGACCATTCCAGACAAGTAGCTGTCCAATCTCTTCTTTAAAAACTCCAGAGTTGGAGCACCCACAACTTCCAAGGAATAGAAAGATACTAGAATGTTATTATCCTGGGACACGTATACACCTTCATTCGTGAAAGAGTATTCTTAATATAAAATATTTGGAAATCTCTGGAAATGTAGAAGACACTGACATTTGGGGGTGCGATACACACAAGCTCTACTGGAGCACCATTCTTATTTGTTTCCTCTTTCTCAGGGTGTAGAATTGGAGAACATCCCTGTAGATCAGCAGTCGTTAAAGATGGGACAACCTGTTGAAGATCACACCTACAGCCATCCTCAATTTTACAGAGGTAAGAGCCTTTGCTCTCTTGACTGTAGCAGTTGTGCAAATATTCCTGAGAACTTGTTTTGTGCCCATACAATGTTGTCTTCCTCCTAACTCCCTAGTCCATGAGGCTCAGCAGCAATTCTGAAGATATTTCCCTATTCTTCCAGCCCTCTCTAAGGACAGTCTGAAGGCCAGTAAATTTTGTTGAGCTTTCATCCCTTATGACTTCAAAGGAAAATCAGGAGACTGGGGTAACTGGGAAGTGAGGCATTTGACACTGTAGGAAAGTGGATTTCAAGATAATAAGGTATTTTTGCCAAATGAAGGACAGATAAGTGAAGAACATTCAGCCATGGAGAGAAACCTAAAGACATCTTAACTTGCATAATGTCATTCTAAGTCATAAAAGAAGGGGCCATTTCATGATGAGATGGAAGGCAAGGCAATTAATCCAAGTTGCCTTGTTGCAGCTTGTCACTGGCTATTCTTTTGCTCACCCCATGTTGTAAACAGAACAGGGCTAAGAGTTCTAGGTATAACTAATATTTGGAGTAATTCTGACTTTATTTTCCTAGAGTTGAAATCTGACAACAGGATCAACTACTGCTAAGTTGAGCTACAGTTTTTCTTTCTTTAAAAGATGCCTTTGATGGTATCTCTAGACATACAAAACAACTGACATTAGACCATAACTTTATATTTATATTTATTAGGTAATTGGTCTTCCAGGATTACAACCCCACCATTAGAGAGAAAGTCTTGTCTTGTCCTGTCTTGTCTTGTCTTGTCTTTCTTTCTTTCTTTCTCATAGCAATTAAAGAAAAGGTGTTTTTTTTTAGTTGTACAATGCTTTTCAATAGGAAGGGCAGGCAGCAGTCTGCCTGAAAACAAACTGCTTGTTTGCCAGCATTTGAAAAATATATTTTAAGATAACTAATGGAAAGATGTATAAATAAGTATCATGGCACAAACAGAGTATAACTTTCAAATTAGTCTTCTAGAGATAGAAGGATTTTTAACAGTCAGACCTAGTTTTCTGCAGCAACTAGAAAAATCACCCACAGCCAATTTTCATGAAGTTTTGTAAATAAAAAAAAATGCAATTTGCGGGCATTTACCCTGATGGGAGAGAGAGAAAAAATACAGAGAGGGGGGCTTCACGATTCCCTCTTCCAGTCCTTTGCTCCCAAAAAGGAGAAAGTAGCTTACTCCAAATACACTCTCCCTTTACTCAGCCTTCCAAACAAATCAGCTTAAAGGGCACAAGGAATGCAGCTTCTAAGAGGGAAATATCAAATCTCTACAGCTGTAAATCCTTAGGGTGGAGTACCATCCCAGCTCTCCCCTGGTTGGTACATAGAGATGAGAGGCTTTCTCAGTCAGCTATAAATTTTGAGCATTCCAGGGTGTTGCTTGTGGATTGGAAAAACTGGTCCTGTGTGCTTAAAATGCTGGGGGTGTTTTGGAGGTGGAGGGAGCAGAAAGCTGGGATTTTCAGACACAACTGCTTCCTTAAATTACAGAAACCCTGAAGTTTTGTTTGAAGTGGCCAGAGGAGTGATATTTTTTCCCCCTACAAAAACCACTTGTTTGAGCTGCAGAAACCAAGCATAGTTTAACATTAGAAAGTTTGGTGAGGCTCTGTAGGAGATTTTAGGCTGAGTTGTAAGAGGGTGGAGATTTCCTATTGCAAGCTCTTCTTTGAAAGGCAGAAATGCCTCCGGGTTTTAGATGTTTAACTTCCCTAGCAGAAACAGTCGCAGGGACGGATTCCTTTCATTCAGCACATGCTGTAGCTTGCAGAACCTGGTCATTTCTTATAGAAATCTCTGGTTTAATTTAAATTTAAGCACCACTTTCAGCTAATTCAGTGAACAGCTAAAGGACTTTCAGTGACTCAACACCTATTTACTTTGCTGCAACAAAACGGCAAAAATAACTTTTTGTGCTACGATTTTATATACAGCGTTTTGTTTTTATAGCACTATTTAAAATGGGGTAATTCTTGGTTAGAGCCCCTGAACTGTGGTGTCTGTCTTACTCTACTGTGAGTAAAAACTATTAAAAACTAGAGGGGAAAATAGATGCAGTCTGTCCCTTTTTCACCCTATTTTCATGTTACCTGTTTGAGACAGCTTTTAAACAGGGAAACGTGCCAAAGATGAAAAAAAATGAGAAAACTGAATTCCGCACAGCAGGCAATTGAAGTTCTAAACATTATGATGTAGCATTTTTAGCAACTGCAATTCTGTAATTGCGAAATGCAATTACAACAATGATGCAATTACAACAATGATGGTTGGGAAAGGCTGTTTAATCTCATAGGATTCTACCTCTGCTCAGGGCAGGAATCTAATTAAACTCTAATCTCAAATGATACTCAGTCAATAATATTTATTCAGTTAATATTCAGCAAAATGAAAAAGAACAAAAACAGCGAACCAAATAAATACAATAATATACTAACAACTAACAAAATGAATTGCATAATATTATACTCCTCTCGATTACTAAGTTAATAGATAGTATTGATAGCTTTCCAGCAATGGTTATTCTGTGAACAATTGGTCACCCTGTTAGGAAGTTTTCCACCAGTTGAAATCTACTTTCCCACATCTTAAACTCCAGAGCTATAATTAAAACCACCAGAGTTGGTTTATATATAAGGTTCAAGTGATTGCTATCAAAAAAGATAACAATCTTTTAAATCTTTGATTGGTTCCTTCTCCAAACAAGGATTTGTTTGTTCCTTTTCAATGGCCACTCATCTCAGTCAATGATTCTGGGCACCTTGTAATTCAGAAAATATATTACAATTAAAAATGAAAAAAAAAACCATTTTTGGTAAGGCCACACTTGGAATACTGCATTCAGTTTTGGTCGCCACAATGTAAAAAGATGTTGAGACTCTGGAAAGAGAGCAGAGAAGAGCAGCAAAGATGATTAGGGGACTGTAGGCTAAAACATATGAAGTATGGTTGCTGTCTAGCTCAATGAAGAGAAGGACTAGGGGAGACATAATAGCAGTCTTCCAATATTTGAGGGGCTGCCACAGAGAGGAGGGAATCAAGTTATTCTCCAAAGCACCTGAGGGCAGGAAGAGAAGCAAAGGGTGGAAACTAATTAAGGAGAAAAACAACCTAGAACTAAGGAGAACTTTCCTGACAGTGAGAACAATTAATCAGTGGAACAACTTGCCTCCAGAAGTTGTGAATGCTCCAACACTGGAAGTTTTAAAAAAGATGTTGGATAACCATTTGTCTGAAGTGATGTAGGGTTTCCTGCCTAGGCAGGGGGTTGGACTAGAAGACCTCCAAGGTCCCTTCCAACTCTGTTATTCTATTCTATTCTATTCTATTCTATTCTATTTAAAACAAAAAGAGTAAAAACATTAGAAACAGCCAATTCAAGATATACAAGAGTAAGATATTGGGCTTGTTAGCAAATATAGCCAGGAAACTGGGCCTTTGGCACATTCAGCATCCCAGACTTGGAGAAAATAACCAAGTTTTTAGGACCTTACGAAAGACTAACAATGTTGGGGCCATTCTGGTTTCTGAAGGGAGGATGTTCCATAAAGCAAGGGTCACTGCAGAAAAAAATCTGGCTTTTTTCCCTTCAGTCTGTCGCTTGGCTTAGTATGTTCTCCCAAGTGGTTTTTTTCCCCTCAACTCCCTCTGTGCATGCGGCTAAAAAGCAAATAAGCTTATAAAACACTATATTCTATTGTAAAAGGATCGCGCCGAAGAACATAGCCAAAATATTTTTCATTAATACCGATGCCATGGACTTAACAACAGTGCTTTCGATGGCTGCTTCGAAATGCAATTCTCACTGTTAAATCTAGATGGCTGTATTCATTTCTTTCCCATTCCCAATTTCTCTTCATCTTTTTATTCCTCTGGTTATCTTTCTGCCTTGATGGTCCATCCT
Source organism: Naja naja (assembly GCA_009733165.1). Lineage (NCBI taxonomy): Eukaryota > Metazoa > Chordata > Lepidosauria > Squamata > Elapidae > Naja > Naja naja. The sequence goes on from CM019151.1 coordinate 92,759,401, forward strand.
ATGTCCTATTTTGTGTTCCTCTTTTGACTGATCCTTCTCCTCAGTCTTAGAATAACCAGTGACAATTTTTCTTGACATTCGAAGAAGCTTTGCCTGAATTAGACTACAAAATGGTCAAACCTTGTACACTGATTTAACATTTATTTATAACCAGTGAGTAAAACCATTCACACATTCCTTTTTTGTTTGTTACTTTGTTTTTTTCAGAATTGAGTGGTTTTGGCACCAACTCTTTTCAACTGACAGGGAACTGGGTTGATAAAGTTGTAACGGTGAGGTATGTAAAGGCAATGCTTTTTCTGATTAAAAATTAGCGTTGGGGTGTGGTTATTTTCTTGGGCATTTCCAGGTGATCTTAATATAGGTTTGGCTTTCTGACTTGGGTACAAAATAGATCTGAGTTTAATGGAGGAAATTGGCAGCAGGGAAATTGCAAGATGATTGATTCACACCCAGTAGAGCATAGAAAAGAAGTTTCATTGATGTAGTCATTTAAAATATAAAACTAATACAAATACACAAAGATACAACTAATACAAATACACAAAAAATAGGACATGTTCACAATAAGTCATCATCCCTGCAAGGTAATCCCAATCTGATCTAAATATTTCACCCTCTTTGAAATGGCCTTTGACTTGGTAGGCATCTTCCAATACTTGAATGACTATCTCAGGGAAGAAGAGGTCGATTTATTCTCCATAGCATCTAAGGGTAGGATAGAAGTTGCTCAGAGAGAGATTCAGCTTGGAACTAGAGAGGAATTTCCTTGATAGAACCATCAATGGAACACCAATGCCTTCTGGTGCTCCATCGCTGGAAGTTTTCAAGAAAAGATTGGACAACCATTTATCCAGAAATGCTATAAGCACTCCTGCCTTGGGTAGTGGGTTGGACTAGAAGGCCTTCCAGGTCCCTTCCAGCCCTAGGAATCTCTATGATTCATGATATGCAGGCTTGTTCCCTGCCAAAAGTTTTTAAAAAAGTTTTCCCCAGGTGCCCCAGTATTATTTATTTCTGAAATAATCTAAGTAAGCAGCCCCTTCTGTAGAATACAGTTTGCAGTCAAAATGAATGTGTCCAGTGTTCTCCAATGGTTGGTACTCCACAAATCCACAATCTTTCTTCCCATGCAACTGTATGTAACCTCCCATATCTCACCTTAGAATCTAAGCTGGATTCATACCCAGAAATACTGGAGTGAGAAGAAGCAACAGATTTTGTTGGTTCCAGAGAACAGAACATTGGCAGTTTTCCCTGTGCCTCTGAGAGGTGCATTGTGTTCCTACTAAACACAGGGGTCCTGTTTCCCCGCCCCCCTAGTTATGCAGAAAAACCTTGTATTTTAAAGATGGATGTGCCATTTATGGTTAGTTGCACCCTCTTTAGGTCACTTCCTCTTTAAACTTGAATATCCCATATCTGAGTTCCAGTTCCCAACTGCTTTCACAGATGTGAATGCAATTCCTTTGTAATTGCAAGCTATGTGGTACATGAATATCATCTCTTTAAGCCCAGACCACAGAGAGCTTTAAGAAGAAGGAAATGAAATGATTCAAATCACTTAATTAAAAAAAAACTAGAATTAAAATCCACTGCAGCTACAAGATCTGAGGTGGAGAAGCGTCCTATTTTGGATCCTTTAACTGGTATTTCTCGCATCTGCTACAAGTATTTGGGCAGTCTAAAATATTGACCGTGATTTATGTTTGGGGTGACTAAGGTACAGCAACCCAGGAAAGTGTGGTATTTGCAGTGTTACTAGTCTGTAAGCTCTACCCCTCAGAGTAAAACTGCTGATCTTGAGAGCCAATGTCCTGAAGGGCATCCCACCACCTCCCAATTTGAAAACAAAACAAAACAAAACATTTTTAGGAAGCCAGCCAGCCACCAGGTCTTAAACCAAGTGTAGTTGTAGTTGTGAAAAACGTACATATGCCGCCAAAAGGACTATTGGAAAATGAACTCAATTCCCCACCCCGCCCAGCAGAGCAGGAAAAAGGAATTTACTCAGGAAAAGACCTTACACAGTGTAGGGAAATTACCTGGGGGGGGGAGGCCAGGAATCACAAAGGAATCCCCTGTCCCCAACCATTTTGTAAGCAAACAGCAGCAAAGGCCATTGCAAGCCTTACCTTGCAATGTAACAAAGATTGGATTATCGAACAATGCAAGATAAACTAACAGTGTGGTTTTTGTCAAGTCTGATGGCCACATGGTAGCATAGAGAGAGAAAAGTTTGTCCAAGTCTTTTGTAAGGCTTTTAAAACTATTTTTACTAATTTACTCAAACTCTTGAAAAATCCTTTCATATAACACCAGTGGGTCATCCTTTCTGCATATGCCATCTAGATAAATGGATTTAAAAGGACGTTTTTCCCTCCCCTGGCAGTCTTTAGATGAGTAGATCAATTGTTTAATGGCTGGAGGGCAATTTAAAACCTGGAATTTAAAGGAACCATTATTATTATTATTATTATTTTTATTTTAAATGCTTATCTTAAGCTTGTCTTTTTTTGGGATTCTTCACCATCCAAGGATTAGTTTTTTTCCCCGTTGCTTTGAATTTGAAAATGGGACTTTGCTTTTTCATGTTCAATAGTAAGTCCCAGATTTTGGACACCTTCTGTAAATTAATCCATTTGGTGTAAAGGTAAAGGTTCCACTCACACATCCTTGCTAGTCATTTCTGGCTCTGGGGGTGGTGCTCATCTCCATTACAAAGAGAGCCAGCGCTGTCCAAAGACGTCTCTGTGGTCATGTGGCCGGCAGGACTAAACACCAAAGGTGCATGGAACACCATTCCCTTCCCACCAAAGAGGTCCCTATTTTTCTACGTGCATTTTTTACGTGCTTTCGAACAGCTAGGTTGGCAGCAGCTGGGACAAGGAATGGGAGCTCACTCCGTTACGCGGCACTAGGGATTCGAACTGCCAAACTGCCGACCTTTCTGATCGACAAGCTTAGCGTCTTAGCCACTGAGCCACCATGTCCCACCCATTTGGTGTATGCGGGTTCAAAAATTGTTGCCGTAGGAAGAGCTATTTTGCCCAGTTTAAAGGTTACATGAATGAGAGATTTAGTAGCACATCAATTACAGAAAAGAGATGAGGCTTACAAACAGGTCATTTAGTAACTGTTACGACATCACTGAAAAAAGTGACTTACGACCGTTTTTTCACACTTATGGCCATTGAAGCATCCCCATGGTCATGTGATCAAAATTCAGACACTTACCAACTGACTCATATTTATGATGGTTGCAGTGCCCTGGGGTCACATGATCCCTTTGGCGACCTTCCGACGAGTCAATGGAAAAGCCAGATTTGCTTAACCACTGGGTTACTAACTTACCAGCTGCAGGGATTCACTTAGCAACCATGCCAAGGAAGGTTGTAAAACGGAGCAACATTCACTGAACAACAGTCTCAGAAAAGTTGGGCTCCCTTGTGGTCAGGACTGCATGACCAGGGGTAGGCTTCAAAAATTTCAGCAACCGGTTCTCTGCCCGGTCGCTGAGTGGGTATGGCCATGGTGGGCGTGGCCTAGTTGGCCTCCTGCACTACACCGGAGGGGCTATTTTCACCCTCCCCGGGCTCCAGACGCTTTCTTTGAGCCCCCAGGAGGGCAAAAATGCCTCCCCTGAGCTCTGGAGGCCCTCTGGAGGCCAGAAACAAGCCTATTTCTGGCCTTCCAGGAGGCCCGTTTTTCGCCTCCATGCAGGCCCTGTACTTACCTGGCATCCAAAATGGGCTATGTGGGGACTCCGGGGAGGGGAGGGGAAGGGTGGGCAGGGCCAGCCTGGGGTGGGATTTACAGGTTCGCTGAACTGTGCAGAATCTTGGCTAGATGATCACCCAAACCTGAGCTCATGACAAAAACAAACCATTCTGATTCGCTTGCTGTGCTCAGTGCAATATTTTTGACTCATTAAGATATCAAGTGTTCATATTTTCATGGGGAGGGAAGGGGGGCAGAAGCCCCTCTGTTTGACCCTGCTGTTCTCCCCCATCCTCAGGGAAGAAGACGTCTTGATTTCTATGCTGAGGTTGCTGGAATACGAACGCGTGGCTGTTGACGCTGAAGGAGCCCTTGCGCTGGCTGCTCTCGTGTCTGGGAAACTGCCAGAATTAAAGGGCAAAAGGTATAAAATCTACCCGAAAGCTCGGTTTTGTATATTTATTGGACTGGAAAGACAACCCAAGGAAGAATGTCAAGGTTGTACCCTAGACCGCAGAATGGCAAAACCATCCCAAGAGAGTTGACTTGGACTCAATAATGTCCTTCACCTCTTTGCTAGGTTGACATCTTCACCCTCCCAGGTGGTATAAAAAATAATAATAAGATGGAACAAAACCTGTGTTGCTTCTCTTTATAAATTTTCCTCCTTAAAAAAAATGGGTGAAGGACTTTGACCTGGAATGAGACAAAAGGAAGAGAAATTTTAGTCCATTCCACTCTGGAGAACTTTGTTCTCCAAAATCTCCTGCTTTGTTGGCTTATGGTTGTCCAGGGTTTATTCAAAGGAATGAAAATCAGGAACTAATTTTTACTGGGAGACTGGTTTTTCCCCAGCCTTGTTTTCTTCTGGTAGTTGAGCTCACATGAACAGGATGATGGAAATTGAAATCCAAATAAATGGATCATTACATATGTAGAATGTAGAAGAAGCTGGGCAGATATGGAGACAAAGGTCTACAAATCTAGAAGGCTTACAAACAGGCACCTATTTTATTTATTTATTTTGTCAAATGCTTACATGTCATGCCCCTGGTGGAGACTGACTCCGAGGAAGAGGAGGAACAGGGAGTGGGAGTGTGGCTGCAGAGGTGGTGGAAGAGGCTGGGGAAGGGCAGAGGCTGGCTGAGCAATCAGAAGAGGATCCAGGCCCATCTCCTATCCATCCCAGGGCACGCAGGGAGGAGAGGATCAGGGAAAAGCATGGTCTACTCAGGAGGAGAGGACCATGATCCTTCTCAGGGCTTACAGCTGGGAGCTATGTATATAAGTTTGTAACTGCGGATGCAGAATTGCTGGAGTCAGAATTGCTGGAGTCAAAGTTAGTGTTTCCTTTGAAAGAGGTTTATATTTGTTGGAGTTCTTCCCAAGGGCTTTCCCTGGTTATCTGCTTGGAATGTATAATTACTTATCTTGGTTTGCTTCGGAACTCTCACTGAGATGGTTTGTTCTTGTTTTCCTTTTGCCTCATTATTTACTTTTGGGACTTTAAACTGTGATTAATAAAACAGTTAATTTGAAGGCATTGCTGGACTTTAATTCATGTTTTGGGTTTTGGGTGATTTTGAGAGTCTATGGGTCATCACATTACAATTTAATAGAAATAAGAATAAACATAAGTTTAAATATAAGAAATAGGAACTAATAATTGGGGACAATAGGACAGGGTCGGTGGGAACAATTGTGCGCTTATGCACGCTTATCTACTAGAAGGCTATCGTTAAAGATGGCCAAAGGGAAACCATAAAGCGTATTTTAATCCTTGATCCTATTAAGTCTATCAAACAAGCTATGAAATGTGTTCTCCTAAAGGGAAAAACGGTTTGTTTCATTTTCTCCCCTTGCTTCAGAGTGGCTGTGGCTGTGAGCAGTGGCAACATGGAGCTCTCTCTGATGAGGCAGTGCATGGATCAGGCCCTTATTCTTGATAACAGAGTGTGCAAATTCACGGTCATGGTCACTGATTGTCCAGGAGAGATTTCAAAGCTACTGGAGACCTTAGCTCGCGAGGAGGCAAGGTAATCTAAATGTGGTTTCATTTTGATGGAGACCATAATCTACCAACCTGTGTAGTAGATTGAAAAGATTGAATAAAACAAAAGAATATTCATGGTTATCACCAGAAAACCTATCTAGATGTGTCCATATAGTCACCTGGACCCAAAGTTGGCTTGGTACCTTGTCATCTTTAGTGGAGGAAGCCAAGTTTTGCCCATGAAAATCCTCCATATCTAGAATACACGTATGCATAGAAAATTTATTTATTGGTTAGATTTATTTGCCTTCTATCTTGCCATGGGGGCTAGTCTGTTGTTGGCTTACAACAATAAAATAGGAAGGAAAAGGAAAAGCATATAAACAGAAGTAAAACAACAGAACAATAAAAAAAAACAATCGACAAAAGTAGACCATAAGAATACACCAGTATGATAACCAACAAGATGGGTGGGTGGAGAGCAGAGGGGAAGGAAGGAGGTGGGATCTGCCATCAATCCAGCAGACACTTCCAGTGTGGAACTGCCCCATTTGAACCCAAGACCAACTTCAGTTTCTTGTGAAAGGATAGATGGGTGGAAGAGGATCTTGCTTAAGATGTTTCCACAAGACAAGAACTACAGCAGAGGGTTTTCTTCTGGACCACAGAAGTTAGACCACTTTGACCATGGATCCAAAGTAGGCCCTCTCTGCCAGCACAAGTAGGACATTAGAAAGGACATTTTGCATCTGAAGATGAAAAGGTCACTAAGTTTATTTGCCGTAGTTCCCAGTCATTAATCTAGATAGAACAAGGGTCTCCAAACTTGGCAAGTTTAAGTCTTGTGGACTTCAACTCCCAGAATTCCAGAGCAAACATGACTGGAGGAGGAATTCTGGAAGCTGAAGTCCACAAGTCTTAAAGCTGTCAAGTTTGAAAACCCCTGGTCTAGAAGGTTGAAGAAGTCCATTCCACATAGCAACTTCATATTTTTCTTTTTTCAAAAAAAATCTGTATTTAACACAAATACATAGAAACCAAGAAATGCTTTGACAGAATAATCTTACTGTCTAAGCAATGGAAACAGTGCCACAGAAAGGTCTGGGGTAGACTTTCTTTAAACGTCTTAAATTTCCATTATTCTTTATTCAAACTGGCCTTGAGGTGGTTTGCAGAAATTCTGCCAAAAACTCCATTATCGCCTCACGCCTGTGAGACTGAACTAGCTACAACCTTACATAAAAACATCTCTTTGTTCCAGAATCTTGACCATCAAACAAGAACAGCCATACATGAGGACTGATTTGTTCACCAGTGAGGTAAGCAAGAGACGAGAAAGTCGGTCAAATTCCATTTTAACTTGAGTTATGCCAAGTTCTTCATGTAATGCTTCTGAGCTGGCTACAGAATCAGGTTTCCAGCAATTCAGTTAAACAGCTTTGCATTCAAGATGAGAAAGCTGAAAGCTGCATGAAGTCTTCTTAACTTACAGGCTCCATCCATGACCAGTGATGGTATTTGGCTTGCAAATTGATTGGAGGTGCCTTTTTAATAAGTAATTCTTTTTTGCTGAGAAAGTTTTATGTCAGATTAAAACTATGGACATGTCAAAGATGAGAAAGAAAAACAGAAAGAAAAATGAGACGATTGAAGTCAAGGAAAGAGGAAAAACAGAAAGAAAGGGGAAAATATCCAGAGCAATCTCTAATGTTTTTTGCAGCAGTTAACAAAGGAATAAGTGTCATTATCTTCACCCTCCCAAAATACATATCTTGGTCTCCTTTTTCTCATAAATAATCCTTTTTTAATCAGTTAACCCTGAAACCATCCATTTGGTTTTTGTCCAGCTTTAGCAAATGACTCCATAAAGGCTTTCTAGTCTTCTATAAAGAAAATAGTTATTGTCCCTTTCCTAAAAAGATAAGACAATGTAGCAAGTTCTAACACATCTTTACAGTCTACTCCATTGTGTGTATTTCTGTATCCCCACCTCCCATTTTTTTTTGCATATATTAGCCTTCCTGCAAACAAAACCAATCCTCTAGTATAGAGATGGACATCACTTGCCTACAAAGTTGCCAGGAATCAGATACAACTGAATGGTTAAAACAGCAACAACAATATAGATGATTATTATACAAATAATTGCCATACCATGGAATGCTTTACCATGAATAGAGAATCAATCATCCATGAATCTTTTCTACTTGGCTACCCACAAGTCCTAGTAAAACTCTGATTTCGGCTGAAAATTCAGGTTTGAAGTTCTCTGCACGGTCATATACATTTGTACCCTACATATATATTTATATATTTATATATAAGCATTCTTGAAACCTTGCAAAAGCAGGAAGGTGGAGTATAAGTTAGACAGTACTAATAGTAGAGTAGGTTTCTACTTACTCCCAACTTTGCCACAATTGTGCCCTAGCAGTATTTAATTTCTCCCTTGTTCCCATGATGGGTTTTTTTTTATCCTATCCATCAATGAGAACGCTTAAAATGCTCTTTAAGGTACAAGTCTGTATTTTTTTCCCCTTATTGTTAACACCATGCGGTGAAAACCTCAAAGTGGTAAACTTAGTTCGGCTCCATCCATTTTGTTGGAGAAAAAAAATAAGATACTGGGTAACTGGGAAAGAGGGCATACAGAATACAGATTGGCAATGATTACAACCCATTAAAATAAGTTTAGGGAATTCCATAAATTCCTGCCTACTTTTATTTTATGTGGTGTAATTGATTGAGATCATTAGGGAGTGGTGTAGTGGCCTAGAGGTAGTGCTCTCGCCTTACAATCAGGAGGCTGTGAGTTTGATCCTAGGTAGCAGCAGATATTTCTCACTCTGGGTGCAAAGAAGAAAGTATCTGCTGTGAGCTTTGCATAGGCACCAGGAAGGGCAGCCTGCTCTGACCTAGGCTTCCCCAAAAAGCACTAAGCAGACACTTTGTCCTGGCAAAACCCCTTTTATTAAACGAAGGTGAATTTCTTGCACTCACATTCAACCAAAGGCCTGGCAAACTGTCTTTCAAGGAGCACAAACCTTATCTAGCTTGGAGAACTGCCAAGTAAATATTTTCAAACGCAGTGCTGACAAGGAAAGACTCAGCACAGAGTCTCTGAGATGCACAGGCAGATCTTCACACTGTTGCAATGTACGAATTGTTTCCTGCAAAAGCCCCCTCCCCTTTTGCTCCTCTTTTAATCCCTATTGGAGGGACCATTCACCGTCCACCTGTGCCTTTACTCCCAAGTCGACCCTTGCTCCTTAACTGTTCCCTTCTCCTGGCAGCTCTGCACATGCACACACTGTGAACAGGCTCCAGCTGTTCTTCTTCCTCACTGATCTCTGACTCTGAAGGTAGCTGATAACTGTCAGACAGCCCTGGCTCCATCTCTGACTCTGACGCAGAGCCCTCATCCGAGCCTTCCCTAGACCTCAGGACTGGCCCAGGTTCCTCCCCAACTCCTCACTGTCCAACTCTGCTGCCAGCTCCGCTAGCCACCGGTGGGCCACAACACAGTCAGCCAGTAAATGCTCAGCTCCATTCAATTTGCCCCGATGCAAGGGATTACAGAGTCTTCAAAAGAAAAAAGAAAATTGAGATCAATAGTTTTCTAAAGCCCTGATTTAGTTTACTGAAACGTAATACACTTTTCCTTCCCAGGTGTCCTGTGTGGTAGAAACCAGAGACAGAAGCCATACTACTCAATTAAGAAAGATCCTCACAGATCGTTATCCAATGATAACATGGGTGGAACGGTGAAGATGATGACAGCTGATGAAAAGCTCTACTTTAAAAAAAATACATGGAAAGCTAAATATATTGCAAGTAGCATTTTTTCCTAGAACATCTTAATACTTGGTGATCCATCAGAGTTGATGTATATCTCCCCAACAGGTTGCAGTCTAAAAGAACTATCAGTACAGAGTAAATAGCTTTAAGTTTTATTTATTTCATTCAAGAGAGTTTTTGCACAGATCTGTAAAAGGCGTACATTAAGCTCCAGTTCATCATTCTACCTTCCTAATTTCTGGGTCAGTCCAATATTGCTACTTCAGTAGTCCCTAAAAATTACAAATTAAATGTTTACTAATCCGAACACTCATTACTAGTTATTTCTGGCACACAATCTGGAAGAAAAGGACCAATCTATCTTCTTCATCTTTTAGGAGAGTTGATCTTGCAAATACTTTCTCCCAAGTCTGAATTGTTTTAATCTTTTCTTCATCTAGATCATTTTGGACCTGGCAAGTACTTCGTATTAGGGCCCAACCTTGCCACGGCTCAATTTAAAATGTTAGTTTTTTTTAAGAAAACACTGGGCTACAGTTTGGGTTAGAGGTTTCCTTAGGAGTCTGCTGCCAGTTTTTTGGTTTTTTTTTAGGTAAAATACATTCAGAGTTCAAAGCAAGTTTGAGTTTATTTCTAGGGAGTCAAATCATGCAGATATTGCCTTGTATTCAGCCTGGTTGGAAGAGAGAATATTCAAGAAAGAAAATTCATAAGTAAACCCATTAAGGTGGTGACCACATGAGGATTTCCACATTTATGTAATCTTGGCAAAAAGTTCAGTCGCTTGTAATCAACCCATATTTTGTTTCTCAACACTGAAAGCCACAATTGACTGTAATTTCCAAAATCTGCAGATATCTGAGTTGAGGCTGCTGCCGCTTTTGTTGCTTAGTACTTACTCAGCTGTGTTGGCAACATCAACCATTTGCTACCACTTAGTCGGTGGTAGCAAACAGTTGATGTTGCCAACACAGCTGAGTCTATTGCTGCTTGATATTTATATATACATAAATTAACTTTGTGACTTTGTTTATATATATATATATATATATATATAGACACACACACACACACACATAACAAAGTCACAAAGTTAATTGCACAAAGTCACCTCTTTCTGTGTTGTAAGTCAATTGCTTGTTCCTTCCTCATCTACGGTATATTGTTGAACTTGTCACCATTTCCAATTTCTGAAGCTGAAAAATTGAGTCTTGCCTGAGGCAATTTAGCAAACTTCCCTACTCTCTCAAACTGTCTAAAGATCCCACTTATTTGCATGACCTGAAGAATTTCTTTTTCCCCCCTAAAAATCATTCTCTACCGAAATGATGTTTGGCTACTGCGTTTGGGGATCCTAAGAAAGATGCAAACTGTGTCTTTTGAAAATGTTCTCAAGATGTTAACTTTTTTGTTGTTTTTGGATTCTTAAAAGACCTGTAAAAAGGATGTTTTGGAGCTGAACGGGAACTATAATGTGCTTGTTAGATTCATATTCTGCCTTTTGTATAGGGTTGCAAGGAAGCATAGCTAATGCTGCCTCTTCCAATTTTTCTTGACAGCAATAATTCTGTGAGACGGCTCTAGTCTGTTTATTAGGGCCAATGACCCCAATTCCACTTAAAGAAGATAGAAATTAAATGACCAAATAAAATGAAATAAATCTCGATTGTTTAGCTATCACTACTTTTTTATTTCTTGATGAGATTTAGAGGCTTGCTTGGCTACAAGAATGACTCCGGCTAGCTTGCATCAACAAAATTTGAAAATGATAATTTAAGAAATGATTGGTTACAGCAGGTTGTACAACCAATGAAACAAGACTCGGCTACCTTCAAAGAAACTAAATATACTCGTTGACTAACAACATCTGTACATAAAATAAGCTTGAGAGATCTGAAATTTAGTTTTTAAAAATGGAATATGAAACCTCATGTATTTTTATAAAATGGGCAATGCAATAATATATGGACTGAAACTTCAACTGTCCCTTTACCACAAGAGATTTTCTTGAGCTTTTCTTCAAGGAAATCACCTAGATTTGGGCAGTATCCAAATAGATTTTTAGAAAATATGTTAAACTATGTCAGGTTAGCGCTCTCCTATATTGCAAGATGGGTCTTCAGTTGAAATATTTTCCAGATCTAAAAAAAAGGAACATGGTGTTGGTTACAAAGCCATTGAGTTGAATCTCAAGACTGAAATACTGGTCAAAATTGAATGGCATGGACCAAAGTCAACTTTTCAATGTCTTCAAGGATGCTTCATTTCATAACTTTTGTCAAACTTGTGTGTCTTCACCTTGCTTTGCCCGCTAAAAAGATGTAAAACAATTGATAGTTACCAAGAGAGGAGAAAAGCATTTAAGAAAGTGCAGTAAAATGAAACTTCATCACTACTAAGATTACATGGATCAACCAATCTCAATGATACAGTTTATTAGTAGTTCTCATCATAATGTGATAAGGTGGCAGCTTCAAAAAAAATGTTGAGAGAAAATTAAGATTCTGGTAAAGATCTTGCCAGCTTGTTAAGGTATCTCCACACCTGCAAGGAGTTTTTGAAATTTGATTTTAATTAAATGTCAATTAGTTAAATATCAAAGCATCCTAAGCAATATCATGCTAGTTAATGGGCTTGTTTATTCAGAATAATAACAGAGTTCTGAGCTTGGGAACCCAATAGCCACCTGAATGTGGAGCACAACCTAACAGAGGAAGAGAGACATTAAAACTTTGTAAAACCAGTCTCACAAGTCAAAGTGAGCTGGTAAAACTGACTGAAAATGTTATGCCTGTCACATCTGAATTTAAACTCTACCAAGACTGGGTTTGTCAACAATATTTCTGAGTGGAAAACTTCAACAGCAGTGAAATAAACCTTCAGAGAAAAGGTTGATCTACCAGCTCACATGTTCTGTGGTCAGTGGCCATGTAAAGTGGAAAACTAGGTTAAAGAAGAGAGATGTTTCTCTCTTAATTCCATTCAACAAAGATAGGCAGGTCTGGGAAATGTCCTATAATAGTTGCCCCCTTCCTTTTTTATTATTATTAGTAGTAATGAAGTGGTAGTAAGAAAGAACTTTTCATAACGGAGACAATAAGCAAGAAAGAACTTTTTATAATGGAGACATAATTTGATGTCCATCCATCTGTTTAGAGATGGAGATTTTGTCCATTCCACAGTCAGCAAGAATTGGATAAAACTTCCAGACAAGAATAAACAATTACAATGAAAGATAGTCTGTTTTTTAAAAGTTTTTTTTGGGGTGGGAGGAAAAAAATCATTAAGACCCTGCCTTTCTAGGTTGTCTATGCCTCCTCTTGTATCAGGGATTAATTTTATTTTTACAGACATTGATATGGTTGACAAAGATTTTAGTTTTGTGAGTTGGTTAAAAAAAGGAGAAAATGCACTGAAATTGGAATTGACACTTTGTGATTTTGTAGATCCAAATATCCATCTCTCTATCTACACCGTATTCTCTCCAGGAAACAATTTCCATAATCCTGTGGGGTTAGAGTAGCTGAGAAATAACTGACATATTTAAAAGCAAGGGCTCCTATTATCCTTGTTTAAAGAAAGGCAGTTTCAAAAGTGATACAAAAGAAAACACTTTTAGAAGATCGGTTGTGTCTGTATAATGTGTTACAATTGCTCAACAGTTATGGAGGCTGGCAAGATACAGTCATGGATGCTATCTAGCTAACAAGGTAGTGTGATAACCTAGGACATGGCACACAGGCAACACAGTCAGAGAATAAGTCTGGGTCCCTTTATTAGCTCCAACTTTGCCCCCAATGTTCCGGTTACCTTCCAGTATGGAAAAAAACTCTCAGAGGAACCTGCAACAGCCTTTGACTACAGATATTCCAGTCCAAAACATTATAAACAGAAAACTGTAAACTATGAATCCAACAAGGCAAGATAAGGTAATAAATCTGGCAGGGAAAGAAAAGGCATTTCAGAAGTTAAGTAACACGGCAGTAAATCAAACCAGTTGGGAGGATGCCAGGAACTCACATAACAGCAGCCAACATGAGATAAACTCAAGGTTTGTTTCTGACAAACACCCCTCCCAAACTGCCTCTCCTTTAAACTCCCTCCCCAGGTGTGCCTTGTGAAGGGAATCAGGGCCCTTTCCTCCCCCATAAGTCATGCAACCCACATTGCTCTCTTCTCCATTCCTCCCTGCATGCCCTAGGATGAAGAGGGGATGGGCCTGGGTCTTCCTCTGAACTCCCTCTCCCTTGTTCTACCTCTCCCCTGCTCTGCCCAGCTGGATTTTGCCCTTCCCCAGTTTCCTCCACAGCCAACGGAGCCACCCTCCCACTCCCTGTCAGCTGTTCGTCTTCCTCCTCAGAGTTAGACTCTGACGGGGCCATTACAGGTAGAGAAGAGAGTGAAGGTGAAGGTCCCTTGACTTTATAGCTGGTTTCCTTTCCTGACCATTTGACTGAATTAAAGTTAATGGCTAAACATTATAGCAATGGATAGGCAGGGCAAGGATGCTTATGAGATGTTTAGGGTGGGACTGAACTACCTTCAAATGAGAAGTTTAAGGGTTCAACCATTTCTCCTATCTTGGCTAGCGGGGTGATTTAGTAACTCATAAGACATTTACAGAACTCCAGAGTCTTGGACAAAATGGCAGACAATATTTGTTAAATGTATTTCTATGCCATCCCAAATCAAAAGAGATTCTGAATTTGCAATTAAAGTCTAATGATGATGTAATAATAATATAATATGACATGGAAAGCTGATCAACGTAATATGAATATAAATTTAAATCTAAGAGGGAAAGACTGTTGATACTGTGGACAAGAAATATGTACCAACCGACACACTGTACAATTGAAAGAAGGTTTTATTTGTTGTTTTGTATTTGTGTTTATGTTGTTAAAAATAAAATAAAAAATAAAAAAGAGATTCCACAAGACCAACAAAGGAGAAAATGGTCTGATCTCCTCACCTTGTCTCAGATTTTCACTAGCAAACCAACTTTTAAGCAGTCACAATCTCTATCTCTATCTCATCAAACAATACTTGTATTCAAAAAAATTTGTGAACTTATAACATGTTCCCATTTGTGTATGGTGAGGGTTTCTTCTGGTTTAATTCCTGGTTTTAATAAAACACAAGCGTCTTCACCTTCATTCACTTCCACTTGGCTAAGATTCAGATCCCACCACAGTACCCTGTGTAGATTTCTTGGTGGATCGAGTAGCATTAAAGTGGTGGGGGAGAGATCTGGCCTCTCAAAGAGAAGATCCCGAAACAGACACTGTTGATACAGATCATCATCTACAGTCATTGCTCAGGTGTATGGGATTTCTTGTCCTCTTGAGGTCATGTGGGAACATGCCCAGAAACAAATGTTTCATCAGAGATTCAATTCAAGGAGCTGTGCAGGATCATATAACATGTCCAACTATCAAGTCACTGATTTGAGTGGGGATGAAGTCTCTTCTTGATTCTTCCCAAGACTTTGGAGACCTCTATAGACACTCCAAATTCACCTAGTAGGCTCACCCAAAACAGGTTGAGCTGAAACTTTTGACAAGTACACAACTCCAGTTGCTCAGAAGTCATTGTGATTCTTCTTCTGCCTGCCATTAGCTCCTTCACCATTAGCAGTTTTAGGCTGTCTTGCTCTTCTGTTCTGAAACCAGACCTATGTCCCACCAGAAAAATAAGCTCAGGAAGTTGGTGTGAGTCCTCTCCTGACTGCCACTTGACCCCACCCCTCCTCACAGGTAGCAGATTTAAGCTTTCTTGCTCTTCTCTTTTCTTCTACTTCCAACCAGACCTAAGCCTTATCAGAAAAATAAGTCCACCATCATTCCCCTGTAAAAAGAAATTTTTCAGGCATATCAAGAAGTCAAAGTACTTCCTCGTATTTGCATTCTAGTGAATCACTATAAAATAAAAGATGGGTCCAACTACCATGAGGCCATTTTGAGAAGGGAAGGAAACCTCTTCTTGGTTCTTGTCCAAAGGCCATATGGCTCAAGACCTCCATAGAGACTCCAATCTCCCTGTGGTAGACTTGGATCATCAAAAACAGGTGGTGCTGGATGATGTGGAAAATTCACAATCCCAGTGTTGTGGTCTGCTGGCAGCCTGCGGAGATGGCAGCAGAGTCGGACAGTGGGGAGGAACATGGCCAGTCTGGGAGTCTGGGCAGGATTTGGATGAGGGTCCTGTGTCTGATACAGAGATGGGACCAGGGCCATCTGGGAGTTATGTGCTGACTCCGGAGCATCCAGAATCTGACAGCAGCGAGGCAGAGGAACAAGGGGAGCCTGTTCCCAGTGTGCATGTGCACAGAGCTGCCAGAAGGCAAGAGCAGCTGAGACAAAAGAGGCGACTCGGGAGTAAGGCTTGGAGGTGATTGCCCCTCCCATAAGACATAAAGGAAGTACAAAGGGACAGGAACCTTTGCAGGAAGCAATGTTGTTTGCTCTGTGTGGACTTTGTACTCCGTTTGGCTTTTTATAGTGAATTTGGCACTTTAGTTGTTGGCAGCCATTCAAAGGAGAGAAAGGTGGGTGGTTCTCTCAAGGAACTGTTTGGGACTCATTACAGGTTGGGAATGAACATAATTCCCAGCCGTTGAAATAAAACAACCTCCTTTGATACCTTCAGCCCATGTTCCCAGGTAATCTCCATGTCTTTCCTTTAATGTTAGGCAAACCTCTGTCAAGCACTTGTGTGTATTTGTTTCTCTACTCAGTGGGAATGCATACAAGGAGGAGAAGAAAGATGCTCATTTGTGCCCACTGAAAGCTTAGCAGGTTCAAAAAAAGTCATTAGTCATTTGTGGTCATCTTAAAAATGGAATATGTCATTTAAAAGCAGGTAATCACTTTCGTTTCCCAGAACTAATGGAGAAGAATATAAGCATTCCTTGATGACCTGAAATGTTTTAAAACATAAGCTGAAATCACTCAAAAATATTTTCTCCAAAAATCTCTTTTGCAAATGTTAATGCTAACTGTCTCCCAAATGTTCAGAATCTAGCAAAGCAGCCCTTTAAAGTTTCAACAAGACCCTCCTCCAGAGGTGGGTATTCAGCAGGTTCTGACCAGTTCTGGAGAACCGGTAGCGGAAATTTTGAGTAGTTCAGAGAACTGGCAAATGCCACCTCTGACTGGCCACGTCCCATTTCTCCTCTGCCTCCCATTGAGTCCCAGCTGATTGGCTGCGTCTTCTTTGGTTGCCATGCAGAGGAAAAGGGAGCTGGAAAGCAGGTTAGTGAGGTGGGGAGGGAATGGGGAGTTGGCAGTAACCTTCCCCTGCCACACCCACCAAGCCACACCACACCCACCAAGCCAAGCCCACAGAACCGGTAGTAAAAAAAATGAATCCCACCACTGGTTGTAAGTCACTTTTTTCTGTGCCGTTCTAGCTTCAAACAGTCTCTAAGCCAACTGTTGTAAGTCAAGGACTACCTGTATTGAAAACATGATTTTATTTCCCAAAATTAACAGTGTGACAGCTCTCACCCTAATACTGAGGTCTCTTTTTATTATTAAACACAGAATAGAAAAGGCAGGATACCTCTATCTTTCAACAGCAGGTCTTCTGTAAGAAGGTGAGAACTTTTGATTCCCTATTTAAAATGTGATTTCCCCTTTAGCAGCTCATACGTTTATCACCAGGGTGCCGCCAAACCAAAGTTTATTTATTTATTTTGTCTCCCCAGGCAACAGTTGAAAGGTGTTTTCGGTCAAATGCCAAAATACCGAGAGATCCTTCGGTGTTTAGGGCAATATATCATCCCGTTTCTGTTTCCTTTTCCACTTCCAATTCTTCACTTGGTTTTCTTGGGTGGCTTGTAAGCCACCAGGAAATAAAGTGAAGCGGCGCCAAAGAACAGCGTTTGAACGAACCACAAAAGCTGCGTCTTGCTGTCCGTGATGCCTTTCTTACTGCGAGGAAAAAAGAGCGGTACATGACAGCAGTTAGTTATTTTAATTGCAAAAATAGCTCAAGCTTAAATAAAGATGTGTGATCTTGGGCGCGTATTCCGCGATCAGAAAAACAAGCTAGGCTAACCTCCTTCCTGATTCTTCACAGTCTGGGACCCAATTCCCAGTTACAAAACCTCTTTTGGATCTGAATATAAATCTGGAGAAAGGTTCGTTTCCTTATTCTTCTTATTCTGCACTGAAAATTGCACTGATGGTGTTACCTAGTTTGGTAATGAAACGTCTGCAAGAAAACAACCAAACTCAGAACTAAGGACCTGCTGATGTTACCTAGTTTGGTAATGAAACGTCTGCAAGAAAACAACCAAACTCAGAACTAAGGACCTGCTGATGTTACCTAGTTTGGTAATTAAACATCTGCAAGAAAACAACCAAACTCAGAGACAACTAAGGACCTGATGGTGTTTCCTAGTTTGGTAATGAAACGTCCACAAGAAACCCACTAAGGACTGCAACAGTCATTGGCTTCTTCTGCTCCTTCTTGTATAACCCAACTTCTCACCCTGCTTATGTTTTCAGATTAATTCCTTTGCATTACTTATTGGTTAGCATGCAACCCACAATCAACTGAGATGTGAAATGTGTTCTTGTACAACAAGAACACTCTGGGTTGGGCAAGTAATTGCTCAAATAAAGGGTGGGAAGGAAATGAAATGCAAGATAAATATAATGTGCCAAAAGAGGGTTGTGAAATCCCACAAAGGTGTCTGCCATATTTTGCACACTCCACCCTCTATTGAGTAAGAGGTCTCCTCCAGGGGAACTTGTTGGGCAGGTCAACTGAGATCAGCAACCTGTTGTTTCATCTCCAGACAATCTCCATGTAACACTGAGCAATTTTAGTCTTTAGGTCACCATATTTTGTTTACAGATCCAAGCTTGCAATGAAAGTACAAGTCATTGTCGACTTACAAGTTTCAATGGCACTGACCTGGGGCCATTCTTCACACTTACGAAAGCTGTTGCACCACCTGATTAAAATCCATATCCCAGGCCACTGACTCACATTTATGATGGTTGCAATGTCCCAGGGTTACGTGGTCGCCTTTTCCCCCCATCTGACAAGCCAAGCCAAAGGGGAAGCCAGTTTCACTTAACAACGGTGTTACTAACTGAGCCACCGCAGTGATCCCCTCAGCAGCCATGGCAAGAAAGGTGGAAAGGGGACAAGCCTCATTTAACAACAGTCTTGCTTAGCCACAGAAATTTTGGACTCAATTGGGGTCGTACTGGAATGGAAAATCATTTTATTTCTGAATATTTCCCACCCGTCTATGCTGTGATTAATGTGGGAGTCCTTCCTGCAACCTTTTAGATGTGGGAGGCAGTTGTCCCTTCCTCAGACACCAAACTAGACAGACCCAGACTCCAATGGAGGGTTAGGATTGCAGAAAACATAACTGCAACCAGCCTGCCTTCCATGGAGAACCTGTATCCTGCACGAGCCAGAAAGAGGGCTGAGAAAGTATCTAGAGACCCCTCACATCCTGGATATAAACTGTTTCAATTTCTTCCCTCAAGACGACGCTGTAGGGCATTGCACGCCAAAACAACTAGACACAAGGACCGGTTTTTTTTACCCACACCATCCCTCTGCTAAACAACGAATTCCCACAACACGGTCTTATGCCCTGGGATGTCAAACCACCTAGTAAGCCTGTATTAACCACTATCCTTCTTATCTTGTCATCTTTCCTCTTGCCTAATTCCTTAGCTTCTTATGACTACAACTTCGTTGTTTGTTATCTCATGATTTATGTTGATGGTTTTTCTTTAGTATCCTATTATGATTTATGCTGTTTGCTTATTTAGTATTCTATGATTATCACTGAGTGTTATGTCTTATAGATTTATGATGACTGTATTTTATGATTATGATCATGATCTATCACCTGTTCCTTTTATGTACACTGAGAGCTTCTGTACTGGAGACAAATTCCTTATGCGTCCAATCACACTTGGCCAATAAAGAATATTCTATTCTATTCTATTCTATTCTATTCTATTCTATTCTATTCTATTCTATTCTTATTCCATATTCTATTCTTATTCCATATTCTATTCTATTCTATTCTTATTCCATATTCCATTCCATTATTTCTATTCTATTCTATTTCCATTTTATTTGACTTGACTCGACTCTATTCTCTATTCTGCGCCCTATTCTGTTCTGTTTTATATTCTATTCTGTTCACAAAGAGTATTTCTAGATGTAGAAAACTACCATGCCAACCCAACTCAAAGTGTGCCACCTTCAACTCCTGAAGAAGTTAGAAGAACTTACTTGCAAAACCAGATACTTAAACACGCTTCTCCAACATGAATTAACCAAGCCACCGCATATCTGTAATTAAGAAAAATAGCACCAGGATTACCAAGAATAAATTAGTTGTCAGTTCAGAAAAGGGAAAGGGTGAAACTCTCCCTCGTGTCTCAATCATCCACAGGGTTATAAAATATTTTTTTTAAAAAAAGCGGTTCCAGGGGTTTTTCCAACAACACCTTGAAAAACAAGTCACAACTTTTCCTGGATTTGTCCAGCATCAGGGAAAGACCCTCTCGTTTTAAGGTGCTATGAAACGTGTATGTGTGTTCAACCCTCTTAATCTTTCTCCTCCAAATTCAGATTATTGCCCTGCTAGTTGATATAGTTGTATAGTGAGATATGTCTGTGAGAACTTCCCAGCTGCTCTGGATGCAATTTAAAAAAACAAAAACAAAAAACCCAATTCTTAAAGCCAAAATATACTGGGAGTTCTACCCTAGGTTATCTTTTCATTGCATTCTCCACCATATAGAATAAACCCTTTGATGGAGTCAACCACTGTTGTGTGATGGGTTACCTAGAACAAGGCACACAGATTCAGTATCTACACTCACTTGGCAAGTATATTTTTCCCCATCTTCCCCAGAAGTCATCTACAGAAGCATTCTTAAGATGGAAGCATTCCTAAGTTTGATTCCTCAACATTGAATGTCTCCAACTCCTACAATGACCAGAAACTGGTCTTGCTTCTCTGGGAGGTTGAATGAGTCTGCATTTGCGCAGGTTCTAGATTTCCTTTGTCTGCTGGTCTCATTTGACTTTGGAATTTGCCTTGTTATTTGGCCTCAGGCCATTGAAAAAGTTTAGTCAACTGGCGGCATCAGTTCAGCAAAGGAAGGGAAGGGCTGAGAAAGAAGAAGACCTGAAGGGGAGTAGATGGAAAAAGGAAGAGAATGGGAAGTGTGTGTCCCAGGTTGTCCTGTAAAACCTCTCTGGGATCTGTCCACATTTGATGGAACTCAGAAAACCATTCTGAGTTTTGTTTCTGATGACTTCCAAAACACAATGTTTGGTCATAGAAACATATTTCTATGTTCTGTGTTGGGATGGCTTGATCTCAAAACATCATTCGGGGGGGGGGGAATCTTGGATTTCCATCATTCCCCATAACCCTAGACTTTCCAAAACTAGGTTTCAAAACCCAGAAGTCAAGGCACTGCTAAGAATTCTGAGAGTTGCAATAAACACCTCTGGAAGTTGGGAAACACCACCTCAAGTGGATCAATGCCTAGTTTTCTCTTGGCAAAGGAACCAGTTTTCCCATTTATCTTCTTGCAACACTTTGCATTGCTGCCATCAAGCACATGTTAAATTCCAGTTAAGTTGATCTCTTGCTCATATCTATAGGCAAGAATCTGGTCAACTAAGATCAGCGTTAAATTGGTATTCAATAAGACTTAACAGAATTCTTTAATTTGTCTCTTTGGCAGAAATCCATTTTGGTCAACATGTATAAAGTTATTTAAGTATCTTTTCAGTCTTTCTGCCAAAATTGAGGCAAAGATTTTATAATCTGAATTTAATAAGGATATAGGTCTATAATTTTCAACTTGTTGCAGGTCTGTATCCTCCTTCGGTATAAGTGTAATATATGCTTCTGACCATGTTTTGGGTATTCTTTTCTTTAACATAACTTCATTCATAACTTCTAACAAATGGAGATTCAGTATTTCCTGGAAAGTCTTGTAAAATTCTGCTGGCAATCCATCTGGACCTGGTGCTTTTCCAACATTCTGTTTTTTAAGGCTTCTGTTAGTTCCATCATCGTTATGTTCCCTTCTAGCATTATTTCAATATTTTAGGTATCTGAGGTAAATTTGCTTTCTGTAAATATTGCTTAACTTTTTCTTCTTGAGTATTGTCTTGAAAATACAGTTTTCCATAATAATCTTGTATAATTTTCTTCTTCTCCTCATTTCCATAGCAAACATGTCCTTCTTCATTTATTAATTGATTAATCCTTCTTGATTCTCTTTCCTTTCTCAGTTTATAGGCTAGCCATCTGCCTGGTTTGTTTGCATCTTCAAAGTAATTCTGTTTAGCATTTTTAATTTTTTGTGCTAGTTCCTCTTTTTCCATTATTCCCATTTTAATGTTTAATTATATCCATTTTATTCTTAGTCTTTTTATTTGTGGGAACTTCTGTAACTCTTTTTCCAGTCTTTTATAGTCATCCTCCAAAGTTTTAAAAGTCTTTTTCTGTTGTATATTTCTTTTCCTTGTATAGTCAATTATCAAACCTCTTGTGTAGGCCTGCATCATGTCCCAGAGATTCTGTAAAGAAGTATCCTCTTTTCTATTTTCTTTAAAAAAAAAGAAAACCAATTCTTTCTCTATTTTCTGTTTAAAGTCTTTTTCCTTTAGTATCGTATTATTTAAAGTCCATCTAAATCTCCTCTTATCCTTTCCAAATAACTGTCATTGGATTTTTTTTAAATTACATTTATATGCCGCCCTTCTCCGAAGACTCAGGGCGGCTTACAATTTTTTTGAGGGGGGTGGATACAGCCCAATGTGCTCAGCAATAACCTTCATTCCATTGTATATGCCTGCTTACTACTAAGCGGCATTTTTACAAAGTCACCTTATTGCCCCCAACAATCTTGGGTCCTCAATTTACCTACCCTGAGAGGATGGAAGGCTGAGTCAACCTTGAGCCTGGTGGGATTCGAGCCTGCACTAATTGCAGGCAGCTGGAACTTAAGTGCTAGGCATTTAACAGCCTGAACCACCAAGGCTCTTTTTCTTCTTCCTCCTATCCTCTAAAATATTCTAAGCAGAATAACTCCGCTTTTCCAACTGTGTCGATTCTGTGTCTTCGTTCCTGCCAAGTGAACAAGAGGCCTTCTCGCACCAACCATGTATAGTTTATTCCTCTTTTAAGTAACTCTTTACTCAGAAATATATATTCTCTTCTCATCTCTCTTACTCTTCTTTGTACTTGTTTCAGCACCCCAATTTCTTTGCCTTTGTACGTTAATGTTTTCTCTCTTGCCACCTGTAGTATCTGTATTTTGATTATCTTTTTAGTAAATCTAATATGTACTTCTCTTGGTAACTTGTTTCTCATTGCATATCTTGTATAGACACAGAACACTTCATCCATCCTATCCATCATCTTCTCTTTGGTTATCTCTAACGCTTCTGCCAGTATTTCTGTGGTAAATGGAGAATTAACAGAATCCATAGATATAAGAAAAGGGACAAGACAAGCTTGTCCATTGTTGCCTCTGCTGTTTGTGTTAACGTTGGAAGTGTTGAATAGGAATATTAGAGAAGATAAAGAAATAAAAGGAATGAAAATTAAAAAGGAAGAGTATAAATTGCAAGCTTTTGCAGATGATCTGGCATATATATTAGAGGATCCATTGGAAACAGCACCTAAATTAATAGAAAAGATAGAAGAATATGGAAAAGTAGCAGGTTTGAAAATAAATAAACATAAAACAAAGATATTAACAAAAAATATGCTAGCAAGACGAAAGAAAGAGTTGGAAGAAGTTCTAGAACTACAGGTCATAAATAAGATTAAGTATTTAGGGATACACATTACACCAAGATGTAGCACACTGAAGGAGGATAATTATATTAAACTCAAACAGCAGATTGCAACAGATTTGGCAAAATGGTAAAATTTACAAATATCATTGATTGGGAGAATATCTACAATTAAGATGAATGTATTGCCTAGAATTCTGTATTTATTCCAGACAATTCCAGTCCGACTAGGGAAAGAGTTTTTTGAAGACTTAAACAGAATTGTGTTGAAATATATTTGGCAGGGAAAGAAAGCAAGAATAAAACTTAAGCTGTTACAGCATGCAAGAATAAGAGGAAGGTTTGCCTTGCCCAATTGGGAGCTATATTACCAGGCAACAAGTTTGATGTGGGTAAAGGAATGGATAACATTAAGAAATACTAGACTATTGATTTTAGAAGGACATGACTTGCTGCTAGAATGGCATGCTTTCCTTTGGTATAAGAGAACTAAAACACAGGGGTATTTTAGAAGACATATATTCGAGAGGCACTGTTTTTGAACTGGGAAAAGACAAAAAGACAATATTATTTAAAAATTCCATTATGGATATCTACTATTGAAGCTTTTTCATATCCAGTAATATATAAAAAGGAACAAACAGTTAGATATGGTGAGATATTGAATGAAAAGGGTGAACTTAAATTTATGCAAGCATTGGAAGAACAAGGTGTAAAAATGAATTGGTTTTCATATTTGCAAGTACAATATAGATTTGATAAAGATTTTAAAACAGAAGGTATTTATGATAAGTTGATTGATTTAGATAAAATTTTGATGGGTACTGATGAAAAGGTAATTTAAAAACTTTATGGACATTTATTAGAATTTAAATTGGAAGAAGAACAAGTTAAAGAAACGATGATTGCTTGGGGAGAAAATTTTGGATATGGGATTGATTTAGAGAAGTGGCAAAAATTGTGGTCTCAAAATTATAAAATGACAATGTCAACTGCATATAAAGAAAATTTGTATAAGATGCTTTACAGGTGGCATCTACCCCAACAGAATTAGAATGTTTAAGAACAAATCAGATAAATGTTGGAAATGTCATCAGATACCTGGTTCATATTACCAAAATAGAAGGCTGAGTCAACCTTTCTTAGACTTATATACCACTTTATAGCACTATAAAGTGGTATATAAATCTAAGGGCTATTGCTATCTTCCTTCCTTCCTTCCTTCCTTCCTTCCTTCCTTCCTTCCTTCCTTCCTTCCTTCCTCCTAAAGGTTGACTCAGCCTTCCATCCTTCCAAGGTGGGTAAAATGAGGACCCAGATTGTTGGGGGCAAGAGGCTGACTCTGTGGACATCTGGTTTGAGCCTCTTTGGTGACGGACCCAAAATCCACGACTGTGCGCGGTTTTGGTCTGTGCTCTGTTGAGACCCCAGCCTGGCTCTGGGGTTAAAACCATCCCGTAGAGGTGGTCAAGACAGGGGAGTCGCTAGCAGGGTTGAGGAGAGCCGCATCTCTCCTCCCCAGCTGGTCTTTCTCCCTTTCCCGAAGGCGGTGCAGCAGTGGCCAGAAATGGCCACCTCAAAGAAGAACTCAAGCAGATAAGATTGTGCAGGAGGAAGCTGGCAAGAGAAAGTGTGGTGGACCGGGCTTGACATGGAAAACATCTATTTAAGGTACCTGAACTTAAAAAGTGTGAAACAATAACATTTTTAAAAGAAAGATTTTTAAAGCGGTGAAGGAAAGTGAAAAACTAGTTTTTTTTCTCTTCCTCTTTGATGCTGACAGTTTTGAATGATTAGCAATATTGAGAAAAGACAGACACAAGAAACCGATATTAATTCACTTGGACATTAACAGGCTTTTTATAGCCGAAAATAAAGTGTCAAGTGATGAAGATTTTTTGAGAAACCTTAAAGAATTCTTTTTTTGTAAAGAAAGAGAAAGAAAGCAAACAGAGGAAGAAGGAAAGTGAAAGTAGGGTGGGGACTGGAGATTGAGGATACCACCCGGACTTAAAAGAATTGAGAGTGGATTTATAACAGGACTTGGGGAAAAAATTACATTACAACTGAAACTTTGTTGCAAGCCTAAGCCCCGGAAAAGTGAAAGTGTGTAAAGAAGCAAGAAACAGCTTTGGATATTTGGAGGACTTCTGGTCTTTTGGACAGAGGATATTAAGTGGATTATAGTGGACTAAAGTTAACTGAAGGTGGTTTTAAAAAGGAAAACCTTTTTTTAAAAATGTCATCATCCATGGAAGAATTAAAAACATTATTTAAAGACTGTAAAGAAGTGATACAATCGATAAAAATGGAGATTTTGAAATATATAAAACAACAGGAAGCATCAGCTGAAGAAGAAGGGCGAAACAAAGAAGAGGAAGCCATTTTTAATGATCAAATAATTGTTGGTGTGGCTAAGAAAAAGCGAAAGGGGAAAAAAGGGAAAAGAGGGAAGAGAGTTAGGAATTTAAGATTTGAAACAAGAAGCAAAAACAAAGCATAACTATAATATTATAAGGAACCAAAAGACAGGATTTCAGAAGGGAGAATTTGATAGAAAAGGAAACAGAAAGGGAAGGGAGAAGAAGGGGGGGCAGAAAAAAAGAGGAAGTCGTAAAAAATGGAAGCAAGATATGCAGAAGCAAGAGAAGTATACGAGGCTTAAAGAATTTTACCTATTTGGGCATCATGATAATGGTTAATTTAATTTAAAGGAATCTGCAAGGGTACGTGAGATATATGATTATATTAGAAATAGATAGAAGTAAGAAGTCTTAGAGGATTAATATGATGTGTATTCTTTTTCATTTGTTTTAATAAGTAAATGAGGTAAAGATGATAAGAGAATTAGATTTTTAATAAACTAAAAAGAGAATATGGAAAATGCAAGAAGTATGGAGTGTTTTAATATTGTTTTTTTATGTGATAAATGGTAATAAAATGGAAATATTTTAAATAGAAATGAATGAACAAGATGGATATTAATATTAATGGCTGAATTGAATTTGAACAGAAATAATTACCTTAGTTACAATTGTTATATATATGCGCAATTTTTTCTGTTTTCTACTGTTATTCTAATAGATTTAATTTAAAAAATATGGAATATTTTGCATATTAATTGTATTTAATGAGGATGGAGAAGAGGAGTTATAATCCACCGGCATACTATATATTTTGTCTGTGTTTGTGTTTAAAAATAATAAAAAAAATTGCCAGAAAAAAAAAGAGGCTGACTCTGTAAACCGCTTACAGAGGGCTGCAAAGCACTTGTGAAGCGGTATATAAGGGCTATTGCTGTTGCTAGGAGCTAAATAGCCACTGCAAGGGAAGTGGGTCCCCGAGTGTTGAAGTCAACTTACCCTCCATGGAAAACAGTTCTGTGGTTCTCCTGCAGATATCTTGTGAATCTTCCTAATGGACCCAGACCGTCATAGGGGATTATTGAAGGTGCCAAGACAGCACACTGAAGAGGGAAAAGAAGAAGGCCCATTTTATAAGCATCACTCAAGCTTCTCAACAAAGTGTTCCAACTTTCACACCGGTTGCCTTTTCAATCCCCTTCTCATCTTCACAATCACAAGGGCCTTGGTGGTGCAGGCTGTTAATAACCTAGCACTTAGTTCCAGCTGCCTGTAATTAGTGCAGGCTCGAATCCCACCAGGCTCAAGGTTGACTCAGCCTTCCATCCTCTCGGGGTAGGTAAATTGAGGACCCAAGATTGTTGGGGGCAATAATGTCAGAAAGTGGAACTTTCTGGTGTTGCCATGCAGTTTACAACTTTGTATAGATTTGATGGGTTGATCAAATCTACCAATGACAGGGTGACACTAAGCACCCTGCCCTGGCATGGCAAGACACGCCCCCACAGTATATAAGGGGCTGTCAACTGTCATTTTCCCTCAGGAGGTCTAAAGGAGGTCCACAACCCACAGTAGAGTGTTTTCTACATGAGGTTTGTAATTCTATTGAGAGGGAAAGGAGAAAAAGAGGTTTAAAGGTTTCTGGAAGAGTTATTCTGAAGTATTGCTTAAAAGAGAATATTCAGCATAGGCAAATATTTCTCTTAAACATCTACCTCAGTTTCTGGAAGTAAAGGAGGAAACAGAGAGAAGAGTTCCTAGGCTAAAAGACTATAGACTCTATAACTAAAGCTGAAAGGAACAAGAAGAATAACCTGAAATAATAAGAAGACTCTGTAAATAATTATTTACAATTATTTATTAACTGTTCTGCATATTACAAATAAATACTTTTATTTTGAAACAACTTGGGCTCAGTATTTACTTTGAATAACTTTAGGGATAGATAAGGTTTATGATCCAGAACTAAAAAGCAAAGTTCAAACAATATCTAACAAATAAGTTGACTTTGTAAAAATGCCGCTTAGTAATAAGCAGGCATATACAATGGAATTAAGGCTATTGCTGAGCGCATTGGGTTGTATCCCAAAAATTGTAAGCCGCCCTGAGTCTCCGGAGAAGGGCGGCATATAAATATGAATTTAAAAAAATTTTACAGTGCGCTAAGACAGTGAGGTTCTGCTGTTATTATGCTTTCCATAACCTGTAATACAACGGTACAAACCAACCCCAAAAAATTGGATGGGGAGAAGACATGGGTTATAAAATGTGGATCTTTAAAATGTGCACACTTGTCGCTTGTATCTTACGACTTAAATGGTTTACTTCGTATCCTAGTATGATTTATGTAATTGCTTATTTAGTAGCCTATGACTATCACTAAGTGTTGTATCTAATGTTTTATGATGAATGTATTTTTAGCTTATGCACTGGAGACAAATTCCTTGTGTGTCCAATCACACTTAGCCAATAAAGAATTCTGTCTATCTGTCTGTCTGTCCGTCCATCCATCCATCTATCTGTAATTATCCATTTATTATCTATCTATCTATCTATCTATCTATCTATCTATCTATCTATTGTATCTAAATACTGTGTCTATCTATCTGCTATCTATCTTATCTATCTATCACCTACCTACCTACCTACCTACCTATCTAGCTATCATCTATCCATCTATCCATTTATCCTCTACCCTTCCTTCCTCCCTCCCTCCCTCCTTTCTCTTCCTTCCTTCCTTCCTTCCTTCCTTCCTTCCTTCCTTCCTTCCTTCCTTCCTTCCTTCCTTCCTTCCTTCCAAAAACCAGGACTGACTAAGTTGAGGAATACCTGTAACAGCGTTCATAATCAGAGAGAGCCAAACTTCCAAATTCCTGGTGTTTGGAGAAGGAAATTTAAAAAAAAACAACTTGAGACTGTCTCCTCCTTTCCCCTACAATTCCCCCCCTCCCCCCTCGCTGCTCTGGTTGCACACAATGGGGTTTGGGGGAGGAAATCCCTCTGTCTCCCCGCCCCCAGAAATAGCAGGTGGGGCCAGGAGGGCAAAGGGTTTGGTGTGCCCTTCTCCAAAGGATGCTGCACTTCACCCACCTGCCTCCCTGGCTTCTCTCTCCCTCTCTCCCTTTCCCTCTCCCTCTCTCTCTCTCTCCTCTTTCTGTCTCTCTCTCTCTCTTTTCACTCTTCACTCTTTTCTCTCTTTCATCTTCTCTCTTTTCTCTTTCTGTCTTTTTCTGTCTCTCTTTTCTCTCTTCTCGCTTTTCTCTTTCTGTCTCTTTTCTCTGCCTCTCTCTCTCTCCACCCCCCTGTTTCTTTCCCTTCCTTACCCCGTAGTAGACCATCCCGGCCAAGATCACCACCATGAAAAACGGCCGGCTCATTCGGAAGTAGGTGGCAGGGTCTTGAGACCGAGCGGCGGACGCCGAGCGGGACGCCATTCTCCTCCGGGTTGGATCTGCTCACGGCTGCCCGAGCCGCGGAAGACGAAGAAGAGCCTTTGCCAGGCCGGCCC
The DNA here is from genome assembly GCA_009733165.1 of Naja naja. Classification (NCBI taxonomy): domain Eukaryota; kingdom Metazoa; phylum Chordata; class Lepidosauria; order Squamata; family Elapidae; genus Naja; species Naja naja. Next base: position 92,788,601 of record CM019151.1, read on the forward strand.
CGAGGAGGAGCCGCTCCGAGCTCCGCCTTTCGCCTCCACGGAATGGCAGAGCCAGGTCGGGCGAGGACGGGTGGAGGACGCGCCTGGGAACCGGTTCTGGGGGCTATTGCGGCTTCTTTTGCGGCAAGTCCGGAGGATGCTGAGCATGGCGCGGGTTGCTCCGCCTTTTCTCTCCGGAGAGGCCTTTGAGGGGGGAGCGTCCCTCTTTTTATTTTTCTATGAAATGGAAGAAGAAAAACAAAACCACTCGGGTGCTGAAGGCGGCGACCTGGCGAGGCAATCAACTTCCCAAGGATGCTGCATCGGGATTAAATGGACTTGGGGGCGAGGGCGGGGAGCAGCACCCTGGGCTTTAAATTTATTTGTCTGTCTATCTATGTATCTATCTATCTATCTATCTATCTATTTTTGTCTATGTATCTATTTATGATCTATCTACCCATCTATCTACCGCTTATCTATTTTCTGTCTATGTATCAATCTATTTATCTATTATGCATCACCTATCTATATCTATCATCTATCTTCTGTCTATGTATCAATCTATTATCTGGCTATCTATCACCTATCTATATCTATCTATCCATTTCTATCTATCTATCTATCTATCTATCTATCTATCTATCTATCTATCTATCTATCTCTATTTTCTGTCTGTATCTATTTATTATCTGGCTATCTATCATATGTCTGTCTATCTACCCATCTATCACTTATCTATTTTCTGTCTATCAATCTATTATCCGTCTATCACACACACACACACACACACACACACCCTCTCTCTCTACCTCTATCTATATTCTATCTATGTATCAATCTATTTATTATCTGTCTGTCTATCCATCTAACTATTGTTTATCTATCTATTTTCTATCTATGTACCAATCTATTTATCTATTATCTATCATATGTCTGCCTGCCTGCCTGCCTGTCTGCCTGCCTGCCTGCCTGCCTGCCTGCCTACCTACCTACCTATCTATTTTTGTCTATGTATCAATCTATTATCTGTCTATTTATCATCTGTCTATCTATCCATCTGCTTATTTGCTTATTTATCTACTTGCTTATTTATTTGCTTATTTGCTTATTTTATTAATAAAAAATAAATATCTATTTATTTATTACACCAACTTTATTATATAGATATATTAAAAACAACTGTAAGTGGTGGATGAACCTAATACTCCTTCTTCCTCCTATTTTCACCACCACCACCACAACCCTGTGACTAGAAATTGTGGGATTTTGAGATACACTTTTTTTTAATTACATTTATATGCCGCCCTTCTCTGAAGACTCAGGGCAGATTACAATTTTTGGGATACAACCCAATGCGCTCAGCAATAGCTTTCATTCCATTGTATATGCCGGCTTATTACTAAGCGGCAATTTTACAAAGTCAGCTTATTTGCTCCCAACAATCTTGGGTCCTCAATTTACCTACCCCGGGAGGATGGAAGGCTGAGTCACCCCTTGAGCCTGGTGGGATTCGAGCCTGCAGTAAATGCAGGCAGCTGGAACTAAGTGCTAGGCATTTAACAGCCTCCACCACCAAGGCAGGGATTGATTAAATATTGTTAATATTTAGTGTTATTATTAACCCTACGCAATGGGAATATTGAAGTTATGGCGGAAATATGAATAATTCTTAAAAATATTAAATAATAGTGTTTAGGGATTATAAATACAAGGCGCAAAGATATGTTATTTATGTTTAAATGGACTAATGGGAAACGGAGAAATGGATTATGAAAAGACATTAGCTTTGTTGAAGTTGTGGAAGTTGGAAGATTAGAATTATATATACTTATTTGTATTATTAATGTTACTGTTGCTTAAAAAGGATTTGACTCAGTCAATGCAATGCCCACAAAAATGTATGTTTATATTGAAAAATAAAAAACTTATTTGAGGGGGAAAAAAAGGAAAAAAAAAACAATCCCATGAGGTGGGGTTGGGCACAGACAGAGCAAGTGACTGGTTCAAATCCCCCACAGTTGGCTTTCATGACTAAGGTGGGACTTGAACTCGGGCCTCCTTAATCACTGGACCAAACATGGCAACACTGAGCCTTTTCCTGTGTGTGTGTCAAAATGCTGTATTATTTTCAAGTCGAGCAATAAAAGACAAATCTAAAAGAAAAAATAAGAAGAAGAAAGGAGAAGATCAAAAGGACAGAACAAGAAAGTACAGAAAGTAATTTTAAAAAAGGACTAAGAAAACCAAAGTCAGAAAAATAACTTTCTTTGCAACAAAAATGAACAAACCTTATCATCCAAACTCCTTCATGTTACACATATCCCTTCAGGCCTTGTCTTGTTTCTTTTCAATCCTCCAATTCATCTTGTGGGAGCTTCAACCCTGGAGGCTTTCAAAAATAGATTGGACTGCCATCTTTCAGAAATGGTGTAGGGTCTCCTGGTTGGGCAGGGGGTTGGACTAGATGACCTACAAGGTCCCTTCCAACTCTGTTAATCTATATCTGTATCTGCAATCAATCATCCTGCCATTTTTCTCTGTTTTCAGCCAAAAGCCCATTAGAGTTTTCCATTCTTTAAAAAAAAAGCTACGTATTGTTTTATCTCTGGACTGAAACAGGTCAGTTTTGCCATTTCTGACATTTTTTTAAAAAAATCAACCCCAACCATTCCTCCATGGTGAGAATTTAGGCATATAAAAATCTTGCTGTCGTTTCCATGAACATTTGCTCTCGTTTTCCTGGACAAATTAAGGTGAATTTTGAAGGAAACTAAACCTAGAGCTGTCTGTTGGATGAATGGCAATTCCTGCTACGACGTGGCATTTTACATTAGGATAAGATTGATAGTTTTAGCCATTTTTAATTGCGTTTGACTTTTCTAGCCTTTCAAAATGGAAATGCTTTTGAGTAAGAGAAAGTTGCCTCATCTGCCAGTTGGAGGAATAAAACAAGAAGAAAACAGGATAAAAGTCGTGGTGGTTTGTTGGGAAGGTTATGTTTACTTCCTTTTTTTAAAATACGTTTTTTATTTTTTATTTCTACAAACATCATTGTGCAAAAAGTGGGGTTCCAGGTCATTTTACATTTTAACAACAAACATGACAATAGTTTCATAGTGGTGCTATTCGCTTTCTTATCTAGTTTGATATTAATACATATCAAATTTTAACATCCAATATTCCCATTTATTATTTTATGTCAATCTCTATATACTTAACATTGCTTATTTCATTGTAACTATTATATTAATTGTTATATTCACAATGTTTAACAAATTTATAATATAATTCAACTAATCATACATTCATATTAATTTATATTACTCATTATTTATCCCTTTTTAAAGTTTTTAATTATGCCACCTTTATGTTTAGAAAGTCCTTTTCTAATCTCATTATAACACACACACCATAATTTCCATTCTATTTTCATTTTACAAATTGTCCAATTCTACTAATAATATAATCACTTTTACCTGTTACCATATACTACATTTATTTTCTGTCTGTCAGTTTATTTCCTGTTCCAATAAAATCATTAATTTTTATTTGCCACTCTGGACAATTAATCTTGGCACATATTCACTTCTCATTTTGGAGGTTGCAGTTTTGCAAATTTGGAGCTGAAAAAAATTTCCTTGGCCCTGAGATATGTTTAATACTTTAAATCTGCAGTTTCAGAACATTTTGAATTTCTCCTGATTGAAAGCAGCAAGGAGGGGAAAAAATTCAGAAAGGAACACCAGGGGGGAGCGTTTCCATAAAAAACATTTTGCATTGGGACAGATCTTTTAAAAGTGCAAACATGAATAGTTTTATTCTATCGGAACAAAAAAGGTGTTTTTCCCTATTGTGTTTCCTTTTTAACCTTGGAAAGATGAAATATATTAAAATTTTAAAGAAAAAAATGGAAGTAGGGTATTCAACAATGAAAAGGACAGGATACAGGGATTCTCAAGCAATTTTGATTAAACTTCTCTATATCCCACCCGTATTATTTTTATAAACAACCAAGTGGTGAACATATCTAATACGTCTTCTTCCTCCTATTTTCCTCACAATAACAACAACTTTGCAAAGTGAGTTGGGTTGAGAGAGAGAGTGACTGGCCCAAAGTTACCCAGCTGACTTTCAAACCTAAAGCAGAACTTGAACTCAGAGTCCCCTGGTTTCCAGCCTCAACCACTAGGCCACGTTGCCTCTCCTTGTTGGGAGATAAATGCCCAGAATTCAACACTCCTCCTCCCCTTCCCTCTGTCTGGATGATGTAACATCACATTCACATCTTTGATTTTATAGCCATCAACAGAGTATATTATTAATTCAGGTCAGGATATATATTTGTCCTCCCCATCAACACATTTTGGGATGACATCCTAAAAACATGCCACTCTTGATTTCTTAAAAGATTGCAAAAAGTATCTATCAGTTTTGAGGTGGAGCACCTGGCGTGTGGTAGGTAGGACAAGTGGTGAGAAAAATAAATGTCCTACATTTAGGGGGGAAAACACCCCAAATCCACAGGTATAGAGTAGGTGATACCTGGCTCAACAGTAGCAACTGTGAGGTGGATCTTGGAGTCCTAGTGGACAATCACTTAAATATGAGCTGCAGACACCAAAAAAAAAAACCAGTGCAATCCTGAGCTGCATCAACAGAGGGGTAGCATCCAAATCATGTGAAGTGTTAATACTGCTAGAACAATTACTCTATGGCTAGTACTGCTGGAACAATTAATCAGTGGAACAACTTGCCTCCAGAAATTGTAAATGCTCCAACACTGGAAGTTTTTAAGAAGAGATTGGAGAACCATGTGTCTGAAATGGTACAAGGTTTCCTGCCTAAGCAGGGAGTTAGACTAGAAGACCTCCAAGGTCCCTTCCAACTCTGTTATTCTATTCGATTCTTATTTTATGCTTTGCACTGCACTGTTTTGGTCACATTTTATACAGGTAATCCTCAACAGTTCACCAGAGGGGAACCAATCTGTCAGTTCTTGGTCCATCAGGCTAAAAAGTGACATATAGTAGAAGTCATTGAGGTTAAAGACTAGAAGGTCCTTTCCAGTTCAACTCTGATTCTTTGGAAGACTGGTTAAGTTCCTGCCTATCTGCATTTTCAGTTGGGGTATGCCATGAATAGATCCCTATCAGTTCAACAAGGTGAGTCATGATTTCCACCATATGACTATTGGAGAATCTTTTGTAGAACAGCTTGAAGTCCAAGATTGTGCTCTTGGAAAGAGGATTGCATTTGCAAATTAGGCAGCTGTTCTTCTCCAGGTTTAAGCTGAACTCCAAGTGAAAGCTTTCCATAATCTTGGTCAGAAAAAAAAGCCAAAAACAAGGATGGCCAGAAATGAACCAGAATCCTGAGGGTCTAAAATTAAACCATCACTTATTATAAAGCCACCGATAACTGAGTTTTAAATTAGAGGCCTTGTATTGTGTCCCTAAAGTGCACCATACTGACTCACAATCTCAGAACGCACACAAATGCAATGAGAAATGACCCTAAAAGATATTGGAGAACCTAAGACTCAGAATAACTTCAGCTCTCTTTACTAACATTGTTTGTGTCCATTCTTTTTCCCCTCCATGGTTTTATCACTCACCCCCTGAATTCCACCTCAGGATCATTTGCATTAAGTAGTGTACATTATCACTAAAATCAAGTCAGTGTAGGGACTAAAGCGCTGGAAGGTTATGAATTTTAGTCCTGGCTTTTGTAATAAAACTTTTTGTGTGTCCTTGGATGAGTTACTATTCTCTTTCAGTCCCAGCAAAAAGAAATGACAAATCACATCCACAAATCTGGTCAAGAAAATGGCAGGGACTTGCTCAGACAATTGCCAGAAATCAAAAACTGGCTCAAAGGTACGTCTGCATGTTCATACACACAAACTGGAGGAGGGGAGCCCCAATTATGCATCACAATACAATTGGAAGGGACCTTGGAGGTCGTCTAGCCCAACCCCCTGATCAGGCAGGAAACCCTACACCATTTCAGAAAAAATGCTCATCCAATCTCTTCCTAAAAACTTCCAATGTTGGAGCATTTACAACTTCTGGAGGCAAGTTGTTCCACTGATTAATTGTTCTCACTCTCAGGAAAAAAAATCCTTAGTTCTAGATTTCTCTGGAGATTCCCCAGGTTGCACCAAAGGTGCTTTGTTTTTTTCCTCAAGAGACAACTGGACTTTCTGGTTTCTCCTTGAAGACATTTCGCTTCTCATCCAAGAAGCTTTTTGGATGAGAAATGAAACATCTTCAAGAAAAAAAAAACCAGAAAGTCCAGTTGCCTCTTGAAAAAGCACCTTTGGGACATCCTTAATTCCAGGTTGCTTCTCTCCTTGATTGAAGAAAAATAATATAACTTTATTATGATCTTAGACCAGCAATAGACATCACTATTTACAATATATATATATAAAATAGTACTGACACATTATAATACATTAATAGTGGATAAAAACATCCCTGTTAAGAAAATACGTGCTCTCAAACAGTGAGGGTCACTCTCTAGTTTATATGAGTGGAGAGCCAATAAGTATGTGTGCAAATATCATTTTCCAAAGATTGTTCTATCTCCAAAAATGGGCACAAATTGACAGCTCCAATTCTGTAACCAATTTTTTTTCTTGTAGACATTGCAGCAACGCCTCTCCTTTGATTCGTTTCCACCCATTCTTGTCCATTCTTGTCCTGCCCTCAGGGGCTTTGGAGAATAGACTGACCCCCATCTTCTTTGCTGAACCCCCTCAAGTATTGGAAGACTGCTGTCATATCATAGACTGCTCACCCCTAGCCCTTCTCTTCCCTAGGCCAGACACACCCGGCTCCTTCTCAAGGACCTAAATTTCTTCCTAAATCAAAAGAGCCACCTCTTTAGCCAACAAACCCCAACAGTTTGTAGGCAATCAATTGCTCCATCAGAAGCCAGACCAGTGTCTGATCAGTGACAATCAGGTTCAAAAGGGGCTTTAATATTTTATTTTAGGCCCCGGGCGAAGTGCTAAGCAGGAATAATTCAGCAAACAGAAGATAACCAGTTGATAGACGATGACAATAATAGCACTCGCGATCAGAGAGCCAAGCTGGCAGGTCCCTCCCCTTTGGAGCAGGAAATAATTAAATATAAACCTTGAGGCTGTCTCCTTCGTGACTCCTTCGGTCACCTGATGTGAAACCAACACACACAAAGGCAAATAAATTAAATGTCCTCGCCCCATTTCCTTCCCAGATACCTAAGCAGCTCTGCTACCCTGCAGCGTCATTCCCGTAACATGTAAAATAAAAGAAGTCCTCGACTTTACAGACCACAACTGGGCCCCACATTTAGGCCGCTAAGCGAGACGTTGGTTACGACCTTTCTTGTTAAAGTGCATCACCACAGTGGTTCAGATAGTGGCCCGGTTGTTAAGCGGATCTGTTGCAAAAGGGGAATCGTGTGATCCTGAGACTCTACAACTGTCACAACTGTGAGTCAGCTGCCAAGCATATCTCAGCTTTGGGTTATGGGATCCTGGGGATGCCGCAATGGTCGTAAGAGTGGAAAACGGGCATAAGTCACTTTTCTCAGTGTCCTAACTTCAAACGGTCACTAAATGAAGTGTTGTAAGTGGCAGGGTACCTGTATTTCTCCATTCTACTGGTTGGACACTTTCAGTATTATTTATTTATTATTATTACTATTATTACTATTATTATTAATTCTTTTATGCATTCAACATGAAATTCAGTCAAGTGAACATTTAAAAGTGTATCACAAATATCATTTTTAAATGTTCGGTTGACTGAGTTTTATGTTTAATGAATAAAAGAGATTATTAACATTATCATGATTAATTTCTCTTGCTTTTGCAAGTACATTGAGCACTTCTGTGTCCAACCCCATTTGGCCAAAAAAGTATTCTAATTTAATATTATTCTTACAGTACTCCACACTGGGAATTCAATCAATCAGAATAGAGCTGGAAGGCTTTGAATTCCTAGGTGTAGGACTGAGCACTATCCTAGTGATGTTATGGCTAGATGGAGGTTGCCTGTTGAACTTCTGCTTCTCACACTGCTGTGGTGCTGTGTGTGTGTGTGTTTGCACTTATCCAGATTGTGAAATGATTGCCACCTCCTCGTGTCAGTATCCCACACCTATCGCTCCTGGCTGGTCTTTCCATATTTCTCTTGTTTCATCTCCCTTCCTTTGTTGGTTGACCAGAGAAGTCATGTGTGCAAAGCTAACCTTTCACCCATAACAGGTCTCCATTATGACAAGCTGTGGTTAAGACCCCCTGCTTGATCTCTGAGAAGCAATTGTTGTTGGTCAGTCACAGTTATGTCCAACTCTTCATGACTTCATGGACTATAGCACACCAGGCCCTCCTGTCCTACACTGTCTCTGAGAGTTTGCCCAAACTCATGTTCATTGCGTCAATGACACCATCTAACCATCTGCCATCCCCTTCTCCTTTTGCCTACCATCTTTCCCAACGTCGGGGTCTCTTCTCTAAGGAGTCCTCTTCTTCTCATTTGGTGGCCAAAGTATTTGAGCTTCAGCTTCAGGATCTGTCCTCCCAAAGAAGGGTTGGCTTCCTTTAGGATGAATTGACTGGATCCCCTCCCAGTCCAAGGGACTCTCAGGAATCTTCTCCTACACCCCAGTTTGAAAGCACCGACATGCAGAGCCCCTCTCCGTGGTTGAATGGTCCTTATGCAAGTTGTAGGGTAGCAGTAGATAGTAATATAGTTGAAGATGGTTTTCATCATTGTTGACTTTCACACTTTTTAGTGAAGATGCGGTTTGTGGAACTGGGGTGAAGCTGGGAGAGAAATCCCACTTATACATTTATTTCTTTTCCTAGTTTTATAGGCCCCCTTTCCAACTCTGAATGGCATATGATTCCCCATTCATAAACAGATTGAACCATTCATGAGCAATGTTTTTAAATGAGCTGCAAAAAATAAAATGAAATCCAGAAACTTCTGGCTCCTGAGACTTGCTAAAACAGTCTGGCCTTTTCAGATCTAAAGCCATGAAGGACCTTTTGAAGGTCTACATGTGGCTCCATGGCTAAGATGCTGAGCTTGTTGATCAGAAAGGTCGGCAGTTCAACGGTTCGAATCCCTAGTGCTGCATTACGGAGTGAGCCCCTGTTACTTGTCACAACTTCTGCCAACCTAGCAGTTCAAAAGCATGTAAAAAGCATGTAAAAATGCAAGTAGGAAAATAGGGACCACTTTGGTGGGAAGGGAACAGCGTTCCTCCGTGCACCTTTGGTGTTTAGCCATGTTGGCCACATGACCACAGAGATATCTTCGGACAGCGCTGGCTCTTCGGCTTTGTAACGGAAATGAGCACTGCCCCCTAGAGCTGGAAACGACTAGCACAGATGTGCGAGGGGAACCTTTATGTTTTACCTTTACCAATGTTTCCTGATGTTTCAACTTTCCTTTCCAAACACTCCAAACAAACCAGAATTACAAATTCTGGAGTTACAAATAAATACATTAAATATATATATAAGAGAAGCTAGTTGTTCAAAGTGCCAAGGCTTCAAACGTAAGACAGTGTATATTATACATTGGAAGTGTAAACCTCTTTGGCTGCATTAGAAGATAAATAGTTCAGAGTTCCATATTCCTAAAAAGAACTAATAATCTTGAAACTATTTAGAAATAAATTGTTTCTTTCTCTTTCAAGGTTCCCATGCTTATTCCAGGATCATTTAATTTTCAAAGAAAACCTCCTTTGACTGACACAGATGATGCAACTCTCTGTAGTTTGCAATCAATTAAAAAAAGGCATTAAGAATCTATCTCGGATTAGAACAATCCAGGGATGTTAGGCAGGGACAGGTAATTTATATTTCTTAAGGATTTGGCATAAAGAAAAATGTAAAGAAGAAGAAAGAAAGAAGGAGAAGAGAAAAAAGCATAAAGTAAACTTACAAAATATGACTTCCAACTTTCTCTTCAACTGATATTAATAAGCCTATTATCTCCCCACCCTCTTAGTTTTCCCAGGAGCCTTCAATCCCTGGTTTAATTCTCATCTGAAATCCATGAATCGTCAATTCACTTTTTTTCTTCCTTTAGCAAGAAGTCCATAAAATGTTTCCAGTTATTATACACAGCCAGACAGATATTCAGACTGGATATTTTATCTACTTATCAAGTTCTTCCTAAGGACCTGGGAAAGGCAGAGGTTGACGGTTGATGGTTTTAAAGGGCTTATTATTGTTATTGTTCATTGCACAGTCAACCAGATGTTCAGACTGGATTTTTAATCTATTTATCAAGTCCTTCCTAAGGACCTGGGAAAGGCAGAGGTTGATGGTTGATGATGTTAAAGATATCGTTGCACGATGGAAGCTGTTGCAAGTAAAGCCACTGTTTGCAATGGACTGATGGTGGATTGTCTATTATTATTGTTGATGATTATTTAATCTTCAATTCAAGTCACAATCTGGGACTGGTAAAGACTTAACAGTTCAAGCTCTAACCAAGGACTTAAAAGAGCTGTTAAGAGAACATCTGAGTATATAGGCAGTTCTGAGTAAGGTGAGTGTTCGTCTTTTGCAAAGTCTAATATCATCATTATGATTATTATCAAATTTATTTGCCCCCTAACTCACGGTTCAAGGCAAATCTGAGTGGCTTAGAATAGAGAATAACAGAGTTGGAAGGGACCTTGGAGGTCTTCTAGTCCAACCCCCTGCTCAAACAGGAAACCCTACACCATTCTAGACCAATAGAAAATAAGAGAAACTATACAAATCTCCAAGCATGTATAAATATGAAAACAGATTAAAATTGCAAAAATAGTTGGGGAGCCCCAATCCCTCAATTCTGCCAAACAGTCTTCCCAGCTTCCCAGTTTGGAGACATCAGGTTGTTTTTTACTATCGTGATTTCATAACTGCTAGAAGGAAAATGGCAATGGTGCAGGTAGCAATGGTCTGTCAGAATTAAAAATACAGCGCTGGATCTGCTTTATACGTTGGCCTGTATATTGCATTGCTTGGAAATGAACTCAGATTTTTTTAAAAAAAGATGTAGATAACATCCCCAACCTTTTCTCAAAGAATGTATGTATTTGACAGCTTTAAGGGCTATTCACAAAATAACTGATAGGCAAACTTCTTAAGCCTTGGAAATCTTATTTTCAACCAATATCAGTCCTTCTACTGCAGATAAAACATGTCCATTAAAGCTGGCATTACAAACACATAAAGGGACACATTTATACTACTGGGTTGTTTTTTTCCCAGTGAGGTTGTTTGTTTTTCAAGCAACATCAAAGAGCAAGGGTTCCTGACTCATTCTAAACTACAAAATCCATGATTGTGTAAGATTTCATGGATTACAAATCACTTAAGAAAGGCGGTACATGATGAAATCTTACATTACAATATACTTGTTAGCCTTTAAGGCAGTGGTCACCAACCAGTGGGCTGGGGACCACTGGCGGTCTGTGAGAAAATTTTGGTGGTCCACAGAGAAATGTCACCCCCAAAGCAATTAATTCAGGCTATGTGGGAACACAGGGCTGCGCTACCCACATGGCCCATGGGAACACAAGGCTTGCGTCGCTTGCATTGCAAACAACACAAAGTAGTGAGGGGAGGGGAGAAAGGGCAGAGCGGGGGAACTTGCCCCACTCGCCCCACACCTGGCCACCAGGTTGCTTCTTTCTGCTTCTTTCTTCTTCTGCTTTTGGCTGCATGCAAGGAAAGCAGCAAAAGTCTTTCTTCCTCTCCCCCAAACTCCGCCAGAAACGAGTCTTTGGGACCCTGCAAGGCCTCCTACTCCAAGAGGCTGCGCCGGCACGACAAGTCTCACAAAGACTCATTTCTGGTGGAGTTTGGGGGAGAGAAAGAAAGACTTCTGCTGCTTCTGCTGCTTTCCTTGCATGAAGCCAAAAATCTCTCTCTCTCTCTCTTTCCCCCTGAGAACGGAGCTGGAGACGGTATCCTGTGATCCCAAATAAAGAATGATCGATCAGTAGGAAAATGGGTTGGGGAATTTTCCTGCAGACTTTTTTGGGGATTTTCCCAGGATCTCTGGTCTGCAGGATTTAAAATGATGAGTTTGGTGGTCCCTGAGGTCCAAAAGGTTGGCTACCCCTGCTTTAGGGAGCTGCGGGACTCTTAATTTACATATAGAAATCTGTAATGGATTTGAACTCTTGATTTCCTAATGTTAGGTTGAAGAATTCTACTAAACGAACATTAGCAAAATATAGACAGTAATCTTTTACTATAATCAATATTCTCCCCCCCCCCTTTTTTTGTGTGTGTGTGACTACAGTGGGTGTCTTCTCAAAGTAGGAACAACCAAAAGAAACAGGTAGAAAACCCTGGGGTAGAATCCATATAATTTTAAGATTATAATTATATATTCTAAGTTTAATTGTGTTGTTGCAATGGCCAATCCCCTGACTCCTGGAGACCTCAGATAGAAATCCTTGCAGGTTGTTTAGCAATTTTTTTTAGAAATGACTTGGAAGAAAGAAAAGAAAAGAAAAGAAAAGGAAAGGAAAGAAAAGGAAAGACTACTGGTCCCCCAAGATCTAATTTAGATTTTATATCTAAAGCAGAACTCAGTTTCCCCATTTCTAATCCAGGGCTTTTAATCTGTCCGCAAAACTGACTTCCTATTTAAATAGATGGAGTGAATATGCCAAGGTGTTATAATTCCATCGGTCACCTTCTTTTGAATGAAAAAAGAAAGCAGGATTTGAGAGGAGAAAGAGGAGAAGAAAAGGGTTAATTTCCAATTTCTGGCTGTATTTGAGTTACCCAGAATGCTTTCAGGGTGCCTCACTCATTTATCTACCGAGGGCGCCCATATTAAAAACTGCAGCGTTAATCATTAATGCATTTTTCAGGGTTTGAGGTATGGCTGTCTCACCCAGAGCCCTTTCTCTTCAGATGCTAGCTATCTGACACATGTAGAAGATAGGTGAGCAGGGAACAGATTGGCTTATTCGTGCCATCTTTCCACCAACGTGGGCTTTAGCAAATCCTGAAATTTTCCATCTGCATAGCCCTCGGCCTCTCGTTATCTCTTCAGGATGCACAGAGACAGGCATCTGCATTTTTGTCTAATCAAGGATTTTGTGTCACTCAGGAGTCTCTTCTGGCTGTTAAACAGCCCCTTGGATCCCTCTTGAGGCTTTTGAGTGACTTGAAGCGCACTTTTGTCACATTTTTTCAAAGACACCCACACCCACACCACCAAGCAAGGATGCTTTACACAAAAACTGGAGAAGTTGACCCATGTCTTGGTCCTATTCTATATCGGTGAGTCATTTTTCCTGGTGACTCTGACAAAATGTGCACATTTCACTCTTCAGAAAAGCTGGGAAGCGGCCCAAGATATTTCCAGGGCAAATGTGACATCTGTGTTGTCTTAAAGATCAGTCAAAACAAGGTTGCTTCCCATCTGTAACTCTCCTAGAAGATTGTCTCAATATTTTCTCCTGAGGTATCTCAGTTAATTCATCCGATTATTCTATCTCACTCAATACTTTTTTGGCCAAGTGGGTTTAGACCAGGAGTCTTCAAATTTGACAGTTTTAAGACTTGTGGACTTCCCATGTCTTGTCCTATTCTATATCGGTGAGTCATTTTTCCTGGTGACTCTGACAAAATGTGCACATTTCACTCTTCAGAAAAGCTGGGAAGCGGCCCAAGATATTTCCAGGGCAAATGTGACATCTGTGTTGTCTTAAAGATCAGTCAAAACAAGGTTGCTTCCCATCTGTAACTCTCCTAGAAGATTGTCTCAATATTTTCTCCTGAGGTATCTCAGTTAATTCATCCGATTATTCTATCTCACTCAATACTTTTTTGGCCAAGTGGGTTTAACAGGAGTCTTCAATTTGCCAAAGACTTGTGGACTTCGACTCCCAGAATTCCTCCTCCAGTCATCTTAGCTCAGGAATTCTGGGAGTTGAAGTCCACAAGTTTTAACTTGCTAGCTTCAACTCCCCGAATTCTTGAGCTAAGATGACTGGAGGAGGAATTCTGGGAGTCAAAGTCCACAAGTCTGAAAACTGTCAAATTTGAAGACTCCTGGTTTAGACACACAAGGAATTTATCTTCAACATAGAAGAAGAAGAAGAAGAAGAAGAAGAAGAAGAAGAAGAAGAAGAAGAAGAAGAAGAAGAAGAAGAGGAAGAGGAAGAGAAGAAAGAGGAGAAGGAGGAAGAGAAGAAGAAGAAGAAGAAGAAGAAGAAGAAGAAGAAGAAGAAGAAGAAGAAGAAGAAGTTTGCAACCAGTAGGAAGAAGAAATACAGGTAATCCTTTACTTACAACAGTTCATTTAGTGACCATTCGAAGTTACAATGGCACAGAAAAAAAGTGACTTCTGGTTGTTTTTCATACCTATGACTGTTGCAGCAGCTCCCATGGTCAAATGATTAAAACTGAGATGCTTGGCAATTGACTAATAGTTGTGATAGTTGCAGTGTCCTGGGATCATGTGAACACCTTTTGTGACCTTTTGACAAGCAAAGTCAATGAGGAAGCCAGGAGGAGGAGGAGGAGGAGGAGGAGGAGAATGAGAATTTTTGGGATGGGTAGATTTCTAGAAGTGTCAGTCTACAATGCTACTAAATGCTTAACTCTCCGCACTCAGCTTTGGCAGTGATCCAGAGAGCAGAGACAACAATTTCAGAGTTTATATATTGTTAGATATTGTTTGAACTTTGCTTAACTAGTTCTGGATCGTAAACCTTGTCTATCCCTAAAGCTATTCAAGTAAATACTGAGCCCAAGTTGTTTCAAAATAGAAGTATTTATTTGTAACAAGCAGTATAAATAATAATAAATATTTATAAAGAATATTTACAGAGTCTTATTATTTCAGGTTATTCTTCTTGTTCCTTTCAGCTTTAGTTATAGAGTCTATAGTCTTTAGCCTAGGAACTTATCTTCCTGTTTCCTCCTTTACTTCCAGAAACTGAGGTAGATGTTTAAGAGAAATATTCGCCTATGCTGAATATTCTCTTTTAAGCAATACTTCAGAATAATTCTTCAAGAAACTTTTAGGAGAGATGTAAACCTCTTTCTCTCCTTTCCCTCTCTATAGTTAAAACACAAACACTCTACTGTGGGTTGTGGACCTCCTTTAGACCTCCTGAGGGAAAATGACAGTTGACAGCCCCTTATATACTGTGGGGGCGTGTCTTGCCATGCCAGGGCAGGGTGCTTAGTGTCACCCTGTCATTGGTAGATTTGATCACCCCATCAAATCTGTACAAAGTTGTAAACCGCATAGCAACACCAGAAAGTTCCATTTTCTGACATATATTAGCTGTCCAGGATCGCAATGGGAACTTGGCCCCTTTAGTAGGACTAAATTTATTTGTGTGTGCATTTATTTGTTTGGAAAAGCAATACGCCTAAAGGTCTAGGGGAAATTTATTTTAAAAGTAAAACCACTCCACTGGTGATAGCAGGAAAACTGACCATTATTTTGACCAGCCCTGTAAAATATACATTGCTATAGAACATAGAATATTATATAGCCAAAGGAGATTTTTCTTTTCTTTCATATATCTATGACTGCACCCATCCAGGTCATGGTTGTCCCAAAGATGCTTTTTCAGGAAACAACTGGACTTTCTTATTTTTTCTTTTTCTTTTGAAGACATTTCACTTCTCATCCAAGAAGCTTTTTCAGTTCTGACAGGACAGTGGGGAATGGAAGGATTTATACAATTGGGGATGGACACCCTTGGAAGGGTGTGGGAGTAGGAATGGATTTCCAGGGGAAAAAATTGCAGGCTACAGGAACCATTTGCACTACTCTGGTGACCCTGAGGACACAGATAAACCTCCAAGTGGCCTCAAGGACTCTCTAAAAGGATGCAAATGACCAGCTGTCTGCAAGGAGTATCAATCCTTCCATTCCCAGTCAGAGCTGAAGAAGCTTCTTGGGTTAGGAGCTAAATGTCGTCAAAGAAAAACAAGGAAGTCCAGTTGCCTCCTGAAAAAGCACCTTTGGGACAACCAGGACATGGAGGATTGGGAATCTCCACAGACACTCCCTGAGGAATTCCTTCTTCCTTTGGTCCTATCTTTAGGGATAAAGAGAGCTGGAATTTTGGAAGGGCAAAATGCAAAGAATAGCATTTAGAAAAGAAACTACATGAACTCAACATAAGGAGAGACCCTGTGTGGCATATTTCCACTTTGGACGTGTATAGAATCTATTACAGAAGTATCAGAAGTATATTTCATTGCTTTGTGGTCAAATCCCTCCATCCTCCCTCCCTTTCTGCCTCCTTCCCCCTCTCTTTGTTTCTCCCTCCCTCCCCCCTCTCTCCTCCCTTCCTTCTTCCCTCCTTTTCCTTCCTCCCTCTCTCCCCTCTCCCTCTGTCTCTTCCTTCCTCCCTCTCTTTGATCCTCCCTCCCTCCTTTTCCTCCCTCCCTCCCTCCCCCTCCCTTCCTTCCTCCCTCTCTTTGTTCCTTCCTTTCTCCCTCCTTCCTTCCTTCCTCCTTCCCTCCTTCCTTCCTCCCTCTGTTCCTTCCTTCCTGTGAAGTTTTTAAGAGGTAATTGTGTACTCTAGAATTGCACTTCTTAAAATTACTAAATTCCAGTGACCACACAATTCTAATTTACAGAATAACGATGAGCGGTAATAACGGGATTCGAACACTGTTTTAAAGTCCTTTGTTTAAAAAAAATAAAGCCAAGAAATGCTGATGATAGGAACCTAACAATCTGCAAAATTTTAAGCACAATATGATCATGATTTATCCCTTGTAGCTTTTACGTACACTGAGAGCTTCTGCACCGAAGACAAATTCCTTGGGTGTCCAGTCACATTTGGCCAATAAAGAATTCTATTCTATTCTATTCTATTCTATTCTATTCCATTCTATTCTATTCTATTCTATTCCTATCCTAGGTTCTCTTGATTTCCATCCTTAAAAGGATCATTTATATCAGTGCTTTCTGATTGTTTTAATTCATTGTTGGGTTCCCTTCTCATGCAAAATATAATACAGGTAGTTCTTGACTTACAACTGTTCATTTAGTGACCATTCAAAGTTACAACAGCAGTGAAAAAGTGACTTATGACCATTTTCACACTTACAACCAGTGCAGCATCCCTGTGCTCAGGTGATCCACATTCATGATCCCTTGGCCACTGACCCATATTTATGACAGTCACAGTGTCCCTGGGGAGGGGTGTCATGAGATCCCCTTTGGTGACCTTCCGACGATGCAAAGTCAATGGGGAGACAGATTCACTTAACGGCTGTGTGACTAGCTTAACCATGGCAGTGATTCACTTCATAACCGTGGTGAGAAAGATCATAAGATCAGGGCAAAAACTCACTTCACCTCCGTCTCGCTTAGTAACAGAAAATGTAATGCAGAATCCAACAAAAACATATATATATATATATTTGTGTTATATAGTAAATAGGGAGATGGTATTAGGGTAGATTGAAGGTGGCTGGCTTAAGTTATTAACCAGAGGGGACAATTTTGAATTAATAAAATAAGGATTGATAAAATTGCAAATATGACAGAAAAAGGTAATATGGGAAATGAACATAGAAATGAAATGAGAATCTTAAATAATATTGTAAAATAAGATATGAGACTATCCTAAGAAAAACGAAATAAGTTATAATATGAATTGGAATTGGATAAGTTTAATATTTAATACTAATAACGTTAATGTGATATGAAATTGAACATACAAAATGAATAGGTATGGTCATGTTTGTATTGAGATGTAAACCTGGAACTGCTTGCCAAATGGGAATTTTTTATTGAAAAAAAAAATTGAGGAGGAAATTGAATAATGAAATTACTAGGTATGTTTAACTGATATGGTGGTTGGCACTAGGAGAGAGTATTGAAAATAAACAATAAAGGATTTTGATTTAAAGTGAATATGTGTATTAAGAGGTCTGATTGGTATGTCTATACTGAAATGTATGGTATATTGATGCCACACTGTTAATGTATTGTTGTGTATGTGTAGATTGAAATAAAAAAAACTTGGGGGGGGGAAGAAAAGAAATGTTGAACTCCATTGTGGCTGTACATTGAGGATGACCTCCAGCCTTTAGAAGGGGGCATGCATTTCTAAAGGAAAAGGGGTTTTGTTTTGTTCTTTCCTATAACAAGAAATGAAACAAAAAATGCCTTCCACAGTCAATGACAATGATAGAGAAATTACTTTATTCTCAGTTAATATCAATGGCTTAAATTCACCTTCAAAAAGAAAACAAATTTTTGAGAAACTTAAAAAACAAAATGCTGACATAATTTGTATCCAAGAAGTGCATATTTCAGATAACCAAGTAGACCTTCTAAAGAATATAAATATGGGAAAAAGTATTCGGCACTTGCAAATTAAAAAAAGGGGGTATTGCAGTATATGTAAAGGATTGATTGCAACACAAACAAATATATAAAGACCAAGAAGGAAGAATGTTATTTATAGAAGTAATTATAAATCAGAAAAAAATGTTATTAGTTACAATATATGCCCCAAACACAAACCAGAAAGACTTTTATAATAAACTCCACCATAAAATAATAGAATTCGAATACGACAATGTATGCATTGTAGGGGACTTTAATGCAATTCCAGACAAAGATAAAGATTATAGAAGTGAAAAAAAAGGAAAGGAGAGTACTCCCCTTGTCTTTCCAAAATATGGTAAGAGAACTTAATTTGAAAGATGTGTGGAGAGAATTAAACCCAAATAAAAAACACTACACTTTTTTTTTGAACCCCCATAAATCTTGGTCTAGAATAGATCAGATATGGATGGGCCCTGGGCTAATGGAGAATATTGAAAAGATTGAGATTGTGCCAAACGTATGGGCTGACCATAATCCCATACAAATTCAATGGAAAGGAAAGAAGAAAATAGGAAGGTGGACATTTAATAATACCATATTAAGAGATAAAGTACATATTGAAATGATAAAGAAAGAACTAAAAATATTTTTTGAAATAAATAAAAGAGAACACACCTCTCTACAGAATCTCTGGGATACAACCAAGGCTTATGTGAGAGGTTTAACTATTGCATATAACATTAAAAAGAATAAAGAAAAAAGACAACAACAAAATCAATGGAGGGAGAAACTGAAAGACTTAGAAACAAGTAGACGGAAGAATTTGAATAATTCAAATACTAAGAAAGAAATTGATTTAATAAAGCATAAAATAAATCTAAGTATACAGGAAGATTTGGCCTGGAAAATTAAATTAGCAAAGCAAAACTATTTTGAAAATGCAAATAAGCCAGAGGGTGGTTAGCCCACAAAATTAAAAAAGAGCAAGAAAAAAGAACGATTATAGCTCTTCAGGATCAGGAAGGGAAACTATGTACGCAGCCCCAAGAAAAGAAAGAAATCGCAAAGGAATTTTTTACGTAATTGTATAAACAAGAGAAAATATCAGAAAAATTTATTGATCAATACTTGAATAAAAAGAATTTGCCCAAAATTATGGATGAAGAGAAACAAAATTTGAATACTAAAATTACCATAGAAGAAATTAGAAAGGCAATTGGAACACAAAAAGCAAATAAGACCCCTCGACCAGACAGAATCCCTTCGGAATTTTACAAGGAATTCCAAGAAATAATAGAGGAGATTTTGGTGGATTTGTACAATGAGGCTTTGGAGAATGCTAGGGTGCCCAAATCATGGTTGGAAGCATATATTACTCTCATCCAAAAAGAACAATCAGATCCCCAAAAATACAAAATTACAGACCAATATCACTGTTAAATGTTGACTATAAAATAATGGCTACAATTTTGGTGGAAAGATTAAAAAGAGTACTAAATAGAATTATTCATATTGACCAGAATGGCTTCCTCCCTTATAGGCAAATAAAAACAAACACAAGAACGATTATGGATGTATTAGAATACTATGAGGTACATACAACTAGATCAATGGCATTGATATTTTTAGATGCCCAGAAAGCATTTGACAATTTGAACTGGAATTTTCTCATTAAACAATTAACAGGCATGAATTTGGCAAAAACTTCATAGGATTTATTAAAACTGTTAAGTTTGCATGAAGAGGCAGACACGGAGTGCTTCAGCTCTTAAGTTTTATTGTGACTTCAGCTCAGAGCGGACCCAATTTGGCTTAGCCGAGGCAGCTATATAAAGCTGGCTGCCTCGGCTGACAGCCAATCAGAGTGCAGGGTTTTCCCGCACTTTTTAACCAATGATTTCAAACACTTTACAAGAACAACCAATCAATTCAAACTCTGCATACATAACAAAAACAATCTACAATATGCAAACTGCAAAGATATTAATAAACGGGGAAAACACAGATGATATAAAAATAAACAAGGGAGTAAGACAAGGTTGTCCCTAGCCCCCTTATTATACATACTGGCAGAAGAGACTCTCTTAGCACAAATTAGGCAAAATCAAGAAATTAGAGGATTAAAAATTAAAAAAGAGGAATATAAACTTCAGGCCTTTGCCGATGATATGGTATTTATATTAGAAGAACCTTTAGAAACAAGCCCCATATTATTAGGAGAAATAGAGAAATATGGAAGGGTTATAGGGATAAAAATTAATAAAGATAAGACAAAAATTTTAACAAAAAATTGTACAAAGGAACAGAAGGAAGAATTAGCAAATACATTAGGTATGAAGACAGTAAAGTAAAATATCTAGGGATCTGGTTGACTGCTGGGTGTTCATCGATTAAGAAAGATAATTATGATAAATTAATATTGCAATTAATCAAAGACTTAGATAATTGGGTAAAATTGCAGCTATCACTATTGGGACGCATCTCGATAGTAAAAATGAATATCTTACCAAAATTGTTGTTTTTGTTCCAGACTGTGAAAGTCAAATTGGAGAAGAAATTTTTTGTAGAACTAAATAAATATGTATCTAAATTTATATGGCAGAAGAAAAAAGCTAGAGTTAAATTTAAATTATTGCAGGATGCCAGAAAAAAAGGAGGATTTGGCCTTCCAGACTTTGAACTATATTATGAGGCTGCTATAGTAAATTGGCTTAGATTGGGCTATAAATAGGAGGTTATTAATATTAGAGGGTTTCGATCTTCAACTTGGCTGACATGCTTTTATGTGGGATGGAAAATTTAAACATCATTCATATTTTCGAAGACACCATGTAAGAAATGTATTGTCTAACATTTGGGAAAAGACTAAAAAAAACATTATTTAAAGGTTCCACTGTGGTTATCCACGTTAGAAGCAGTTACGCACCCAAATGTAATGGACTATGAAAATATTGTCAGGTATAAAGATTTATTGTACGGTATAGGAGAGCTTAAAAATAGGAACCAAATAAAAGTACAAGGAAAGGAAATAGCATGGTGGTCCTTTCTACAAATCCAAACCCATTATAAAAAAGACAGAGAACAGTTTGGCTTCAATACGACTTTACAAGAATTTGACAAAATATGGATAGGAGAGGAAAAGAAAGCAATTAGTAAAATATATAAATATCTTTTGGATTACAAATTAAAAGAAGAAATAGTCACAGACTTTATGATAATATGGGCTAGAAACGTGGGCCATAGCATTGAATTAGATAAATGGGAACACATCTGGCAAATAAATGATAAATTAACCCTGTCTGTTGCTTATAAAGAAAATCTATATAAAATGGCTCATCGTTGGCACTTACCCCCTGCGAGATTGGCCAAGATGTACCCCAACTTACCACCTAATTGTTGGAAATGTAATTATGTACAAGGAAAATATTTCCATATGTGGTGGACCTGTCCATGTGCCCAGAAATATTGGAGGAACATAAGGAATTGGATTTTAAATATGACAAAACAAAACTTAAAATTTGAACCTGAAACCTTTCTTTTAAGCATGATAAATTTAAAGATGGGAAAAAAAATCAATATTTAATTCTGCATGTTATAACTGCGGCCAGGATAACTTACGCACAAAATTGGAAATTGACATCTATCCCTTCAGACGATATGGTAATTAAAAAAATTCATGAATGTGCCAAAATGGATAGCCTAACTAAGTTGTTAAAAAATAAACAAGATAGTGATTATTATGAAATATGGAATATTTGGTATGAGTGGATAAAGAAAACGTAACATTTGACACTTTGATAAGTCACGAAATAGTTAGAAGACGTGTAGTTAATATTAAATGATATAGAGAAACTAAAAGGTTAAAAGAACGAAGGAGTTATTTTAATAAGGTAGATCACGTTAATGAAAAGGATAAACATTTTAACCATATATATATATATATCTGCGTTGGTTTGTTTGTTTGTTTTAAATTTATGTTAAATAAATAAAATTTTATAAAAAAGAAAAGAAAAGCTTTTAACCGAGAAGCATGGGGAGAAGTGGTTGGAATTGGAGATCCTTCAACCAAGAAATTAAAAGACGCTTGCTCCTGTGGAGAAAAGCTATGGCAAACCTAGACATCATACTCAAAAGGAGAGACATCTTCACCCTGCCAACAAAAGGGCATAGAGTCAAGGCTCTGGTTTTCCCAGCTGCCATGTATGGCTGTGAAAGTGGGACCACAAAGAAGGCTGAGCGCCAAAGCATGGAGGCCTTTGAACTCTGGTGCTATAGGAGAAGACTCCCACGAGTCCCTCGGACTGCAAGGCCATCCAACAGGTCAGTCCTAGAGGAGATCAACCCTGGATGCTCTTTAGGAGGCCAGATCCTGAAGAGGAAACTCAAAGACTTTGGCCACCTCGTGAGAAGGAAGGACTCCCTGGAGAAGAGGCAAATGCTGGGAACTATTGAGGGCAAAAGAAGAAAAGGGGGACAGCAGAGAAGGAGGTGGTTAGATGGAGTCACCGAAAGCAGTCGGTGTGAGCTTAAATGGACTCCAGAAGATGGAAGAGGACAGGAAGGCCTGGAGGAATGTTGTCCATGGGACAGCGATGGGTCAGACACAGCTTCTCAACAACAACAACCATTCCTGTTCTAAAAGTGTTGGACAATGCTTCTCAGCTAAACCAAAGGAAAATAAATGTGATCTTTCCAAGGAACCTGTGTCCCCCCATCCCCCCCTGCCCCCACTCACCGTTCAAAACTGCTCAGAGAGACTCTTTGTAAAAGGCTGATAACAAGGCAGCTGATTGCTGAGGTCTGGCAGACACGCAGAACAATCAAATTAAAAGGTGTGAAAATCATTCCTTCAACCTCTTCACCCTTAAGAGCCACTTCAGTTTGGGGAGGAGAAAGGAATGGAATAACTATTGTCTCGGTTGATCCCTTGTACAAACCCCTATCAGTGAGGCTAAATAATCTGTGGTGGTTAATCTGGCCCGGTTGTGTGTTCATATGTCTGTCTCCCTCTGCATGCCCCTGTGTGTGTGTGTGTGTGTGTGTGTGTGTGTGTGTGTGTGTGTGTCTAAAACTGGTGGAAACTTGTAATTCAGGTCCTAACCTTGGACCTTGGAATGATTAAGGCCCAGGACTAGAAGACTTCTAAGGTACCTTCCAGCTCTATTCTGACTTTCCTTCCATTCTCCCCACCATCCAGTCACAACAGATGAAACTGCTACTTCTCCTCCTCCTCCTCCTTCCTCCTCCTTCCTCCTCCTCCTCTCTGCAAACCCTTCTCCCTTCTAGCACTGATGATGTTACCTAGTTGGGTCATGAAATGTCTGCAAGAAAACCACCAAGCTTAAAGACCACCAAGGAGCCCACAGTCCTCCTCCTCCTCCTCCTCTTCCTCCTCCTCAAGGAAAAACAGTCCAGCCGTCTTTAAAAAAAAAAGAGCATCTTTGGGACAACTATGAGCTGGATGACTGAGAATCTCCACAGACAGGTACATTATAAATAAGCTGAAGAAGCTTCTGGGATGAGAAGCAAGGGGGAAAAAAACCCCAAGAAATCTATAAAACCTAAGTAAGACCACATGCAGAATACTGCATCCAGTTTTGATCACCACACTATAAAAAAAGACATTGATACTCTTGATCAAGGGTCTTCAAACTTCATAAGTTTAAGACTTGTGCACTTCAACTCCCAGAATTCCTGAGCTAACATGACTGGAGGAGGAATTCTGGGAGTTGAAGCCCACAAGTCTTAAAAGAAGTTTGAAGACCCTTGCCCTAGAAAGAGGGCAGAGAAGAGCAACCAGGATGATGGGGGGACTGGAGGCTCAAACATACGATGAACGGTTGCAGGAACTGGGCCTGGCTAGTCTAGGGAAGAGAAGGACCAGGGGAGACAGGAGAGCAGTCTTCCAATATTTGAGGGGCTGCTACAGAGAGGAAGGAGTCAAGCTATTTTCCAGGGCACCTGAAGGCCAGTCAAGGAACAATGGATGGAAATTGATCAAGGAGAGATTCAACCTGGAATAAGGAGAAATTTTCTGACAGTGAGAACAATCAACCAATGGAACAGAAGTTGCCTTCAGAAGTTATGGGAGCTTCATCATTGGAGGCTTTCAAGAGGAGACTGGGCAGCCATGTGTCAAAAATGGTGTAGGGTCTCCTGCTTGGGGGGGGTTGAAATAGATGACTACAAGGTCCCTTCCAACTCTGTTAATCTGAAGCAATGGGCAAGAAGGCAGGTTAGTTTGCTCAGTGGCCTTGAGGAATTCAGCACTGAGAGATTATGAGATTCCCCCCACCTCCCCAGCAGCTGGGCCTTCTGGGAGCTACTGATATCATTCTTCTCCAGGAATGATACAAGGAGACTAAGAATTCCTTTGAAAGCAGCTGAGACATCCTTCCGCAAAGGTGCTCAGTTTATTTAAAGAACATTTCTTCACTATCCACCACTATGGTTCCTGAACAGTGGGGGGCAATCGGTCAAAAGGACCCTGGAATACCATGCAAATAGATTCACAGTCATTTTTTAAGCTGCCTCTGTGTGGGTTGGGCAGCTGTATAAATTCATTTAATAATAATAATAATAAATTAATCATCACCATCACAGAGAAAATCTTGGGGCAGAATTGTGTTAATCTATATGGGGATAAAAAAAATCAAGAGTTTGGTAGCATTTTTTCCCCTGACATATTAAATTAGACCAGACAACTTTAATTCTTCCTTACCTCCTGCTTAACCAAAAAATGAAGACTTTTAATAACATGGGGCTCTTTAAGATAAAATCCAGGTAGAATCAGCAACAAAAGGAGCTTCCAGACTTTTAAAGAAATTTCCAAAAAATGCTTAGGAAAAGAAAAACAGGATGTTGATGATGAAAAACTTTTAATTCAGCCGCTTGTCTGTGGAGCACATAAAGATTTTGTATTTCAGGATAAAAAAGAATTCCTTTTTCTTCTTAGAGCTATTTATCTGGAAGGCTCCAGCTTGCAAAAGACTGAACTAAACTTAAAAACCTCTATATCTGTGAGAGGACAATGACTGATTAAGAAGTTTGATATAGCAATAAAAATAAATAAAATAAAAAGTCTCTAAATACACATGCACTAACTTAGGAGCAATTTCTCTGAACATCTTCAAACATGTATACAGTGGAGTAGCATGCCAATTATTTTCTAGATTTGTCGTATCTCCATAAAATAAAAGAATATTAGATCCTCTCATCTATAAAGAAGGGTGAATGTTATCAGTATGGCGTTTTTTATCGCTTTCTCCTTTTCACATTTTTGATACCAGCTGTCTTGCCTGAGACCAGATAAGATTAATTCGATACTGTTTACAAAGAAAACAATATGAAATGAAGACAGGAGGAATTCTGGGCTAAACGTAAAAAATTAGAAATACTTGCCAATTGTTGTCAAAGGCGCCAGAGATTCTGTGTTTTATTTTCTGCCAGTCCTACTTGAAAGTTCATCAATTAATTGTTAACTATTTGCCAGGACCTATACAATATTTCTCATACTGGAAATGCAGATATATAACAGCTTTTAAAAAATATTCCTTTTATTTAGAAACCCCAAGACTTCACACTTGAAAGTTGGCCTTGGAAGTCTCTCCAAGTTTCTTCCTTCTAATTTTAAAATAACAAAATCCCAAAAGTATTTTGCAACCAAATGACCTTCAATGAAAGCCTAAAGTGCCATTAAGTTGTTTTGAAAAGATAAAAAGATGCTTTAAATTGCTGCTATTTAGTTCTCTAAAGCCAACCATTTTGAGACTTACTTTTCTGTAACTCACTATTATGCCAGTTGCCATCAGGATACTATTATTTAAAATCAGGGTTCTTACCCTGGAGAGATTAAGGAAGGTTAGCTTAATAGTGAACCCATGGAAGAAGTAAAGATATTAATGCAATGTTTTGTTCTGAAATAACTTTGCTTGAGGTTTGGAATCAATTATTTATTAAGTATATTTGCCACTCATTTCATACGGCAAGGATTCTCGGTGGCTTACAGCCTTAAAACATTGAAATCCTAATAGATCAATATTTCCCAAACACTAAAAATGTGGCCAGCTGGGGCCACTGATGGCCAACTCTGTTAGAAGTTTTAAATGCTGGTTT
Organism: Naja naja; assembly: GCA_009733165.1. Taxonomy (NCBI): domain Eukaryota; kingdom Metazoa; phylum Chordata; class Lepidosauria; order Squamata; family Elapidae; genus Naja; species Naja naja. The sequence continues at coordinate 92,815,039 of CM019151.1, forward strand.
TTATTTTTAAAGGCACCAGTTTTAGAATATAGAGTCTTGTTTTTTTTCCTTTCTCATAAAAATTGTACTTCTCCTTTGCTGCTTTTCCTTGGTAAACAAGAATAATTAGAGACTATAATCTAGTTAGTTCTCTACGCAGATGGTTAGTTAGGGAACGTAGATATTATTGTGGTCCATTGTCAGTTCTGATTTATGATGAGAAATCCCTGCAGTTTTATTGGCAAGGTTTTTCAGAAGTGGTTTGCTTTTACCTCTTTCCTAGGGCCGAGAAAGAGTGAAAGATGGGACTAGAATTCAGTCACCTAGTTTCTACCCTGAGGCCTTAAACACTATGATAAATCAGCAATTGTAGACACAGAATAAATCCATTAAATTCCATGGCATGTATTTCCTGACATATGTCTGAAAGAGTATAGGGTTTCCTGCCTGAGCAAGGGGTTAGACTAGAAGACTTCCAAGGTCCCTTCCCACTGTTACTCTACATTCTATGATCTATTCTGCTCTCTATTCTCCTCAGAAATACAGAATTCTTTTTTCAGCATCCAGATAATTCACTTTACCTATAAGCCAAGCAATATTCACTGGTCCTAGCCATAATTCACGGGATATTTCTTGTAGTTACTTTTAAAGTCTACACTTTCTCAAATTGGGAACCAACAAGGGACCTTATGGAAGTAATCCCTATTTCGCTTAAATTACTAAAGGGGGAACGTTATACAGGGCTGATTTCCATTCATTCACAGAACCATGGGATCCAAATTTAGAAAACCCACAGGCATAAAGCCCTTATGGCCACCAGGTTGCATGAATTCATGTGCAGAGAAGAGCAACAAAGGTAAGAAAGGAAGGAAAGAAAGCATGGAGGAAGGAAGGAAGGAAGGAAGGAAGGAAGGAAGGAAAGCAAGAAAGAAAGGAGGAAAGGAGGAAAGAGAAAGAAAGAAAGAAAGAAAGAAAGAAAGAAAGAAAGAAAGAAAGAAAGAAAGAAAGAAAGAGAGTAAAGCAAGAAAGCAAGAGTGTCTATGGAGATTCTCCATCACCCAGGTCATGGTTGTCCCAAAAGTGCTTTTCCAAAAGGCAACTGGATTTTCTTGGTTGTTGATTTTTTTTTCCACCATCAAAACTGAAGACACTTCTTAGATGAGAAGCAAAATGCTTTCAAGGAAAACCAGCAAGAAAGTCCAGTGGCCTTTTGGAAAAGGCCCCTTTGGGGCTCACCTTGATGTGTTAAGGACATAGTTCTCTCCCCTGTCTAGGGAAGTGAGGAATATGCTCTAAGCCCCTTATCTTTTCTTGCCAATGACTCCCTTCCCTTCCTTGCAAATTAAGGGATGGAAGGATTTCTCAATTATATATGCAAAGGGCTCCCATTAAATGGAAATTATCATTACAAAAAGAGAGAGGAGCAAGCAAACAACACCTGGCCACCAACTGTTCTGAATACTCTGGCAGTTTCTAGTGACCTGGAATTCTGATGCATTCTACAAGGCACATAATTCCTATTTCTACACTTGCAACATTTGGAAAAAAGCATGATTTTTAAAAAGTTCTTTTTGATTTTATATGCATCTCTGTTTCTAGAGGACACACTTCTGCTTTAATTAGGAATTCAGATAGATTGCAGTTTGAATTCAATAATTTAGGAGTTAACTTAAATCATCCGTGATCCCATATTTGAAATTGTTTCTACATGCTGAGATGAATTCGTAATTATCACTAAGCACAAAAATATGTTTCATCATGACCTATTTTTTTAGGACAGGATCCAAGCAGAATTAAAGCCAAAGCAATATATTTCATTGCTGTTATTTTGCAGGAATAATAATCAAGAAAAGCCAGTTAAAGAACTAAAGATCCTTATTTTATCACTACTTTGCTTAGTTCTCTAATAAACTTTAGAGGGCATGTATTTTAATTTATAGTTTAGTATATTAGTTTTATTAATGTTAGATAACCAACCATTTTGAGACTCTTACTTTTCTGTAACTCACTATTATGCCAGTTGCCATCAGGATACTATTATTTAAAATCAGGGTTCTTACCCTGGAGAGATTAAGGAAGGTTAGCTTAATACTGAACCCATGGAAGAAATAAAGATATTAATGCAATGTTTTGTTCTGAAATAACTTTGCTTGAGGTTTGGAATCAATTATTTATTACATATGTTTGCCACCCATTTCATACGGAAAGGATTCTCGGTGGCTTACAGCCTTAAAACATTGAAATCCTAATAGATCAATATTTCCCAAACACTAAAAATGTGGCCAGCTGGGGCCACTGATGGCCAACTCTGTTAGAAGTTTTAAATGCTGGTTTTTTATTTTTAAAGGCACCAGTTTTAAAATATAGGAGTCTTATTTGTTTCTTTTTCTTTTCTCATAAAATTGCACTTCTCCTTTGCTGCTTTTCCCTGGTAAACAAGAATAATTAGAGACTATAGTCTAGTTAGTTCTCTACGCAGATGGTTAGTTAGGGAACGTAGATATTATTGTGGTCCATTGTTCTGATTTATGGTGACTGCAAGGCAAATCCCTGCAGTTTTATTGGCAAGGTTTTTCAGAAGTGGTTTGCCATTGCCTCTGCTGATTTGGCCATGTTCTTTGCCGCAAATACCTGATTGATTGCTTGATTGATTGATATTTCCAGGTAGGGAAGGCACAGGTTTCGAAAAGCATTAAAAAGAAGATAATTGGAGTCATCTTTTCAACCCCCCAAGGATAATTTCCCCCAAATTGCTGCCTTTCGTATCTTGAAATGGTGTGTTTGCAGCTAACCTGCCGGAAATCGATGCAGAATTAGGATACTGTGTGGGTTAAGCATCCATTCAAAAGCGTATCGCCCAAAAGCGATATGATAACCTGGAAAGGTTAACAATAGCCAGGTGATAATGTATTACTTTAATAACAACCGTTCTCCCTGTAGTTGGGAGAAGATCTTGGAATCCTGGTTCACCTTTTTTTCCTATCTCATAACTTTTTGAAGCTTCACTGCATATGTTGACAATCTTTTCATTCCAGAGAGAATCCAGCAATAAGAACCCAGCCATCTTGTTCACCCATTGGTGTAGGTAGGATTCTTACCCAGCAAACAGAATCTTCTTCAAAGATTTTATGTCGTTCATACCAGCTGGATATAGAATAAGGAGCCTGAGAAGTCCAGATTTGATATCACCTGATTTGACTGAGTGGAGACACTCAAGATTTGCCCAACAGCATTTGATACAGAATAGGGCTAGAAGAGACCTTAGAGGTCTTCTAGTCCAACCCCCTGCTCAAGCAGGAGACCCTGTACCATATTCCAGACAAGTGGCTGTCCGGCCTCTTTTTAAAATCCTCCAGAGATGGAGCACTCACAACTTCTGAAGGCAAGTTCTCACGGCCAGGAAATTTCTCCTTAGTTCTAAGGTTGCTTCTCTCCTTGATTCATTTCCATCCGTTGTTTCTTGTCCTGCCTTCTGGTGCTTTGGATAATAATTTGACCCTCTCTTCTTTGGGGCAGCCCCTCAAATACTGGAAGACTGCTATCATGTCTCCCCTACTCCTTCTTGTCTCTAGACTGGTCAAACCCAAATCCTGCAAACTGTTCTTCATATGTTTTAGTCTCCAGGCCTTTAATCACCTTAATTGCTTTTCTCTGCACTTTTTCCAAAGTCTCAACCTCCTTTTTTGTAATGTGGTGACCAAAACTGGACGTAGGATTCCAGGTGTGGCCTCACTAAGGTTTTACAAAGCAGTACCACTACTTCACATGCTTCAAGAGAGACTTGAACCTCAGCTGCAAAGTCAGGGTGATGGCAACACAAGTCTTATTATTCCATTATTATTATTATTATTATTATTATTATTATTATTATTATTCCTTCTCCTTCTTCTCCTTCTCCTTCTCCTTCTCCTTCTCCTTCTCCTTCTTCTTCTTCTTCCTCTGCACCATTATGAGGGCAATATTCTGAGGGATTCTTTTTTCCAGGCATCAGCTGAGGAAGAAGGATGCTCAGGGCTCTAGAATTTGAAGGGGTTTGAATCTTCCTGGCTTGAGAATTTGAATCACTTTTCCCTTCATGTCTCTCCAGAAAATGGATCTGATAAAGAAGCAAATATAGCAGCTGCGAGGTCCGCTCATTCTTAGGATATGAGATAGCTGGGCATGAGGCAGGAGACAGGCAAAAGAGAGTGTGGAAGAGAGAGATTGGTGACTCTTGCGTTTACCCAGCTCAATAGAAGAGGAGATGGGAAGAGGATTCCATATTTCACCCCTTCGGAATGCCTCAAATATCTCCTATTAGTTTGAGTCCCAATTTTAAAAAAAGGATTACAGGTAGTCTCCACTTACCAAGTCAATTGAGGCCAAAAGTTATGTATCCTCCCTTACTTTCCTATTTTCATATATTGTTTTGCATTTTATATTTTGATAAACTAAAAAATACATTTCTATGGGAATACATGTTTATCCTGCCTTAGTGTTCTCTGGATCCCAACTCATCCTGTCTTTTAGAAAAACCATAAAACACAGCTGCAAATATCCATTATATATAATTTATTGATCTTTTATGGCACTCATCTTCCAACAACTCAAGTTAGCTCATAAAAGGCAGAGAAATTACAATAAAAATAGTAAAGGATATTTGTCTTTTAATTTGCTGTTTGTTATTATTTTGGGGTAGGAAAAAAAGTGGCACAGAAATGGAAGAAAAATTACTTCCTTTTCTAAAAGATATATCTTAGTGAAAGACAACTAACAAAAAAGGATACATCCATTCCGTACATGGAGAAAAAACTCTTTAATGTAAATTTTAAAAATACTCCTATAAACTTTACAATGATTTAGAAAAAACTAAGAGGAGAAAAATAAGAAAGTCAAATAAACTTAATATCTTTTAAAATTGATTAAGATTTAAACTCCTAATTAAATCAAAGACATACAGAAATGGCTTGTTTACTTTCTTCTCTTTTTCAGCATTTTTATCTTCTCGTTTGCAGAATTGTAAAGCTATTTCAGAAATTAAATACATATCCCACCATCAGAAGAATAAACGGAAAAAAATCATTCTCTTGGTTCAAGTTCCACATTTAATCAAGCAACATTCTTCATAATATATTAATTCTATCTTTGAGAAAGAGCATTTAACATCTCATTTACAGCTTTTAAATTCCTATAGGAGAAGAAGGATTTGCTAAGAGAAACTCAATAGCAGTCATACTAGAAACATTTCACACACACAGAGAAATAATCTCCGTCTTTATTTATCGATTAGCCTTTGGACCATATCAAAGTGCAGAGTTCCAGAAACAAATTATTATTAAAATTTGATAAAAGCAATTTAAAATAGAATTGGATAAAATATGATTTAAAATGAAATTGGAATAAAATACAATTTAAAATGAAATTGGAATAAAATACAGTCTCTAATGGACTGTCATAAATCAAGGACTATCTGTGTTCTCACCTAGAATGGCTCTGGCCCATCCAATGAGCTTTGTAACATCTTTCATATGTCGGTTTGCATGTAACAATTTACATTTTTTCAGAAGATGTTTGTGGCCGCCTGTACAGAATGAGAGCTGGGATTTCCTGCATCTTCCTATCTCCTGAGCTTAAATAGAGAATCTGTGCAGAATCTGGAAGGGATAATTTTGCCTTTTTATTTTTCTAACATTTTGCAAGGACCAGGGGAGACAGGAGAGCAGTCTTCCAATATTTGAGGGGATGCCCCAGAGAGGAGGAAGGGGTCAAGCTATTTTCCAAGGTACCTGAAGGCTAGACAAGGAATAATGGATGGAAACTGATCCAGGAGAGATTCAACCTGGAAATAAGGAGGAATTTTCTGACAGGGAGAACAATCAACCAGTGGAACAGAGGTTGCCTTCGAAGTTGTGGGAGCTTCATCACTGGAGGCTTTTAAGAAGAGACTGGACTGTCATCTGTCAGAAATGTTGTAGGGTCTCCTGTTTGGGCCAGAGGTTGGACTAGATGACCTACAAGGTCCCTTCCAACTCTGTTAATCTGTATCTGTGTCAAGTATCAGTCTTTCGCCCTGAAAGAGTACCCAATTAAAGGTTTGAACTGCCCTCTTTTCCATTTTTTTTTGCAAAAGCCAAGTTTTAGCAAGTGAAGCTTCCTCCAAGATGACAAAGTGTGATTTCACTTTGGAAAAAAAAAGGAGTTGCCAGGAAGGGGTGTTAGTCATGTTTACTCACAAACAAATGCCATTTATTACAGGTTGATTGAAATCCCAGACAATCTGGCTACTTAAAGAGTTTGCCAATTTCAAGGCTGCAGCATCCGAGCCGTAATACGAGTAGCTATAGGTAATAAATCCATTTTATTTATGGATATCTATCAACCTAGTCCTCCTAGTGCAGAGCAAAAATAAATATTCTGAGCCAGGAATGCTGAGTAAATTCAAAAAAGGAAGTGAGTTTTTCTTTTCTTTTTTTAAGGGGGTGTCATAAAAATCTGGCTTAAGGCAGGGAGAAATGGAAGTCAGAGCTGGCCCACTTGCTGAGATGACCAAATAACAGAGTTGGAAGGGTCCTTAGAGGTCTTCTAGTCCAACCTCCTACTCAAGCAGGAAACTCCATACAGTTTCAGACAAGTGGCTCCTCTTGAAAACCTCCAGAGATGGATCATCCACAACTTCTGAAGGCAAGCTAGGCTCAAACCATTTAGGAACCACAAACCTAAATCAAGAGGCACTGCTCCTGAAATATAAATGTCCAAAACTTGAAATTTCGTATCCACTACTTAGCTATTTTTCCCCTAGCATTGGGCCTTCAAGAAACTTTAGAAAACATTTCTCTTTAAGTGCGAAGAGACTTAGAAGAACAGAGTTGAAAGGGACCTTGTAGGTCATCTAGCCCAACCCCCCCCCTGCTCAAGCAAGGGACTCTATACTATTCCTGACAGATGTCTCTTCTTGAGAGCCTCTTCTTGAGAGCCTCCAATGATGAAGCACCCACAACTTCCAAAGTCAAATTGTTCCCTTGGGTGGTTTCATCTTATTTCTAGGTTGAATCTCTCCAGGTTGAATTAGATATTTGACTAACCCTGATCTTGGTCTTCAGGAAAGTTTTCAAGACTTGGGCTTTACTAAGCCCATCCTGGGAGGTAGGCTATATGGAATAGGGGGAGTGGGATATTTTTGTGCCTTATTTCGTTGTCCTAATGGGGTTTCTTATGTTTTGGCTTCATGACTGGAGGCCTGCTGAATTGGGCTTAACAGAGGCTTAGGATTCCATGATTTGGTTCAACCATTCTCCTTAAACTTAATGTTGGGCAGTAAGAAACCATGGTTAAAAGAGACTAGGTTTTGCAAGCTACCTCACCCCAGGGAGTATATTCAAGGAATGTACTGCAATTCAAGGCACTGCCTTACCTATCTTCTGGAGGGGATGATAGGGCAGTGCTAACTGCAGATCCCATCTTCCCCAGCCAGCATGACCATTACTGTTTAGGGACCTTCAATAAATGTCTTTGAATATTCAACCTCTTCCATGAAGAGAGACTATTAATCCAGAAGCCCAAATGGGAAGACTTTGGGTTCTTAAAATCGCTGAATTTAGAATCTCCTAAGAGCCTTCAGGCCCCAACTTCTCCACCCACCTGAGACCAGATAAAGTGGATTTTTGCAACCAAATTAAGAGCAGAGACCACTGAAGGTCCAATCCTGTTTCTTTGCTCTTCTTTCTCTTCCTCTTTTTCCATTGTGTAAATAAGAAGCAGGACCAAAAGCAAGGATTATTTTAAAAGACAAGGATCCTGACCTCCCCCTACTCCCCCGATTGGGCAATAAAGAAGCCCAGAGGTGGGGAGGGTCAAAGATTGAACCCAGGGCGGAAGAGTATAAAATCCCCCTCCCCAAATATCGGCAGCCTCATCCAACCTCTCAGAGATCCAATCCAGGCAATTTTCTCCCGCAAAGGGATTTTACTACGCCATCCAAAATGAACCCCAGCAATTCAGGTAAGAAATCACCTTTGGGGCGCCCTATTTCTCCTCCTCGGTTTGTCCTTTCTCTCTCTCTCTCTCTCTCTCTCTTTACGGGGCAAAGCAGATGGAGGGTGTCGGTTAGCCGGGACAAAAAACGTTTTCTAGCCCGTTTGGGGCCGCGAATTGAGCGGCTTTTGGAGACAGCCAGGCTCGGGCCGTTCCAAACCCAGTTTTACGGGGCAGAAAACGCGAGGAAGGGAAATTTCTCTGGGTTTGGGACGACTCCCTTCGTCCGGGCCACGGGAGGGCTGCGATCCGCGCTCGCCGATTCCAACGAGTCGGACGAATTGAGCGGTATCCTAGGCTTAATCCTGGGTCATTTGTAGAGGTATTCGTGCGTCCTGGAAACTGGAAAAGCGGCGTCGTGTGAACGGGAGCTCACGCCTGCTTGCCCCAAACCAATAAGTTGACACAAGGCGGCTAACCAGCTCGTTTAAAAAAAAAACCCTCCAACTGGCCTTTTAATCGGGTCTCCTGCTTGAGCAGGGGGTTGGACTAGAAGACCTCCAAGGTCCCTTCCAACTTTCTGTGTTGGATCGGGAGGCGTGTTGGTCGATGGGTTTTTTTTCCCCCTTCCTTTTCTCTCTCTTTTTGGGCAGGTTCTGAGAAGTGAAGCCCACGAGGCTTCGGGAAAACGGGCCGATTCCCAAACCCCGAACTCCTCTACCGCGTTCAGATATAAGCCCCATCTAGGTTGGGGGAAGGGGTGGGGGACGCGGTCTGAAGGCGCGGATCCTCTCCAAGTTGCGCTTCACGTTGCGCTCTTGTTTTGTTTTTTTTCCCCTTCTCCCTTCCCTTCCCTTCAGGAAAATGGGCCAAACTCAGAGCCCCCAGGGGCGAGCGAAGGAAACGGACTATTTATACCAAGGAGCAAGTGGCCCGCCTGACCGAGGCCTTCGAAGCACACCCGTATCCCGGCTACGAGGCCCGCGAGAGCTTGGCGCGCGAGCTCGGTATCCCGGAGGCGCGAATCCATGTAAGAAGGGATGGATATGCCCCTCACCCCGCGCGACACACACACACCCGACCCGGGGCAAAGTGGGAAGACTGTGGGAAGGGAAGGAACTTGGTCTCCGGCTTGGAAGGGACCTCGCTGCAGCCTGGATGTGATCTCTCCCCTTTGACAGAATAAAAAGTCTCTCTCTCTCTCTCTCTCTCTCTCTCTCTGGCTTGTTTTCCCCCCAGGTCTGGTTCCAGAACAGAAGAGCCAGGCAGCCGAAGCTTTCGAACTCCGTGGAAAGCGGAGAAAGCAGCAGGCAGGAGGACACTCCGGAGTCGAGGCTAGCATCTGTCAATCTGGACTATTCATCCCTCGCAGCGGGACCTGTTTGGGGTGACTCCAGGCTCCAGGGAAGCAATTGGACCTTCCCAGGACCCTCGCAAACGTTTCAACCGCTGGAAGGGAGCCAGGACATTGCAGGTCCTTCCAGGTTGCAAGTCCCAGCAGCGCCTGTGGAGTCCACTCTCCCAGGTCTGCATAGCTCGTGGGACCTCAGTGCTCCTTCTGGATCTGGGCTGGTCCCCACCCTTCCTCCCCCTCCCCCACAGCACCACCTCCTGCAACCTCCCCTAGAGTCCTACTCCTATCCCGCCTACCATCCGCAGCAGCAGCAGCAGCAGCAGCAACAGGCTCCGCAGCTGGGACAGCCTTACTATTCCACCCAGGCCTGCTCCTTTCCTGATCCAGCCTTGAGTCTCCACGGAGTCTCGGAGCTGGAAGGACCTTTGGGCTTGACTCAGGGCTCAGCGGCCGAGGGAGAGATGCCCCAGCCTGGTTTTTATGGGAACGAAGCGGTAAGCTGGGAGAACTGGAGGTAACTGGTCTGTATGGAGGACCAGTCTCTGGATTTCTCAGCTTGCACTTTCTATGCCCATCAAAGGCGCCCTTTATTTATTCATCGGAGCACTTTGTTTTAAAGGGGGGGAACACATATCTTTTAAAAAAACTTTAAAAAGAATGTGTGTCTGAAAATGCTTCTCAGGGAGGGACGATTTGCAATAAACTTTGTTCTCCAACTCAGATGGTCCGTTTTCTTATTCCTAGAAGGAGGCCAAGTGGAAAACTGATTTCCCTTTTTTTAAAAAAGGGAACTTGTCAGGCGAGTGGATTATGGGGTGTTAAGTCACGTGTACTCACAAACAAATGCCTTGTAGTAGTGGTGCAAAGTTAATGAAATGGAGACCGATAGACTACCCAAATTATGCCTGCTAGAGCAAATAAAATTACAATCACAAAGCTCTTGGATCACCAAACTAACAAATTTTGTAAGAAGCTGTGACCTTCTTGTCACTTGTGCAACAGGAGAACAATAAAAAAAGAGTTGCCCAAAGAATTAAGGATATAGAAGCACAAACTGATATAGCTATCTTTAGTAAGGTGGGTAACTTGAAATGGCTGAGTAAATACAAGTGTACTTTTCAAGTAGAGAGTTACTTGAAGTTACAACTCCCAAAACAGCTTAGGGAGATATTTACGAGAGCGAGATTCAAACAGCTTGACACAATGGTCAGATATGGGAGATTTCATGTTATACCATACAATGAGCGTCTCTGCATTTGCAGAGCGGCAGAGGTAGAGGACCTAGCTCACATCCTATTTGACTGTTGCATATATAAGAGGGTGAGAGACAGGTATCTTGGTCTATATAACCAGACAAATGACCCATTGGGATCTCCATACCAAAATAACTTACCATGTCCAGCCAGAACTTGAAAATAACATCTAACGTAGCACAGTACTTAAACAAAATGATCCGGTTGAGATCTGCATATGTGGGACTGATTGGGGTAGACCGCAAGGGTGATTCTGAAATATAATGCTATCATATTTTATCTGTTCTTTAAATTATTGTACATTATTACAACTTCATTTTAGATTGTATTTTATTATTCATCTAAATTGTATTTTATTTTGATTCCATTTTAAATTCTATTTTTATCAAATTCCATTTTAAATCAGATTTTACCAAATTTCATTTTGAATTGTTTTTATCAAATTTTAGCAACAATTTATTGCTGGAACTTTGCACTTTGATGTGGCCCAAGGGCTAATCAATAAAGACTTATTATTATTAAATGCCGTGTATTTTGGATTCAGTAAGAGGGGAGGTTGTCCTGCGTTTGCAGACTTTACCTCTTTCCAAGCCAGAGCAGCCAAGGTGGGAAGGAACACTTATCTAGAAAATGGGTGGAAACTGCCAGGCATTTATTTTCCTTTCCTTTCTGTATGAGAGGGAGGGGGAGAGAGAGAGACACTTCTGAGCCAGCATCACCAACCAGAGTCAGAAAACTAAGTGGCTTATTTTGCAGGGGTGTCATAAGATCAGGCTTAAGGCAGAGAGAACTTGGAGAAAGACAGATTAACCAAAGATTCCAAATGCCCCTTTAACTGAGATATTTGACTAATCCTGATCTTGGTCTTCAGGAAGGTTTTCAAAATCCTGGGTGTTTCTGAGCCTGTCATGGGAGGTGGGCTATATGGATGGGTGGGAGAGGGACATTTTAATGCCTTATTTGGTTACCCTAACCATGTTCTGGTTTTATGGCTGGAAGCCTCCTGGGTTGGGTTTAACAGAGGCTTAGGATTCCCTGATTTGGTTCAACCATTCTGCTAAAACTTAACATGGTTGGTTTTCCTTTGGTGCTGTGAGAAAATTGGAGTTGGTAAAAGAAACCATGGTTAAACACCTCAAAAAACAAGCAGCACTGATTTTTCTGGATGCGCAAAAAGCTTTCAATAATTTAAATTGGGAATTCTTTCTATATCAAATAAAAGAGATGATGTTTGGGCCAAATTTTGAAAAGATGGTAGTTGAAATTCATTCTGTGTGGCAAGCTAGTGTAATGGCTAACAGTGACTTTACTGGAAGATTTAATATAGCCAAAGGAGTGAGACAGGGCTGTCCGATGTCACCTCGAATCCTTATTCTTGGAATAGAAATTTTGTTAACACAGTTCAGGAATAAAAAAGAAATTACAGGAACCAAGATAAAAAAGGAACCATTGAAGGCCCATTGGATGTTCTGAAGGCCCAATCCTGTTTCCTTGCTCTTCTTTCTTCTTCCTCTTCATCTTTTTCCATTTTTGTGTAAACAGGAAGCAAAAGCAAGGGTTATTTTAAAGGGCAAGGATCCTGACCTCCTCCCACTCCCCCGATCAGGCAATAAAGGAGCCCAGTGGTGGGGAGGGTCAAAGATTGAACCCAGGGCTGAAGAGTATAAAAGCCCCCTCCCCAAAATATCGGCAGTCTCATCCAACCTCTTAGAGATCCAATCTGGGCAAATTTTCTCCCGCAAAGGGATTTTTACTTCGCCATCCAAAATGAACCCCAGCAATTCAGCTAAGACCCTGGAACCCCAGCATGCATAGTAAGGGCAGAAATGGGAGTCCATGCGATTGGCACTAGGGCCATGTTGAAGACAGTTTATTATTGGCTAAGAATAATCGAGATGGAGGAAGGGAGGTTACCAAAGCTAGCGCTAATGGATCAGATTATCTCAAATAATAAAAATAATTGGTTGTCAAGAGTTTTGAAGCAGGTAGCAAGCTTTGGTATTCCGTTAAACTGGCAGCAGTATCATCATAGGCAGATCCGAACTTGGACTGTACAGAGATTTAAGGACATAAGTGCACAATTGGACATCGCACAAGGTGACAGCAGTAAAAGTTTGCCCCTGATTATCGGCCAATAAACAATTTTTTAAATAGAAAAATATTTAACTTTGCCTTTATCTCCCATCATAAGGAGATTTTTTTACCAAATTGAGATTGGACCAACTTCAAATAAACATGCTTTGGGGCAGGTCTAAGGGGATCCCTGTAAGCGAAAGAGTTTGTTTCAACTTCCCCCATCCCACATAAACAATGTCCCATGTAATTTTTGATTGCCCCCTGTACTCAGAGTTGAGGAAATATCAGCTGGGAAGGATCTTTTATACCAGCACCCAAATGTCTAAAGAGCGCTTCTTGCAACATTGTTTGTTAGGTTCTAATCTGAAGTTGGTGAAGTGGATTGCCAAATTTGCTGTAAAATTGATGGAAAAAAGGACAAAGTTGGTGCAGCAGAGTGGGGTAAGATTGTAGGAAAGATCACTTGACTTAAAAATGTAATTTTAAAAGTAGTTTTAAGATTGTTTGGGGTAGATGAAGGGGTGACATGGTAATATAATTTTAATCATATTTAACCTGTATCTTAAATCATTGTATTCTATCCTGATTCCATTTTGGACTGTATTGTATTCCAGTTTCATTTTGAATTGTATTTTATTCTATTTCATTTTGAGTTGTTTTTCTCAAGTTTTAGTTTTTGGAGCTCTGCACTTTGGTATGGCCTAAGGGCTAATCAATAAATAAAGATCAAGTATTAATTCAGGTAAGAAATCACTTTTGGGGTGCCCTATTTCTCCTCCTCGGTTTGTCCTTCTCTCTCTCCCTTTACAGGGCAAAGCAGACGGAGGGTGTCGAGACAAAAAACGTTTTCTAGCCCTTTTAGGGCTGCGAATTGAGCAGCTTTTGGAGAGAGCCAGGCTCGGGCCGTTCCAAACGGTTTTACGGGGGAGAAAACACGAGGAGGGGGATTTATCTGGGTTTGGGGTGACTCCCTCCACCTGGGCCAATCCAGGCTTATTCGTGCATCCTGGAAGCTCGGAGAGCTCATAGCTGCTGCCCCCTATGATCAGGCCTTGCTTGCCCACACCATTAAGTTAATACAACCCAGCTAACTAGCTCAGTTGGTAGGTGTCTGCCCTGGCATGGCATCCTAGGTTTAATCCAAGGCTAATTTGTTAGGGCGAATGTTAATACAACTTGGCTAAACCAGCTCACTGAAAAAACCTCCCACCCGCATGGATTGGGAAGCTTGTTTGGTTGGTGGTTGGGGTCTTTTTTCCCCTTCAGATTAAAAGAATTCCACCCTTCCAGGGTTCAAGCTGATTGCAAAACCGAGGAAATGTTGTGTGGACACTGCGGTCTTGATGTGGGCATCCTGTCCAAATTGTGCTTCCCATTGAGCTCTTTGTTTTTCTCTCTCTTCAGGAAAATGGCCCAAAGTCGGAGTTGCGAAAGGTGAGCAGAAGAAGAAGAACCAGTGGTGATTTACACAAAGGAGCACGTGACCAGGTTCACCAAGGATTTCTAGATGCACCCCTACCCTGGCTAGGAGGCCTGTAAGGGCACGGCAACCTGGAGGCCCGTATCCATGTAAGGACAGATTGTCCCACCAACCAGGCCAAAGGAGAGACAGGAGAGGAGAAGGAGCAGATGGCTCCGAGAAGCATGGTAAGTGAGAAAGTTTTCAGTTCTTAAGAGTGTTGAACTCTCTGAAGCCTTCAAGGCCCCAACTTCTCCCCTCCATGAGAGGTCAGATAGAGTGGGCCTTTGCAACCAAATTCAGAGCAGAGAGAACTGAAGCTCCTTTGGATGTTTGGAAGGTGCCAAACCACTTTGGGGTCCAATCCCGTTTCCTTCAGGGTCTTTTGCCTCCTCTGGAAATCAGTGGAGGAATCAATAGCAGTGCCCATTTTCAGCGGTCTTCTTAAAATATATATATTTTCATAACGGGCTGATTCCGAAAATGAGCAGACAGTGGTGTGGTGCCGTGTGAACGTGGCCTAGAGGTATGAATCCTGCCCTTTTTCCTTCCAGAGACAAATTGGGCTTCACATTTCTTTCCCCTTCAGGAAAATGGGCCGAAGTCAGAGGTGCGAAAAGTGAGCAGAAGAAGCAGAATTTATACCAAGGAGTATGGAAGCTTTACAAATGCACCCTTTGTTTTTATGGGGTAATGTTCTGGGTTTCTGGCTGGAGGTCTGAGTTTGGATCAACACAGACTTAGGGTTGACTGGCTTGGTTCACCTGTCCTGCTAACTCTTCATGTTGGGCAGTGTTCCCTTGGTGCTGTGCAAAAATGGGGGTTGGTAAAGGAACGGCCATTTTAAATTGTACTCTTAAAATATAAATATCTATTTACAATGGGCCGATTCCAAAAACGAGAAGATGGTGCCTTATGAACGCGGCCTAGAGGCGTGAATCCTGCTCTTCTTTCTTCCAGAGACAAATTGGGCTTCGTATTGTCCTTCACGTTCCTTTCTCCCTTCAGGAAAATGGGCCAAAGTCGGAGCTGAGAGAGGAAGTAGTAGACGATTTATACCAAGGAGCATTAGCCTACTCACCAAGGCCTTCAAGGTGCATCATCTATTAGGCCTGAGAGCGCTTGGCATCCCTGAGGCCCTGAATACATGTAAGAAGGAAGGTACTGCACTTCCCACCAACGGGGTCAAGGGGTATCTGGGGACAAAAAAGCGAAGAAGGCAGAGAAAACCAAGGTCAATAACAGGGCTGGTCTTGCTCTCCCTCCTGGTTTTTCAAGTCTGGTCCAGAACCGGAGATCCAAAACCTGGAATCCATTTGGCCACTGGGGAAAGTGTTGGGCAGGAGGCCTCCTAAGTCAACTGGCAGCATGGACTTCTCCACCCTCTCAGCAGGGACCTGGAATTGGACGTGTAGCTGAACCTGCTTCTCAGTAGGGGCGATTGGCAATAAACTTTGTTCTGAAACTCTGGTTTCCCATCTTTTTGTGGGGTTTCTTTCTGGTTTTGAAGCTAGTTGTGTCCTGAGCTTGGCTCTAGAGAGGCTTAGGGAGTGCAAGGGGGTGCAAGTAGTCTGGCTAATGTGACCTGGGCTGTTTGATCCTGTTTCTGAGGATGAAGTGGACAGGATTATGCGACGACTGAGTTCCACCACATGTTTATTGGACCTGTGCCCTTCCTGGTTGGTTTATGCCTCCAGGGAGGTCACCTGCAGCTGGCTCCAGGCAGTGGTCAATGCCGTTAAGGAGGGATTTTCCCGCTGCCTTGAAAGAAGGCAGTGGTGAGACCCCTCTGAAAGCCTGCCCTGGACAGCTGTGTTGATAACTTCCGTCCAGTCTCCAACCTTTGCTTTTTGGCAAGGTTGTTGAAATGTGGTGGCTCAGCAGTTTCGCTTTTCCTGGATGGCGGACTACCTAGATCCTTACCAATCAGGCTTCGACCTGGGTTTAGCACAGAGGCGGCATTGGTGGCGCTGATGGATGATCTCTGGAGGGCTTGGGACAGGGTTTTTCCTCTGTCCTGGTCCTGTTAGACTCTCAGCGGCTTCGATACCATCGACCATGGTATCTTGTTGCGGCGCCTCAGGGATTGGGAGTGGGGGCAATGTTTTGCAGTGGTTCTCCTATCCTCGGAGCTGCACAATCAGTGTTGGCAGGGGCAGAGGTGCGCTCGATGGCTCTCACTTGGGTCCCCAGGGGTCGGTCCTCTCCCCCCTCTTGTTCAACATCTATATGAAGCCGTTGGGTGAGATCATCCATGGTTTGGGGTGAGTATCATCAGTATGCTGATGATACCCAGTTTTACATCTCCACCCCAAACCACGTCAGTGATGCCCTCTTTGTGATATCCCGTTGTCTGGATGCGGTACAGACCTGGATGGACGGAAACATGCTTCGACTCAACCCGGCCAAGACTGAGTGGCTGTGCATACCGGCATCTTGGTCCAGTCAGGAGATTCCACCATTGGTCATGGGGAGAGAGGTGTTGCCCCCTATGGAAAGGGCTCGGAACCTGGGGGTCCTCCTGGATTCATGGCTCAAATTAGAGGAGCAGGTGGGAGCCGTGGCCAGGGGAGCCTTTGCCCAGGTCCGGCTGGTTCACCAGCTATGCCCGTTTCTGGACCGAGATGCCCTTGTGACCTTGTGAGGTCATGCTCTTGTGACCTCCCGACTCGACTACTGCAACGCTCTCTATTTAGGGCTGCCCTTGCATGTCATCCGGAGATTGCAGCTGGTGCAGAATGCGGCCACGCGGGTAGTGATGGGGGTCTTCCGATACTGCCATGTTACACCCCTCCTGCGCGACCTGCATTGGCTGCCGGTTGCCCTCTGGGTGAGATTCAAGATTCTAGTATTAACATTCAAAGTCCTACGA